>NW_021026399.1:358280-424967 GCF_004153795.1 Camellia sinensis | reverse complement strand
GAACTCGTTAGCAAACATAGCATGATCCAAGTCCATGTTAGGTGCCTAATGCATCGCATACAAAATGTTGCTAGAATAGGCTCGGCTATCCTAAACGTGGCATTGTGAAATGCGCAACTATCACATATTCAGTTTAGAATTTGAAGTTACAAATGCAGTTAGCGTGATGTACCGAGCCTAATGTATGCAATACAAATGCATGGATGCACGCATGCATAGCATAAGGTATGCTAAATTAAACGTGCCCTAATCTACCATCGTAAGCAGGTAAATAAAAAAGGAAGGAAAGAAGTGGGGATTGGAAGACATACACACCCACCCACGCACACTTATTACAGATTTGCCCTCACTCGGAGGGGCCAAATGAATATTACAAATTAATTAACTACGCAACTAATTAATATTACAAATTAATTAATTTAATTAACAAATTAAATAAACTAGAAAAAGCAGATAAATCGCCTCGGGAAACGCGCCGCCATGCATAGGCTGCCTCTGTTTTCTTTCCTCCGCTCCTCTGGAGGCTGTCAAAACCTCAGGACTGCATCCCTGGACACTGGGAAGTGCCACCGGCTGAGTGAAATTACCACCGGTAGTGGTGTGTGTCCATCGGCACAAAAATGAAGCTGTCGGCAGAGAGATATTCGCGTCGGCACCTTACACTGCGATCGGAGAGTGTTCCTGCAGAAACTGCAAATGATAGCAACAGAGGGCAGGCAAAGCATGGCAGCACAATTCAAGGCATGTATGCACCAACCATGTCCCTTATCATGATAATGACTCAAAAGGGGCATGTGCCTCGATTCTGACCACCAATCACGCATTTCCATGCATGATGGCCCAAAGAACCAAGTATGCAACTTTGATTTCAAATGCAATGCAAACCAATCAAACCAAACAAGGCCCAATTCCTATCACTAAGTCAAGGAACAAGGCATGCATGTAAATGCAATGCACCTAAGCATACAAAACTAAGGATACAAACATGGCATGGTGACAAGCTTATGCAAGCATACAAGCATACATATGGCAATGCAAAACTAATGCTAAGGTGGTCTTATACATGAATTAGGCAAGCTCTAAGATAGGCCTAAAACAGTAGCCATAATGCCCAAAAATGGAGACCAATACATGCACACATGCACCTAATTGAAGGCCAACACTTAAGCACAAATTGAACAACCCTCAAACACATTTTGAAAGGGAGAATCATAGACTAATTAGCATGCAACACAAGCATGAAATCATGCTAAAACATGGTGCCAAACCAAGCAACAAAATCAAGCCTAACATGCAACAAATGGCCCAAATGCTCAAAGCAAACCAATGGGGCATTGAACACACTAAGCAAGACCAAACATGGCATGAACTCATTGATCAAAAATAGAGTTTTGGGGCATTAATACAAGGCCTAAGGACCACTTAGATGGCATCTAAATGGCTCAAAAACAAAGGCATGCACAAATGGTTAAAAACATGGAGCATGCAACACATGCTTCCAAAGCATCAAGAGACATGCAAGGCAATCAAGCAAGCATGAAAATGGGATTGAAATAGCATGTAGGGTGGCCCCAAATCACCAAAACAATGCAAAGATGCCATGCTATACATGCACATACCTAAGGCCAACAAGCCAAAATGCAAAGGGGCTATATGATGCATGCCAAATTCGACCAAGCAACCTAGGACAGACCTAGAACATGGCAAAATAAGCACATAATCTTCACAAGACTAAGCCTAAAACACATGCTCCAACAAAGGCTAACAACCTAAGACATGTTAAGGCATAAACAAGGCATTACAAGGCAACTATGCTAAGCATGCATGGAGTACCAAAACCAAGTAAAAACAGAGGTATAACATGACATATTAAGCATAAAAAAGCAGCCAAGTCATGGTCAATACACCCTCAAACATAATGTTCTCTCAAGAGGCCAAAAAAATGCCCTTTCAAGGACAACAAGGAGAGGGGGTGGCCCTCTCCTTCTTGGGACTTCAAGGCATCACCTTCACCACTGAAATCCTCAAGATTTCAGTGGTGAAGAGACCCCAACACCAAAATCCCGGAGCTAGCACAAATGGCTCAAAATGAGGCCTCAAGGCCTAAGGGTGGTCAACAACCCCCAAACCAAGAACACTCTTAATAAAACAATAAAGAGGCCTAAAAACAGAACTTTTTTGTGTTATACAATAAGCACAAAAACGAATTTAAAACAGGTAGAAATGAGGTGCAAAAATGGGGTAAAAAGGGTGAGATTCTTACCCTTGAAGCCTTCTTCAACAATGGTGCTCCAATGGCCCTCCTTGGCTTGAAATCAGCACCAAAACCCTCAAAATTAGTTCCTTTAAGAACCTCAGCTCCAAGAGAAGGTGAAACACTATGTGTTTGTGTGCAATAGTTTGGACTAAACCACTAAACAACACACAAGAGGGAAAAAGAGAGAGATAAGGTGTTCACAAACCCTAACCCTAGAACTCAAACCCTAGCAATGGCTGTCTAAGCTCTCAAAATATCCTAAAATGTCTAACCTCTAAGCCAAGAGACCAACCTCTCCCTTTATAGAAGCTTCTTGTCTTGTAAAGCTTACAAGACAAGCTTCATAAGGGGGAGATCCCTCCATTACACCGTGTATTGAGGGGAGCAAAAGCAAGACAGCTGTTTTAAAATATCTGCAAAAAGCAGATGCACAGTAATCAAGCCGGCCAAAAATGCCATCTTGGCCAAAAAAGAGTGCCGGCCGGCACTAAAAAGTGCTGACCGCAACAAACAGTGCCGGCCGACAATGTACATTGCAGGTGGCAGCAAAAACCAGCGTGGCCTCTAGCCACTGCCGGCGGTGGTGGGATGGTCTACAAAGCCTACCCTGCCTCTCAAAGGCAAAACACAAGTGTTTGGTGTAAAACCAGACACTAAACAGTCAAGTTCGGAGATTCCTGAGGCAAGGCACGCGAGCCGAGACCTCCGGGGAACTCCAAACGAACACAAAACATGGATAATCACCGAGTGTTCAAATGGTGACGTCCAGTCTTGAGGACGGTCAAAATGGGGTGTCTACAAATTCATAATTCAAATAAATTTTCTCTTTTCAAAACTCAACTCATAATTCCACCGCTCAATTATAATTCCAAACTAGACAAAAAAACATAGACCATATAGTCACGGTGATGAGCTCAATGATTTTCTTACGATTTAAATTCTTGTGTATATGGTCCCACTATTATTCCGTCTAGGAATAAAAATATCTATTGAAAAATTGTTTTAAGTATACATTAATTCAAATGTAAAAAGCACAAATGGCTTCTAAATTAGATCAAAGAAAATATTAGGGATCTCAAATATTTAATAATTATACTACTAAATATTTCACATGGGTATGGAATCACACTATGTGGATCTCATATGAGTCCCACACCCATGTGAAATATTTTAATAAAAAATATTAATAAAATATTAAAATCCCTATATTACTCTTAGATCAAAGAGTGTAAAGATTCTTAACTCGTTTGGCATTGACTAATATAGTCAATTTTTTTGTATTTAAACTTTTTTAGCCTCGTTTGATTGTTGTTTTAGGGTTTTTCTTATTTTTAGAAAAAAAAAAGTATAATGATTTTAGGTCAAAAGTAATATTTTGTCTTATTAATTTTGTAGTCAATTGAATTTGTAATTCCAATCAAAAAAATTTATTTTTTTCAAAACTTATTATCATCAAACACACAATTAAAAATTATTTTCAAAACTTATATTCAAATACACCAACTCAAAACTAATTCTCAAAACTCAAAATTAAATTTCAAACTATTTTTAAAAAAAAATTAAAATATTTTTTTATTTTTGTCTTTTAAAATCATGATTTGAGTATGAATCGTGTTTTGAGTTATGGGATTTTGAGTTGAGTTTTGAAAAATCAAAATTTGTTTGATATGAGTTTTTGAAAATAATTTAAGTTGTATTTTGAATTTTTTTGATTATTTTTTAAATATTTAAAATATTTTCTTAATTTTATTTTTTTAGGAATAAATATTTTATATTTTTAAATGTTCTATTTTTTAATGTGTACTATATTTCAACATTTGTATGTTGCTATTTTTTTTATTTTAGATATTTTATTTTTTTTATAAATTATATTTTTAAATATATTTATATATATATATTTTTTTATGCGTTTGGTACGACTGTGGTGTGGTGTGGAGTTTTGAAAAATATTGTAGAGGTTCAAAATTAAGTGTTTGTTTTTAATTTTAAAAAATATTTTGGAATTGAGTTTTAAGTTATATGTTTTGTTATCACATTTGAGTTGGAGATTGTATTTTAGAATTAAAATATTTACAAATAAAATTAATATTTAATAAAAATTATATATGTAAAAATAAAAAAATTTCTAATATTTAATATTTTAAAATAAATTTTTAAAATACAATTCAAATTCAAAAACTCAAAACTCAAAATGCAGGTCAAAAACCTCTTTCAAAACATTTTTTTAAAAACTTTTTTCAAAATCATAATAAATAAATTTTTATCTTTTCAAAACCAAACTCATAATTCCCACGGCCAAATTTATAATTTCAAACTAAACACCAAACGATAGACCATATAGTGACGGTGATGAGTCAACGATTATTCTTACCATTTAAATTCATGTATATGGTCCCACTATTATTCCGTCATGGAATAAAAATATCTATTGAAAAATTTGTTTTATACATTATTTCAAAATGTAAAAAAGCACAAATGGCTTTTAAATTAGATCAAGAAAACTATTATGGGATCTCAATATTTTTAACAATATGACTTATAAATATTTCACATGAGTATGGAACCCAACAATATCTATGGATCTCATATGTCCACACCCTGTAAGATATTTAAAAAATATTAAATAAAATATTATAAAATCTCCTACATTACCTGTAGATCAAAGAGTTGTTAAAGATTCGGAGCTTCGTTTGACATTGACTAATATAGCCCAACTTTTTTGTATTGAAACTTTTTTAGCCTCGTTTGATTTTTGTTTTTAGAATTTTTTAACTTTTGTAAAAGAAAAAAAAATATAATTATTATAGGTAAAGTAATATTTTATCTATTAATTGTTTGTAGTCATTTATTTTTTTTGTAATTAATTTAACCTCAATATGAATCCAAACCAGAAGCTCTACGAAAGTCGAAAAATCAGGAGCCTATCATAAGAGGTGAGTAAGCATAGAATTTACTTCCGAATTGTTAAAAAAATAAAATAAATTATATAAAATTTTACCATTTTTTTTAAATTTTTTCATTTTTTATTTTTTTCGGGACAGATCACACCCCATCCCACAAATCATACATGATTGTGCATTAAAAAGAATATAAAAGACAATATATTAAACATAAACATATTACACAAATTTATAATAACGTATTAAAATCATCACAACAGAGTTCGAAATGGAGCCATGAGTCCGGACTATAAATTCAAATTTTCAGTACAATAATCATTATATATGATGCGGTTTTAATGTATAGGCTAAAGCCCGTTCAACTATTGAATCAATATCCATTTGGTATGAATACAAAACATAGCAGAATAAAACAAAATAATAAATAAAATGAAAATGAAAATGAATACAAACATTTCCGAATAAGCAAAACAACAGTTTATTAACTGCTAAATATTAAAACTTTTAAAACTCAAAGGGAAGTTAATCAAGGTATAGTCAAGATTAAGATTTTGCCCATTGCTTTATAATCTCTCTCCCTGAATAAATATTACAAATTAATTAACTACGCAAGCTAATTAAATATTACAAATTAATTAACTACGCAAGCTAATTAAATATTACAAATTAATTAACTACGCAAGCTAATTAAATATTACAAATTAATTAACTACGCAAGCTAATTAAATATTACAAATTAATTAACTACGCAAGCTAATTAAATATTACAAATTAATTAACTACGCAAGCTAATTAAATATTACAAATTAATTAACTACGCAAGCTAATTAAATATTACAAATTAATTAACTACGCAAGCTAATTAAATATTACAAATTAATTAACTACGCAAGCTAATTAAATATTACAAATTAATTAACTACGCAAGCTAATTAAATATTACAAATTAATTAACTACGCAAGCTAATTAAATATTACAAATTAATTAACTACGCAAGCTAATTAATATTACAAATTAATTTAATTAACAAATTAAATAAACTAAGAAAAGCAGATAAATCGCCTCGGGAAACGCGCCGCCATGCATAGGCTGCCTCTGTTTTCTTTCCTCCGCTCCTCTGGAGGCTGTCAAAACCTCAGGACTGCATCCCTGGACACTGGGGAGTGCCACCGGCTGAGTGAAATTACCACCGGTAGTGGTGTGTGTCCATCGGCACAAAATGAAGCTGTCGGCAGAGAGATTATTGCCGGTCGGCACCTTACACTGCCGATCGGCAGAGTGTTCCTGCAGAAACTGCAAATGATAGCAACAGAGGGCAAGGCAAAGCATGGCAGCACAATTCAAGGCATGTATGCACCAACCATGTCCCTTATCATGATAATGACTCAAAGGGGCATGTGCCTCGATTCTTGGACCACCAATCACGCATTTCCATGCATGATGGCCCAAAGAACCAAGTATGCAACTTTGATTTCAAATGCAATGCAAACCAATCAAACCAAACAAGGCCCAATTCCTATCACTAAGTCAAGGAACAAGGCATGCATGTAAAATGCAATGCAACCTAAGCATACAAACTAAGGATACAACATGGCATGGTGACAAGCTTATGCAAGCATACAAGCATACATATGGCAATGCAAACTAATGCTAAGGTGGTCTTATACATGAATTAGGCAGCTCTAAATAGGCCTAAAACAGTAGCCATAATGCCCAAAAATGGAGACCAAATACATGCACACATGCACCTAATTGAAGGCCAACACTTAAGCACAAATTGAACAACCCTCAAACACATTTGAAAGGGAGAATCATAGACTAATTAGCATGCAACACAAGCATTGAAATCATGCTAAAACATGGTGCCAAACCAAGCAACAAAATCAAGCCTAACATGCAACAAATGGCCCAAATGCTCAAAGCAAACCAATGGGGCATTGAACTACACTAAGCAAGACCAAACATGGCATGAACTCATTGATCAAAAATAGAGTTTTGGGGCATTAATACAAGGCCTAAGGACCACTTAGATGGCATCTAAATGGCTCAAAAACAAAGGCATGCACAAATGGTTAAAACATGGAGCATGCAACACATGCTTCCAAAGCATCAAAGAGACATGCAAGGCAATCAAGCAAGCATGAAAATGGGATTGAAATAGCATGTAGGGTGGCCCCAAATCACCAAAACAATGCAAAGATGCCATGCTATACATGCACATACCTAAGGCCAACAAGCCAAAATGCAAAGGGGCTATATGATGCATGCCAAATTCGACCCAAGCAACCTAGGACAGACCTAGAACATGGCAAAATAAGCACATAATCTTCACAAGACTAAGCCTAAAACATGCTCCAACAAAGGCTAACAACCTAAGACATGTTAAGGCATAAACAAGGCATTACAAGGCAACTATGCTAAGCATGCATGGAGTACCAAAACCAAGTAAAAACAGAGGTATAACATGACATATTAAGCATAAAAAGCAGCCAAGTCATGGTCAATACACCCTCAAACATAATGCTCTCTCAAGAGGCCAAAACATGCCCTTTTCAAGGACAACAAGGAGAGGGGGTGGCCCTCTCCTTCTTGGGACTTCAAAGCATCATCTTCACCACTGAAATCCCTCAAGATTTCAGTGGTGAAGAGACCTCAACACCAAAATCCCGGAGCTAACACAAAATGGCTCAAAATGAGGCCTTTCAAGGCCTAAGGGTGGTCAACAACCCCCAAACCAAGAAACACTCTTAATAAACAATAAAGAGGGCCTAAAAACAGAACTTTTTTGTGTTATACAATAAGCACAAAAACGAATTTAAAACAGGTAGAAATGAGGTGCAAAAATGGGGTAAAAAGGGGTGAGATTCTTACCCTTGAAGCCTTCTTCAACAATGGTGCTCCAATGGCCCTCCTTGGCTTGAAATCAGCACCAAAACCTCAAAATTAGTCCTTTAGAACCTCAGCTCCAAGAGGAAGGTGAAACACTATGTGTTTGTGTGCAATAGTTTGGACTAAACACACTAAAACACACACAAGAGGGAAAAAGAGAGAGATAAGGTGTAACAAACCCTAACCCTAGAACTCAAACCCTAGCAATGGCTGTCTAAGCTCTCAAAATATCCTAAAATGTCTAACCTCTAAGCCAAGAGACCAACCTCTCCCTTTATAGAAGCTTCTTGTCTTGTAAAGCTTACAAGACAAGCTTCATAAGGGGGAGATCCCTCCATACACGTGTATGGAGGGGAGCAAAAGCAAGACAGCTGTTTTAAAATATCTGCAAAAGCAGATGCACAGTAATCAGCCGGCCAAAAATGCCATCTTGGCCAAAAAGAGTGCCGGCCGGCACTAAAAAGTGCTGACCGGCAACAAACAGTGCCGGCCGACAATGTACATTGCAGGTGGCAGCAAAAACCAGCCGGTGGCCTCTAGCCACTGCCGGCGGTGGGTGGGGATGGTCTACAAGCCCTACCCTGCCTCTCAAAGGCAAAACACAAGTGTTTGGTGTAAAACCAGACACTAAACAGTCAAGTTCGGAGATCCTGAGGCAAGGCACGCGAGCCGAGACCTCCGGGAACTCCAAACGAACACAAACATGGATAATCACCGAGTGTTCAAATGGTGACGTCCAAGTCTTGAGGACGGTCAAAATGGGGTGTCTACAAATTCATAATCAAATAAATTTTCTCTTTTCAAAACTCAACTCATAATTCCACGCTCAAATTATAATTCCAAAACTAGACAAAAAAACATAGACCATATAGTCACGGTGATGAGCTCAATGATTTTCTTACGATTTAAATTCTTGGTATATGGTCCCACTATTATTCCGTCTAGGAATAAAAAATATCTATTGAAAAATTTGTTTAAGTATACATTAATTCAAATGTAAAAAGCACAAATGGCTTCTAAATTAGATCAAAGAAAATATTAGGGATCTCAAATATTTTAATAATATACTTACTAAATATTTCACATGGGTATGGAACTCACACTATGTGGATCTCATATGAGTCCCACACCCATGTGAAATATTTAATAAAAATATTAATAAAATATTTAAAATCCCCTATATTACTCTTAGATCAAAGAGTGTAAAGATTCTGAACTCGTTTGGCATTGACTAATATAGTCAATTTTTTTGTATTTAAACTTTTTTAGCCTCGTTTGATTGTTGTTTTAGGGTTTTTTTGATTTTTGTGAGAAAAAAAAAAGTATAATGATTATAGGTAAAAAGTAATATTTTGTCTTATTAATTTTTGTAGTCAAATTGAATTTGTAATTCCAATCAAAAAAATTTATTTTTTTTCAAAACTTATTATCATCAAACACACAATTTAAAAATTATTTTCAAAACTTATATTCAAATACACAACTCAAAACTATTCTCAAAACTCAAAATTAAATTTCAAAACTCTATTTTTAAAAAAAATTAAAATATTTTTTTATTTTGTCTTTTAAAATCATGATTTGAGTATGAAGTCGTGTTTTGAGTTATGGATTTTGAGTTGAGTTTTGAAAAATCAAAATTTGTTTGATTATGAGTTTTGAAAATAATTTTAAGTTGTATTTTGAATTTTTTTTGGATTTTTTTAAATATTTAAATATTTTCTTAATTTTATTTTTTTAGGATAAATATTTTATATTTTAAATGTTTTTAGGGTAAATATTGTATATTTTAAAAGCTTATTTATTTAATGTGTACTATATTTCATACATTTGTATGTTGTATTTTTTATATTTGAAATATATATTATTTATTTTAGATATTTTATTATATTTTGTAAATATATTTTTAAATATATATATATTTTTATGCGTTTGGTTACGATTTGAGTGTGGTGTGAAGTTTTGAAAGTACTGTAGAGGTTCAAAGGCGTCCTTTGATGGTACGCTCTCCAAGATTTACATGACTTAAGAAATCATTTATACTGAATGACATAACAAATTACCACTTACTATACAAAGGAGACTGAACAAAAGTAACAAAAAAAATTAAAAGAAAAAAGAAAAAAAGATGATAAGAGCATAATACTGATCAAACCGCATGAGGGACTGTACCCAATCAAGTGTATTAGCATGCTTCTGCTTAAAATATAAAGTTTAACAATTACCGTTCAAGAGGAGTGTAATCCAAATACTTCATGATAAGCGTATCAAATGAAAACAATGACGAGAATATGGAGGCTGCCGATCTGTACAAAAGATCTTCCCAGAGATTCTGCATTCAAAATAAAAACCCCTAAGCACAAAATCATAAGCTTTTGCAAGTTGTAAAAGTCAAACAAAACACTGAATCAAATTGGCCAAACCTATTGGTTTTAAATTCCCAAAAACCGCACGATAAACATGCCACATTATACATTTATGGAGTATGGAGTGAACTTTAACTAGTTAAGAAGTGCAATAATCTCAATATTAAGGGGGCTGTTTTGTGCAGCTTATCTGAGCTGTTTATAACATTTTTTATTCTGGAGTTTGTGCCAGACTGTTTACTGCAACATCTGCTTACAATTTATTAGGCAAAAGTAGCTTAAATAAGCTTTTAAAAAATAATTATTATATAAAAGTTGGAGGATGGGTGCATTTGGTTTCTTCTTTTTGATTAGCAGCTTTCAGCTTACAATAAGTTACACCAAACAAGCCCTATATGTCAATTCCTAATGCTTTCTCTTAATAACACCCCCACTCTCTACTTGAAAGAATCAAGTATGCTACCTATGGTTTTATCAAACACAATTGTAAAAAGCAACAAGTAGTTGTTCAAACTACTTCAACTTATGTGTCATCCATCAAAACAACCACAGGCTATGTTAAATATTCTAGGCTTCATAAACAAGGATGATACAGTTGATGTTTTTATTCTTTAAAGATATGAGCAATGCTACGCAGTACTCACATTTGGTAATTCTTTTAATGTCGATAGCATTTTTGTAAAGATATCTATTATCTTAAGCCGTAGTCGAAAAATCTCAATTAATGCAATATCTATCAACTCATTCAAGGAGTAAGTTAAAAATCCATGGTCTTATCAAGGCAGAAATGTGGCCTTTATAAAATTGATTTATGTCGTGAGGCAAGTAGCAGACAAGCAGTCAATGAACTTTTTCTATAACTATAATTACATATACAAAGAAGCTCCTAGAGAAATTCTATGACTCCCGTCTTTTCAGCATAACTTCTAGAGGAAATAATTTATTTTAGTAGGTGGTATCCAACAAAGAAACCATATTTCCCCTTTTCTTACCGATTCCACCAAACAACTACTTGGCTCTTTCAAGGATATTATGGAGGAGTTCGTGGTAGAGGAGGCCTTCTATAACACCCATAGGCCACGCTGTAGGATGAAACCTTAATGATCACGTTAAAATCACCTACAATCAAGAAAAAGAGCTACAAAGCACGGACACTTCTAAGGCGGTGTGTTCGTGTCAGAAATGTGTTGGACATTGACACTCATCAGACATTTCCTGACACATGTTGGACACAAGTCCAAATGTGTCATATTATTTATTTATTTTTTGACCCAAACACGCTATGGACACTTGGGCGACACATATGACCATTGCTTAACACATGAAACACATTATAAATTTGGCCAAAATGACTTAGAAGATATAATGATAAAAGAAAAAACAATATAGATTTATACTTATTGACGCTCCTCATTCAAACTTTTAAGAATTAGTATCCGTATAAGTGATATGGTCATATATCGGTTGATAATGGGCAATATAAGTTTATCAGCCGATATATTGGTAATTAATGGTATTTGGAAGTCCAAAATCCCGATACATATTGGCCGATACGATATATGACAGTCAATATTTAAAACCATGGTATTATATTGCATTTCATCTTAATTATCTTTTAATGAGATACTCAAATATATGGCACATAATAAACATAAAAAACTATATAATTTGTGCATGTCCCTCATGTGTCATATCCTACATTTTTTGATAGTTGTCATGTCGGCATATCCGTGTCATATCGTATGTCCGTGTGTTGATATCCCATTTTCTCCCACTTTAGTCTCTATGCTTCTTACTAAAAGAGGGCTAGGCTTTGGTTCTTAGGTTTATGGTTGATAAGACAAGGGTAGAGATTATAGGTGGAATTAAAAAATAGTTGAGGTTTACAACTCACCAAGAACCAAAAAGAATAGCTTGTGTGATCTTCCAGGTAGATCCACGATTCAAAGAGTCAAAATGTTGGATTAATATGGGTTAGAGAATAATAATTTTTCACAAAAGCTATGTTTACCTTCCAACAAAAAAAAAAAAAAAAAAAAAAAAAAAAAAAAAATGAAGAGAAGAGAAACCTTTAGAATCTTTTGAAGTCCTTCCAAGGTATTAAGGAACAGTAAGTGCCACCAATAACGGTGGATTTGACATGGTTGTAGGGTGTAGCAGTTGTAGCGTAATGTTAGTGGCAACTAGCGCTACAAATTTTTTATTTGTTCACAAAAATTCTGAAAAACTTACCGATACTGATACATATTTTTATTTCATAATCACATTTAGTAGGATAGTTTTTGGTGGATTTTCTTTAATTTTTAAAACATGATCCTATATATATTTACTACTTTTTACACTAGTTTTAAGTAGCTTTTTTTTTTTTGGACATATATATTTTTTACTTTAATAATTTTACTTATGGATAAGTTCAAACAATATCTTTTTTATTTCAAAAACAAAATTAAAAGAAAATAAGAAAATAGGGTTTAGGGGGTTTAAGGTTAAGGGTTTGGAGTTTAGGGTTTGGGTTTACGGTTTTACTATTTTAGGGTTAGGTTGTAGGGCTTTGGGGTTTATGGTTTAGGGTTTGGGGCTTGGGGTTTAGGGTTTTAGGATTTAGGGTTTAGCATTTAGTGTACTCACTGCATATATGCAAAGAAACAAATTTAAACCCATAAAGATCTCAAATAAAAAAAAAATATAAATGTAAGCGAAAAAGTTCTAGACTGGCCTAATTAAGATTATCCAATATGCAAAGATCATAACTGCTAAACATTAAATTATAAAACGACCAATGGAAAGTCAATCAAGGTATGTGAGAGGGCTGGGCTACGTTACAAAGATATAGTCAAGGATTAAGATTTCAATTGAATATTATTGTCCTTTTTAGCTTGGAAATAGTACATTTTTAATGTTTCAAAATGTCCCAAAATAGGATAAAAGCAACAACGGGGATAAAGGTTGGTGCAAACAATATCTTTTTTATTTCAAAAACAAAATTAAAAGAAAAGGCGAAAATACGGTTTAGGGGGTTTGAGATTGAGGGTTTGGAGTTTAGGGTTTGGGGTTTAGGGTTTTAGTGTTTTAGGGTTAGGTTGTAGGGTTTTGGGGTTGAGGGTTTAAAGTTCAGAGTTTAGGGTTTTAGGATTTAGGGTTTAGGGTTCAGGGTACTCACTGCATATATGCAAAGAAACAAATTTAAACCCATGAAGATCTCGAATAAAAATATATATATTCAAATGTGTAAGCAAAAAAGTTAATAGACTGGCCTAATTAAGATTGTCCAATATGCAAAGATCATAACTGCTAAATATTAAATTTTAAAACTACAAATGGGAAGTTAATCAAGGTATGTGAGAGGGCTGGGCTACATTACAAAGATATAGTCAAGGATTAAGATTTTGCATTGCTCTATAAATAGGCTAACATCCCAATCATTTTTTTTCATCATTTCGTAATCTAATTGTGAAGAAAAATGGCTTCAACAAAGCTTGTATGGGCTTCTATTCTCATTCTGTCTCTTGTCCTCTTCGCTCAATCCAGATGTAACACCTCTCTCTCTCTCTCTCTCTCTCTCTCTCTCTCATTTCTAGTTTTATTATTAAAAGATCATGAATTTTGTAATTTTTAGTTACTCTAATGTGTTGTTAATATTTTTTTCATTTTTGGGTGTTAGAAACTACAGATGGACCAACCAGTGATTGTGGTTTTGCTGATAGGAATTGCAAGATGAATATGGACTATGTCAAACCAGGCCATAATCAAATCTCTTGTCTCCGGTTGACTCTGTGTCAATCTACTACACTTGGCGAGACTTATTGTCGCTGTAGTGGCGCTCATTCAAGTGTACACTACATGTATCCAAAAAATCCGTATAACATGAGTGTACTACTACATTTATGAGCAATATAAGTTCAATTATAAACTTAAATGGCCGAGCTCCTATATATTCTGTCATTACTATAGACCTATAGTTCTTGAGTTCGATGGGTACAAAATTTTATCCTTTTTCTTACTTTTCCATTTTACAGGAAAGAAAATGAGAGAAATGAAGTAGGCACACAGTAAAGAAACCAGTCATGAAGATTATCCAATATGCAAAGATCATAACTGCTAAATATTAAATTATAAAACAACAAATGAAAAGTTTAATCAAGGTATGTGAGAGGGTTAGGCTACGTCACAAAGATATAGTCAAGGATTAAGATTTCAATTGGATATTGTTGTCTTTTTTAGCATGGAAATAGTTCAGTTTTTAATGTTTCAAAATGTTCAAAAATATGAAAGAAGCAACAAAAGGGATAAAGGCTAGTGCAACCAATATCTTTTTTATTTCAAAAACAAAATTAAAAGAAAAGAAGAAAAAAGTAAAATAACATTTATGAAAGATTCTAGATTTCACATAAACACAATTTTTACTATTTTGGCGTGTTTCACTATGCTCCACTGTGCTTTGACGGAAACACGAAAACATCAAATATTTATTTCTTCTCCTCCTTTTCTCTATCAATATTTCACAAGTTTTTCATTCCAGTTCCCCTCAAAACAAAAACATTTCAACTATTCCAATGGAAAGAAACTGAAATTTTGTTCCATGGATAAAATAAACTACATAATTTGTTTTGATGAATACTAAAACATCAATATTTCACAAGTGTTTCATTCCAGTTTCCCTCAAAACAAAAACATTTCCACTATTCCAATGGGGAGAAACTGAAATTTTGTTCCATGGATAAAATAAACTACATAAATTTGGGTTACATCATGCTCCATGCTGAGAGACAACTTCTTATCACTTCCCGTATGTTTGCCTGGGAAAAAGCACAAAACAAACGAAATATATGTCAACTCAAAATTTAACAAATAAGAGGGAGGGGGGGTGGAAGACGCAAAAAAGACGAATACAAGTTGTCTTACAAGAGTAAGCTTCAAGGCATCCTTTGATGGTACGCTCTCCAAGATTTACATGACTTAAGAAATCATTTATATTGGATGACATAACAAATTACCACTTACCATACAAAAGAAACTGAACAAAAGTAACAAAAAAAACTAAAAGAAGAAAAAAGATGATAAGAGCATAATACTGATCAAACCGCATGAGGGACTGTACCCAATCAAGTGTATTAGCATGCTTCTGCTTAAAATATAAAGTTTAACAACTATTGATCAAGAGTGTATTCCAAATACTTCATGATAAGTGTATCAAATGAAAACAATGACGAGAAAATGGATGGTGCCGATCTGTACTAAAGATCTTCCCAAAGATTCTGCATTCAAAATAAAAACCCCCGAACACAAAATCATAAGCTTTTGCAAGTTGTAAAAGTCAAACAAAACACTGAATCAAATTGGCCAAACCTATTGGTTTTAAATTCCCAAAAACCGCACGATAAACATGCCACATTATGTGAATACATTTATGGAGTATGGAGTGAACTTTAACTAGTTAAAAAGTGCAATAATCTCAATATTATGGGGGCTGTTTTGTGCAGCTTACCTGAGCTGTTTATAACATTTTTTAGTCTAGAGTTTGTGCCAGACTGTCTACTGCAACATCTGCTTACAATTTATTAGGAAAAAGTAGCTTAAATAAGCTTTAAAAAAATAATTATTATATAAAAGTTGGAGGATGGGTGCATTTGGTTTCTTCTATTTGATTATCAGCTTTCAGCTTACAATAAGTTACACCAAACAAGCCCTATACGCCAATTCCTAATGCTTTCTCTTAATAACACCCCCACTCTTTACTTGAAAGAATCAAGTATGCTACCTATGGTTTTATCAAACACAATTGTAAAAAGCAACAAGTAGTTGTTCAAACTACTTCAACTTATGTGGCATCCATCAAAACAACCACAGGCTATGTTAAATATTCTAAGCTTCATGAACAAGGATGATACAGTTGATGTTTTTACTCTATAAAGATATGAGCAATGCTACACAGTACGCACATTTGGTAATTCTTTTGAGGTCTATAGCATTTTTGTAAAGATATCTATTATCGTAAGCCATAGTTGAAAAATTTGTATTAATGCAATATCTATCAACTCATTCAAGGAGTAAGTTAAAAATCCATGGTCTTATCAAGGCAGAAATGTGGCCTTTATAAAATTGATTTATGTCGTGAGGCAAATAGCAGACAAGCAGTCAATGAACTTTCTCTATAACTATAATTACATATACAAAGAAGCTCCTAGAGAAATTCTATAACTCCCATTTTTTCAGCATGACTCCTAGAGGAAATAATTTATTTTAATAGGTGGTATCCAACAAAGAAACCATATTTCCAAGAAATCATATTTCCCCTTTTCTTATCGATTCCACCAAACAACTACTTGGCTCTTTCAAGCATATTATGGAGGAGTTAGTGGTAGAGGAGGCCTTCTATAACACCCATAGGCCACGTTGTAGGATGAAACCTTAATGATCACATTAAAATCACCTACAATCAAGAAAAAGAGCTACAAAGCACGGACACTTCTAAGGGGCTATGTTCGTGTCAGAAATGTGTTGGACATTGACACTCATCAGACATTCCCGACAAATGTCGGACACAAGTCCAAATGTGTCATATTATTTATTTATTTTTTGACCCAAACACGCTATGGACACTTGGGCGACACATATGACCATTGCTTAACACACATGAAACACATTATAAGTTTGGCCAAAATGACTTAGAAGATACAATGATAAAAGAAAAAACAATATAGATTTATACTTATTAATCGCTCCTCATTCAAACTTTTAAGAATTAGTACCCGTATAAGTGATATGGTCATATATCGGTTGATAATGGGCAATATAAGTTTATCAGCCGATATATTGGTAAATAATGGTATTTGGAAGTCCAAAATCCCGATACATATTGGCCGATACGATATATGACAGCCAATATTTAAAACCATGGTATTATATTGCATTTTATCTTAATTATCTTTTAATGAGATACTCAAATATATGGCACATAATAAACATAAAAAAAAACTACATAATTTGTGCATGTCCCTCATGTGTCATATCCTACATTTTTTGACAGTTGTCATGTCGGCATATCCGTGTCATATCGTATGTCCGTGTGTTGATATCCCATTTTCTCCTACTTTAGTCTCTATGCTTCTTACTAAAAGAGGGCTAGGCTTTGGTTCTTAGGTTTATGGTTGATAAGACAAGGGTAGAGATTATAGGTGGAATTAAAAAATAGTTGAGGTTTACAACTCACCAAGAACCAAAAGGAATAGCTTGTGTGATCTTCCAGGCAGATCCACGATTCAAAGAGTCAAAATGTTGGGTTAATATGGGTTAGAGAATAATAATTTTTCACAAAAGCTATGTTCACACGATTCAAAGAGTTAAAATGTTGGGTTAATATGGGTTAGAGAATAATGATTTTTCACAAAAGCTATGTTTACACGATTCAAAGAGTTAAAATGTTGGGTTAATATGGGTTAGAGAATAATGATTTTTCACAAAAGCTATGTTTACACGATTCAAAGAGTTAAAATGTTGGGTTAATATGGGTTAGAGAATAATAATTTTTCACAAAAGCTATGTTCACACGATTCAAAGAGTTAAAATGTTGGGTTAATATGGGTTAGAGAATAATAATTTTTCACAAAAGCTATGTTCACACGATTCAAAGAGTTAAAATGTTGGGTTAATATGGGTTAGAGAATAATAATTTTTCACAAAAGCTATGTTCACACGATTCAAAGAGTTAAAATGTTGGGTTAATATGGGTTAGAGAATAATAATTTTTCACAAAAGCTATGTTCACACGATTCAAAGAGTTAAAATGTTGGGTTAATATGGGTTAGAGAATAATAATTTTTCACAAAAGCTATGTTCACACGATTCAAAGAGTTAAAATGTTGGGTTAATATGGGTTAGAGAATAATAATTTTTCACAAAAGCTATGTTCACACGATTCAAAGAGTTAAAATGTTGGGTTAATATGGGTTAGAGAATAATAATTTTTCACAAAAGCTATGTTCACACGATTCAAAGAGTTAAAATGTTGGGTTAATATGGGTTAGAGAATAATAATTTTTCACAAAAGCTATGTTCACACGATTCAAAGAGTTAAAATGTTGGGTTAATATGGGTTAGAGAATAATAATTTTTCACAAAAGCTATGTTCACACGATTCAAAGAGTTAAAATGTTGGGTTAATATGGGTTAGAGAATAATAATTTTTCACAAAAGCTATGTTCACACGATTCAAAGAGTTAAAATGTTGGGTTAATATGGGTTAGAGAATAATAATTTTTCACAAAAGCTATGTTCACACGATTCAAAGAGTTAAAATGTTGGGTTAATATGGGTTAGAGAATAATAATTTTTCACAAAAGCTATGTTCACACGATTCAAAGAGTTAAAATGTTGGGTTAATATGGGTTAGAGAATAATAATTTTTCACAAAAGCTATGTTCACACGATTCAAAGAGTTAAAATGTTGGGTTAATATGGGTTAGAGAATAATAATTTTTCACAAAAGCTATGTTCACACGATTCAAAGAGTTAAAATGTTGGGTTAATATGGGTTAGAGAATAATAATTTTTCACAAAAGCTATGTTCACACGATTCAAAGAGTTAAAATGTTGGGTTAATATGGGTTAGAGAATAATAATTTTTCACAAAAGCTATGTTCACACGATTCAAAGAGTTAAAATGTTGGGTTAATATGGGTTAGAGAATAATAATTTTTCACAAAAGCTATGTTCACACGATTCAAAGAGTTAAAATGTTGGGTTAATATGGGTTAGAGAATAATAATTTTTCACAAAAGCTATGTTCACACGATTCAAAGAGTTAAAATGTTGGGTTAATATGGGTTAGAGAATAATAATTTTTCACAAAAGCTATGTTCACACGATTCAAAGAGTTAAAATGTTGGGTTAATATGGGTTAGAGAATAATAATTTTTCACAAAAGCTATGTTCACACGATTCAAAGAGTTAAAATGTTGGGTTAATATGGGTTAGAGAATAATAATTTTTCACAAAAGCTATGTTCACACGATTCAAAGAGTTAAAATGTTGGGTTAATATGGGTTAGAGAATAATAATTTTTCACAAAAGCTATGTTCACACGATTCAAAGAGTTAAAATGTTGGGTTAATATGGGTTAGAGAATAATAATTTTTCACAAAAGCTATGTTCACACGATTCAAAGAGTTAAAATGTTGGGTTAATATGGGTTAGAGAATAATAATTTTTCACAAAAGCTATGTTCACACGATTCAAAGAGTTAAAATGTTGGGTTAATATGGGTTAGAGAATAATAATTTTTCACAAAAGCTATGTTCACACGATTCAAAGAGTTAAAATGTTGGGTTAATATGGGTTAGAGAATAATAATTTTTCTTTCATTCCAGTTCCCCTCAAAACAAAAACATTTCAACTATTCCAATGGAAAGAAACTGAAATTTTGTTCCATGGATAAAATAAACTACATAATTTTTTTTGATGAATACTAAAACATCAATATTTCACAAGTGTTTCATTCCAGTTCCCCTCAAAACAAAAAAATTGCGACTACTCCAATGGAGAGAAACTGAAATTTTGTTCCATGGATAAAATAAACTACATAATTTTTTTTGATGAATACTAAAACATCAATATTTCACAAGTGTTTCATTCCAGTTCCCCTCAAAACAAAAAAATTGCGACTACTCCAATGGAGAGAAACTGAAATTTTGTTCCATGGATAAAATAAACTACATAAATTTGGATTACCTCATGCTCCAACCTGAGAGACAATTTCTTATCACTTCCCGTATGTTTGCCTGGGAAAAAGCACAAAACAAACGAAATATATGTCAACTCAAAATTTAACAAATAAGAGGGAGGGGGGGTGGAAGACGCAAAAAAGACGAATACAAGTTGTCTTACAAGAGTAAGCTTCAAGGCATCCTTTGATGGTACGCTCTCCAAGATTTACATGACTTAAGAAATCATTTATACTGGATGACATAACAAATTACCACTTACTATACAAAGGAAACTGAACAAAAGTAACAAAAAAATCTAAAAGAAGAAAAAAAGAAACAAAGAAAAAAAGATGATAAGAGCATAATACTGATTAAACCGCATGAGGGACTGTACCCAATCAAGTGTATTAGCATGCTTCTGCTTAAAATATAAAGTTTAACAATTACTGATCAAGAGGAGTGTATTCCAAATACTTCATGATAAGTGTACCAAATGAAAACAATGATGAGAATATGGATGGTGCCGATCTGTACTAAAGATCTTCCCAGAGATTCTGCATTCAAAATAAAAACCCCCGAGCACAAAATCAAAAGCTTTTGCAAGCTGTAAAAATCAAACAAAACACTGAATCAAATTGGCCAAACCTATTGGTTTTAAATTCCCAAAAACCGCACGATAAACATGCCACCTAAGTAGCACGGACACGGACACGCGACACGACACGGACACGACACAGACACGCGGACACGCAAATTTTTAAAAAATAAAGGACACGACACGCTGGGGACACGTTCAATATATATAATTAATTTTATTTATTATATGTCATAAAATATATAATTATTCATTGAAAGGTAATAAAAAAAATGCAAAATAACACTAACAAAAATTAAAAAAATCAGAAATTGCATTGCTTGATGGCAATGCTATATTCAAGAATCACAAATTGGCTCCTATAAAATAATAATAACAATACATAAAAATAAATAAAAATAACAAACAGATAGAATAAGTTAAAGAAAGAAAAAAAAATTAAATAAATAAAAACAGTAAAAGAAAGGACTGATTTTATTTATTTATTTTATTTATAAAATAAAATAAATATTTATGAGTGAAGAAGAAATAAAAAAAAATTACTATTTTTATTCCTTTATAAAATAAAGGACTGATTTTTTTATTTATTTATAAAATAAAATAATTTTTTTCTTTTGTTTGTATTTGTTATAACAGGGTCGTCGACTCATAGAGGAGAGAAAAAAAAGAAAAGAAAAACAGAGGCAACGCAGCACAGAAACAAACAAAGGGAGAAGAAGAAGAGAGGAACAGGAGCAGCGAAACATACGTAGGGTTGTCGATCGTCTGCTTCTCGTGATCTTCTTCTACTCGCGATCGTGTTCTTAGGGTTTTCGATCGACTCTTTGATCAGGTTCGACTCACGATCTAGGTCTTCTCCCCTTCGATCAAGTTCGACTCTTTCTTCTCCCCTTCGACTCGCGATCGTCTTTCTTTTCTTTTTGTTAATTTTACACTTTGACCCTGTTTAAGTTTCAAAAATTATGTTTTCGACCTCGCGCGTGTCCGTCGCGTGTCCAGAAAACAAAAAAAATAAAAAAAATGGGACACCTCTGCAGACGTGTCAGACACGTGTCAACCGCGTGTCCGACGCGTGTCCGACACTGATACGTAGCCTCCGGGGAGGTGTCCGTGCTTCTTAGCATGCCACATTATGTGAATACATTTATGGAGTATGGAGTGAACTTTAACTAGTTAAAAAGTGCAATAATCTCAATATTATGGGGGCTGTTTTGTGCAGCTTATCTGAGCTGTTTATAACATTTTTTATTCTGGAGTTTGTGCCAGACTGTTTACTGCAACATCTGCTTACAATTTATTAGGCAAAAGTAGCTTAAATAAGCTTTAAAAAAATAATTATTATATAAAAGTTGGAGGATGGGTGCATTTGGTTTCTTCTTTTTGATTATCAGCTTTCAGCTTACAATAAGTTACACCAAACAAGCCCTATACGTCAATTCCTAATGCTTTCTCTTAATAACACCCCCACTCTCTACTTGAAAGAATCAAGTATGCTACCTATGGTTTTATCAAACACAATTGTAAAAAGCAACAAGTAGTTGTTCAAACTACTTCAACTTATGTGGCATCCATCAAAACAACCACAGGCTATGTTAAATATTCTAGGCTTTATGAACAAAGATGATACAGTTGATGTTTTTATTCTTTAAAGATATGAGCAATGCTACACAGTACTCACATTTGGTAATTCTTTTGAGGTCTATAGCATTTTTGTAAAGATATCTATTATCTTAAGCCATAGTCAAAAACTCTCTATTAATGCAATATCTATCAACTCATTCAAGGAGTAAGTTAATAATCCATGGTCTTATCAAGGCAGAAATGTGGTCTTTATAAAATTGAATCATGTCGTGAGGCAAGTAGCAGACAAGCAGTCAATGAACTTTCTCTATAACTATAATTACATATACAAAGAAGCTCCTACAGAAATTCTATGACTCTCGTTTTTTCAGCATGACTCCTAGAGGAAATAATTTATTTTAGTAGGTGGTATCCAACAAAGAAACCATATTTCCCCTTTTCTTACCAATTCCATCAAACAACTACTTGGCTCTTTCAAGGATATTATGGAGGAGTTAGTGGTAGAGGAGGCCTTCTATAACACGCATAGGCCACGCTGTAGGATGAAACCTTAATGATCACATTAAAATCACCTACAATCAAGAAAAAGAGCTACAAAGCACTACACTTCTAAGGCGGTGTGTTCGTGTCAGAAATGTGTTTGACATTGACACTCATCAGACATTTCCCGACACATGTCGGACACAAGTCCAAATGTGTCATATTATTTATTTATTTTTTGACCCAAACACGCTGTGGACACTTGGGCGACACATATGACCATTGCTTAATACACATGAAACACATTATAAGTTTGGCCAAAATGACTTAGAAGATACCATGATAAAAGAAAAAACAATATAGATTTATACTTATTAATCGCTCCTCATTCAAACTTTTAAGAATTAGTATCCGTATAAGTGATATGGTCATATATCGGTTGATAATGGGCAATATAAGTTTATTAGCTGATATATTGGTAAATAATGGTATTTGGAAGTCCAAAATCCCGATACATATTGGCCGATACGATATATGACAGCCAATATTTAAAACCATGGTATTATATTGCATTTTATCTTAATTATCTTTTAATGAGATACTCAAATATATGGCACGTAATAAACATAAAAAAAACTATATAATTTGTGCATGTCCCTCATGTGTCATATCCTACATTTTTTGACAGTTGTCATCTCGGCATATCCGTGTCATATCGTATGTCCGTGTGTTGATATCCCATTTTCTCCTACTTTAGTCTCTATGCTTCTTACTAAAAGAGGGCTAGGCTTTGGTTCTTAGGTTTATGGTTGATAAGACAAGGGTAGAGATTATAGGTGGAATTAAAAAATAGTTGAGGTTTACAACTCACCAAGAACCAAAAGGAATAATAGCTTGTGTGATCTTCCAGGCAGATCCACGATTCAAAGAGTCAAAATGTTGGGTTAATATGGGTTAGAGAATAATAATTTTTCACAAAAGCTATGTTTACCTTCAAAAAAAAAAAAAAAAAAAAAAGAAGAGAAGAGAAACCTTTAGAATCTTTTGAAGTCCTTCCAAGGTATTAAGGAACAGTAAGCGCCACCAATAACGGTGGATTTGACATGGTTGTAGGGTGTAGCAGTCGCAGGGTAATGCTAGTGGCAATCGGAGCTATAAATTTTTTATTTGTTCACAAAAATTCTGAAAAACTTACCAATACTAATACACATTTTTATTTCATAATCACATTTAGTAGGATAGTTTTTGGTGGATTTTCTTTAATTTTTAAAACATGATCCTATATATATGTACTACTTTTTACACCACTTTTAAGTAGCTTTTTTTTTTTTTTTGGACATACCCCCCCGGTTATGGGAAGACCAAAAAAAAAAAAATTATGAAACCTGTTTAATATTAAAATGATAAGTCTCATAAACATAAGTTCGTAATACAAATGCCAACGTACTAATGTGAAAATACATAACATGATATCCAAGTTTTGTCTAACAAATTTAATCTGAAACCAAATAGATATAAGCTAATAATCAATAGATATAAGTAAATAATCACGTGATAATGTAAAGGAAGTTTGTTGATTAATGAGCAAAATTAATGAATGATTGAAATAAAAGAGAACTAAGTTCATTTAACCTTGAAAGCAACTCAAAATCTTCTAGAACTTGAGGATTAGACACTTAGTATGTAGATCTAAGGTTTCAGCATAAGTTATATGTGTCTTTTCTATATTAAAAAATAAAAAAATAATAAAAAGTATCTTATATACAAAGTCGGTTGAAAATAGAAATTTAACGGCCATAATGGCACTGTAACAGCGCTATATCAGTGTTTCTTAGTTATCTGTCAACAACTTTTCTTTTCATACATACCAAATAGTCATTAGATTCCTCCAATTTTCATCAAAATCAACGGTAACAAGAAAACAGCGAAATTCAATACATTTTCATCGGAATCTGTACTCAATTATATATAAACCAAACTAATGACCGGCCAAAACTTTTAATTCCATAATTCGCACATATCTGAATTCTTTCACAGATATTTGGTTCAAAACTTCAAATCCATAACCAGAATCCACATGAAATAAAACCATAAACAACAAAAAATCACAGTTCTGAGGTTCTCATAGATCTAAATCCATGTATATCAAACAATAACTCATGACATAATACGATTCAGTAACAACTAGGTTCTACAATCGATTATATAGTGCAGACAAATTTGAATCGATATAGCAAATTTACCCGGTAAAAATTAGGAACCAAACGAATCGATTGAGAAACGCTGGTTTTCTGGTGGAACCGAACGATCGATCTGTGGATAATTTGAACCCTAAATTCAAATCACTGTGTTTGGTTTGAGTTTTCTGGATTAAGTTTTTTGATTTTCGTATTTTTTTGTTTTTAGTGAATATTTTTAAAATTTTAAACATTTTTTTACTTTTTTAGATGCACCTTACTTAGATATGTCTAAAAAGTAAAAAAATTGTGAAAAAATATTTTAAAAAATTAAGAAATACATAAAAATTAAAAAAATGTACTAAATTCTTGTATTTTTTTGTATTTAGTGAATTTTTAAAAGATTTTTTTTACAATTTTTTTACTTTTTAGGTGTATTTATGTTAGGTGTGTCTAAAAAGTAATAGAGGGAATATATATTAAAATAATAAAAATTATTAATTACACTTTATCCATTTAATTATTATTTCATTTAACTGTAAAATCCTATATTTAGATTCTTCAATTATCAAAATTATTTCATTTTTACTTTTTTAGAAAAAAAAGATCTTTGTATCAATTTTATAGTTGAGGGATCTAAATATACAATTTTTAAAATTGAAAATGATAACATAATATTTACTATAGTTGAAAGGATAACATATAATTAACCCTAATAAAAATAAAATTTCATGAGATCCCCACTAATTTTAATTTTACTATGGCGCATCCAAAATTTAAATCACATTGTTTGGTTTTGATTGATTTTTTTAAAATTAATTTTTTTTATTTTTTTTATTTTTTGTATATTTTTATTTTTAATATTTTAAATAAATTTTTTATTTTCTAAATACACATAACTTAAATACACCTAAAAAATAAAATCTTTGTGAAAAATATTTTAAAAATTCAATAAATATACAAGAATACGAAAATGTATTGAATTTATATATTTTTTTATATTTGATGAATTTTTTAAAGATGTTTTCTATAAATATTATATTTTTTAATTTTATTTAAGTTAGGTGCATCTAAAAAATAAAAAATCTTAAAAATACAATTTTTTTGACTAAAAAGAACATGAAAATAAAAAGCTTAATTTTGAAAAAAGTAGGCTCAATTTTTTAAAACCAAACAAGACAAGTCTACATATACAGAATCAATCATATAAAATATAAGTGGAGTAATTTGAATGAAACTATCATTTATAATGGGATCCACAATCTAATATGCATGATTAAAATTATTTTATATAGTTAATTATGTTATCAATTCTGCATGTAATCTTGTTATTTGATAAGGCCTTGTTGATTCTTTGGGTACGAGTAAGGCTTTGGTCTTAATATTTAGGACAAGACCCAATATATTTAAACCAATTGCGTGAGATTGAATGTAGATTTGTGAGTAATATAGGTCTCCTTTGAGAGGTTAGCTATTATAGTTAGTTTTTTTGACTTTTTAATTATTTTAATTTGGCCAAAAAATTTGTGTTTGAAAAGATAGTTTTTTTTTTTTTTGTAATTGATTTGATAAATTGTGAGAGAAAAAATGAAATGATTATGAATCGAATGTGACAAATTATCTTATTAATTATTTTATATTTATTGACTATTTTAATCTAAATAATCCTTCCCAAATAGGGCCATAGTTGATGTAGTAACAAAATCTTTCAACCTTTTAGTCAAGTTGTGCTCATCAACCCAAAATTGAATCAAAAAACCTCATCCTCCTCTAGATGTTAAAAAATTTTGTTCAATGTTTTATTTATTAAGGAAGAGTTATTGTTAAATGGGGAAGCATTTGTATAATTTGAGAGCAGAAATAGCAAAATGGTTATGCTCTATTTCACGTATTATTTTTTTGTTGGACAATCTTCACTGTATTAAGAATAAATAATGTTTGTGTATTTAACAACAAACAAAAGAAATAAAGAAAGAAGAGAGACTTATGTATTTATTGAACAAAATTTTGATTAAGTCCAGTATTTAACATTGTGTCCTTAATACAGGTTCGTCCTTTTCACGGTACTTTTAGATTGTGGACGTCTATCTCTCAAGATAAAATGATCAACAACAAACAGTAGCAACACTACCACTACAACAAAAAAAGTCTTTGGTGACAAAAACGTATGACAAAAATAGGATTACATGTTTTAGAGATGAAAATAAGATTTCGTCTCCAATTGTACTATTTTTAAAGACGAAAATGAAATTGTCATTAAATGCTTAAAATCAATAAAACAATAGGCGACGAATTTTTTTTTCAGTCTCTATATATTTTTTTTCATCACAAAATAAATTCCCGCCCTTGGAAAGTTTGGTGGGAGATTTGGGTGCCAATTTGGTGACGAAAATTTTCGCCACCATTGTAAAAAATTTCCGTGAGGAAATAACTTCGTCTTCTATAGTTTTATTATGCAAAACGACACCGTTTCATGTTATAAGTGTAAAGCCCTATTTGTTTGCCCAAATCAGTTCCTATCTTGCGAAGCCCTCTTTGGGTTAGACATGAGTACCTGTTTAAATCTGTTTAAATGGAATTTTTCTACCACCATTGCCAACGCTCCACCACCACCACCAGTTCTGCGGCCACAGATCCATTACCACCATCGCTACTGCCGCCACCACCTCTTCTCCACTTCCATCACCACAACCGCCATAACTCCACAACCACTGTCGCCGCTACTCCACTACCGTCGTCACTCTACTACCACCATTACCTGTCCTTCACTAACACTATGACGACTCTACCACTGCCACCACTCACTCTTTTCCACCACCACTGCTGTTGCCACTGCCGCCACTTCACCACCACCACCATTACCTCTCATCCACCATCTTCACACCACCATTGCTGCCACTACACCACCACCACTACCACCATCACCTCTATACTACTTCCACCACCACTACCCCACCACCACCACCACTATAGCCGCTGCCACCATTTCTCTTCCACCACCACCGCCTTACTTCACAACGACCACCACCACCATTGCTGCCGTCGCCACTCAACCTCCATCGTTGCCTCTCCACTACCACCGCTACTCCACCTCCACCACCTCTTCTCCATTACCACTATTGACACTCCACCTCCGCCCAACCCATTTAAAACCATTTATTAAATACGTGGATTTGGATCGATTCTGTTTGTTTCAATTTTTGAAAACTATTTTTCTAATTTTTAATTCATATTTTTTGAATTTTTAGTGAACTATTTTAATATTTTAATAATTATTTATTTTTTTACTTTTTAGATACACATAATCCAGATAAACTTTAAAGGTATAATATTTATGAAAAAAATTATTAAAAAAATCACCATACACAAAAAATTCTAAAAAGATACGAAAACTCAGTATATTTTTATATATATTTATTGATTTTTTTAATATTTGTTCACAAATATTTTACTTTTAGATGTATTTTAAAAAAATGTATTTTTAATTGATTAAAATATTGAAAAAATTCTGTAAAATAAAAAATACTGATTAAAAACTTAGAAAATAACCTTTAAAAACTAAAACAAATTTTTAATACAAAATTTATTTTGACTCGTGCAAACCCGTCTGTTTTCCACGTCTTTATAAAAATCTATATAATAAAATAGAACGATTTTTAAAAATATATAAAATGTATCAGAGGGACATTGTTTGGTTTGTTTTTCGGAGAGTTGTTTTTGAAAAAAAAATTTGGGGAGAGACTCTGTGTTCTGTGTTCTCTCTCCCAAACACTTTGTGCTCTCTCCCACCCAAACACCCTGTGCTCTCTCCCTCTCCCACTTACCCATGTCTCCTCCCCATTCCCCCTTTATCTCTATCTTCCTCTCTGTTCTTCTTCTTTCCTACCCTCCCTCTTCGCTCGCTCCCGATGCTACACTCCAATCCTCGATTTCTGCCTCTCCCCTTGTCTCTCACTCGATTTCTGCTTCTCCCCCCTCCTCCCTTCTCTCTTTGTCGAGCCGTGTCTCTAACTCAGCTCGCAAGGTAAGTCTTTTTTCCCGCTTCAGTGTTTTGGTTATTTTAGGGCTTTGTTAAGAATCTAGATGTTTGATGGGTTCTATTTTTTTGAACTGTCACAGGTTTCTAATTTAACCCATCTCTGCCAATAACAAGGTTAGGGTTTTGGTTCTCTCTTCAAAATTCGTCTTCTATTTTGCTTCGTACATCCAATTTTGTATGTTGCTCAATTTTGTTTACTTCGGCCATGTTTGGTAATGTTCGTTGTTGACCACCGCACAACAACCCATCTCTGCCAATACCAAGGCCACGGCTTTGCTCTTCTCTCTTCAAAATTCTTCTTCTATTTTGCTATCTGTATTTGTTTTTGGCTGTCTAGAAAATGTAATTTGTTTACATTTTCTGGAGAGTATGTAATTTGTTTACATTTTCTGGAATTGGATTGTTTTACTATGAAGTTTTTGAGAGGGGTTCAAGTGCCAATTAATTGAGGGTTATTGCCAATTAATTTGTTTCTTTGCTTCTGTTTAAATTTTGAATTCCTAAAGTAAGTAGTAATCTATTTTCTCTTTTAAAAGGGCATATATGGGAAGAAGTGAGGGAATTCAAGAACACAGTTTATAAGCAAAACCATGTGAACATAGTTTACATGTCATCCATAACTTCTCTAGAATGTTTCTTCTTCTTTTTTTGTTTGATAGTTTTATAGTTTTTTTTCACTATTAAGTTGATAGTGTAAATTTCTTGGTAATGTTCTTAATCTTTACATCTTAGAGATTGTTGAGTTTATGTAAGATTGATGCTGAGCTAAGAAGCACGGGTGCGGGTACGAGTACGGTACGGGTGCAGGTACGAGTACGCCGATATGGCAAGATCCCAAAAAGGTATGATACGGGTACGGGTACGGTTGCGGTACCCCGATATTTTTTTTATAATTATGGTTAAAGGATCCAACCTACAAATTAAAATTAAATATCAAAACTAAAAAGAGAACAACAAAACTAAAAGACAAATATGACAAGATATTTTTTTATAATATTTGTGAAATCTCACTTGACATGTTATGCACTGTGAATCTGTGATCATAATTTATTTCAGTGACAAGTATGACAAGAACAAGGACACTGCAACACCTTTCAATCTAACTCCCATATTGACCTACAAAGTATCTCTCAATTTTAGTTCATGAAAGACAATGAAACAATAACCAATCATATCCACCCACAACATCAAGCATTGCAAGGAAATTAACCAATGTGGAAACAGATAGATAACTTAACTTAACTCAAAACCAATGGTTATGCATCACAAATTAATGCCCTGTTTTTCAGTTACAAAACCCCCATCCCTCCCCCTCAAAATAAACTGCTACAAAAGAGAATTTAAGATGTCAAGTTATTTTAATTTGTCATCAAGCTTTACAACCAATATCATATTACATATATATATGACATATATCAGAAAATAAATAAAAAAATTAAGGACAGATCTTAGTTCAAAAATCTGGACATATATCAGAAGAAAAAAAAAAGAAAAAGGACAGATCTTAGTTCAACAAATCTGGACAGATTTTAGTTCAAAAATTTGGACATATATCAGAAGAAAAAAAAATGACAGATCTTAGTTCAACAAATCTGGACATATATCAGAAACAGAAAAAAAAAATGAGTTCAAGAAAAATGAAGAAGAAGATGAAGGATCAAAGAAAGAGAAAACCAAAGAGAAAAGAAGAATCGATCGTTTGCAGCAAAGAAACAACACAAAAATCTGAAGAAAAAAAATTGAAAGAAAGAGGATAAAGAATCGAAGAAGAAAAGGAGAAAGAATCGAAGAAGAAAAGGGGAAAGAATCGAAGATGAACTTACCCCTTCAATCGCACCTTCGAATGAGAGAGAATCAATCAGCAGCACCTTCGATTAAACCTTTCAATCGCACCTTCGAAGTGTTCTTCAGACTCTCTTGGGAGTACTTCTGGAAGGAGATGACCGAATAGACATGGAACCCTAGCACCTTCGAAGTTCTTCAGTCTTGGAGTATTTTGGAATGAGATATGGAAGGAGCTGAGATGATCGAATGATAGAAAGAATAAAGAACCCTCATTTTATTTGGTTTCATGTTTTATTTATGTTTTATTTATGTTTTATTTATTACAAAAGAACCTTAGATTTTTATAATTCTTTACAATAAACATAAAAATTGCTCCGGTACCTTTTAATTTATAAAAAATCTCATTTTTTATCTCGGAGTATCCAAAACGTACCCATGGCGTACCCATCCGTATACTTATCGTATAAACATACCCAGTGCGTTTTTGGCCTACTCAGTATGCGTACAGCCGTACCGGTACGCGTACCTACACCTGGGAAGTACTCGATACTTGTACGACAACATTTTTTGGAGTACCCGTGCTTCATAGATGTTGACTTAAAACTCTTCCTCTGAAGTTCTGGGATTTCCTCCCTTTCTCTCTTTGATAATTTGTTTTTATTTCGAATTAAAAATTCTCCCATGTAATATACCTTATGATGGTTTGACCTTAAATGAAATTCTTCCACTAATGGGCAGGAAGATGCATAACAGAATTCCTTTCAATTTGTCTCAGCCTAGTTATCCATTGTTTTGCTTTTATTGTGGCTTATATTCCATTGCCTTGACACAAACACCTGCTTGAGTGTGTGTGAGTGTATGAAGACCTAATTGGGTTCCAGATTGATTGGGAATAAAATTGAAAGAATATGTTTTAAGGTTTTTATTGGTTATATTTCAGTTCTTGTTCTAGATGAATCTTTATTAATATCTGGTTTTTATTTTTTATTTTTTTATGAAATCTTTCTTGATTGTTTGCTGCTTCGATTTGTTCCCAAGAAAACTATTTATGTACTCTGTTTGTGTGCAATGCTTGATTGGCTCGAAGCGTTGCTTTTTGATTAATTTAAATCTCTATTTTTTTCCCCCCATTGAAATCTACCTGATTGTGCACTCCCATGTGTTTTATTTTTATTTTTCTAAAACCAAACTAAAAATACCTAGAGACTTGCTCAGCAGGTAAATTTTATATACAAAAACTGCATCTAATTTGCCATGGCTTCTTGTTGATGCATTATTTCATTTAATGGGTTTCAAAACATATTTATTCATGCCCATTTGGCGTGGCTAAATGTATTTTTTATTGAGCTGCTGTTGTTCAATATGTTGTATTACACAATGGAAAGAAGTCATGTGGAATGTGGTTGTGTTCTTGAGCTAGGGCTTTATTCCTTCTCTAAACCTTGTTTTGGCACATTTAAGTAAATTTTATGTGTTGAAATTTTCTGTTTTATACATGTTTCTTGGATTTATGCATGATTGGTTGTGTTCTTACTTCGCACGTGTTTGTTAATCATATGAACCACACCTAGGCTCTCACGATATTGTATACAATGGTTAGAAAGGATTCATGCAATGAAACCCAATTAGCTGGAAGAGTTGATAGGCGTGCTCGGTTTGTTGCTCATCTAATGCATAACGATTGTAAATTCTTGATTCTTGGATTTTTCTTCTTTTTTTGTAATCAACAAAAAGAATGCAAATTATCCACACCCATATTCATGCAATTTGCTGTCCAAAAAGTGAATCATGGAAAGTGAATGCCTTGGCTGAAAAAAGTGTCGTTGCTCTAATAAGATCTCAGGAACATGCATAATTATGTAGGCAAGTGTTGCATGTTGGAAAAAATGATTTTTTGGTGACTTTAATTAAATATTAAAGTGGGTCTCAACCGTCTATTATGTTAGGTCCAAGTGGGTCTAGATACTTTGTAATAAGATCTTTACACCGCAAATAGAATGCCCAAAAATCATTGAGAATTGAATGAGAAATTGCCCCATGAAGTTAGCTTCATGAAAGAGTTAATGAGGTTTGTAACTTCTGCCTTTATTGTAAAGTTTAATAGTGCATTAATGGGGTTTGTAACTCCTGTCTTTATTGCAGAAGTTAATGGTGCATTAGTGACCGGGCATAAAGGCTGAAGGCTTCTTCTCTCTCCCATATACATGTATAAATTGAGACCCTCCTGTCAAGTCTCAAACACAAAAATTATTGTTTCCTTTTTACAAGTCAGTTTGCTAGAAAGTTTCTACAGTGAGAGAGTGCTGCCATGGTTTTGTTCACTAAGCTAAACAGAAAGTGCTTCTGCAGTAGCTGTTTTTAACCGTCGTATCCTGGGAGATAGACGCCAGAATTCCTCAAGCACTCAACCTATGAGGCGGCAAAATTTGTTTTAAGGAAACTGTTACAGTGCAGGCTTCAGCTTGCTTTCTTTACCATTTTATTGTATTGTGTATTTCTGTTGCAATTCTCAGCATGTGTTCTTGGTTTTTTTTTTTTATAATTTATTCGTGAATCTATTTATTTAATTTCACAATTTGAACAACATTGCATTAGCCTTTATGCTACCCTCATGATAACTAGCATTATTTTTTGTGTTTGGACCATATTAAACTTGTAAGAACCTATTCATTTAGCGTTGTGGAAGTGTAAATCATTTCAGTAAGTTGTTCTATTGGAATCATTTTAGGGAACCTCTTTTTTTGTTTTCTTTTTCTTACTTTTTTTTGGTTTGTTTCTTCTTGGGCTCACTAATGTTGGTTTAATGAATAAGTGGTTTGAAGTACTTATGATCATTGATCTCTGTTCTAGTTTGAATTGAACTCATAGGGAAACCTTCATAGTCATCTCTAAGGGATTTATCCCATTGTCTACCTTCTACCAGTACCAACATTATTCAAGTGAAAAAAAGTAAGGAAAACAAACTTCACACAAATGAAGAAGATTGAAAATAATGAACTTTAATACACAGTTTTGTAGTCACTAAGCAGCGGAATAGCATATAAAAAATGTATTAATCAAGCATTCCACAAAGTGTAAAGAATCATTTTCTATTGTATTTTGTTTAAGTCGTGTTGTTAAGAAGACATTGCTTGGTGGAATGATGAAATTTTAGTTGGTAAGCATGGGAATGCATATTCAAACATTTGAGTAGTCACTTTATACCCTGATGTTCATGTCCTTAATGAACAGTACCAGTAATTGTTTTGGTAAATTTATTATTGGTGGGCAAATTGGAGACAGATAATCAAGCTCTCCTAGGTACAATGACAGAATGTGAATGACTATTGCTCGTATGCATTTTAATTTATTATCCACAATACTCTTTTTAAAAAGAAAAAAGAAAAAGAAAGTGTTGGATACAAATTAATCCACCTTGACAAACCAATTAAAAACAAAATAATGTAATGTATTATTCCTAATCCATTTTAATAATTAAATTTGTCCTTCTCCCTTGTTGTATTAAACCCAATTATGAGTTCTTTCTTTCTTAAAGTTTGGTACCTGTGTCGCCGTCTAAGGTTATATTTTTTGAATGGATAGTAATGCATGGAAAAATCTTTACAATTGATAATTTGAAGTGGACGTGACATGCTCCATCAGAAAAGCCTTAGGAAGTTTTTGATGTCCCAGTTATGTTGATCTTTTACTTGAAGAGGATGTGACATGCTAATAATGAGCCTCAATAGCTATTACTTGAAGAGAAAAAATCTTTGCATTCAGATTGTGCATACTCAATGAAACACAAAACACTCCATTCCTCAGGATTAACCATTTTTTTCCAACATGAATAGGGATCATGGCTGATGGTCATATAGTGCAATACCTAGAAATAGGATCATCCCTAGTTGGGGTATTTGAGCTTGGTATTTGATTATAATCTTGATGTAGTAAAGAGAATCAACATATCCAAACATGACACATATTACAACTACCAGTAGGTGTGGGATACCCAATAATATGACACATATTACCAAGGTTTTGAAAAGCGGTTGCGGTCGTCGTAACGCTAGCGGTGATGCGGTTGCGGTTGCGGGGTGTAAAGGCCGTAGTGTAACGGTTGCGGTAATCGGAACCGTGATTTTTTTTATTTTTCGCACAATTTGAAAAAAACCTACCGATACGCATATTTTTTTTTATGATCATATTTATTGGATTAAAAATAAATATTGATCAATTTTTGTAAATTTTTAAGTATGATCCAATATATTTCATATTTTTAAATCACTATAAATTGAGTTTTTTACATTTTATTTTAATAATTAATGACTTTATATTATACAAAAATTCAATCACTAACTATTATATATAAAACAAACAATGACAAAAGTATGAGAATAAATAAGAGCCTAAATATATATATATATATATATACATATTTTAACCAAGCCAAATAGATAATGACCACACTTATTATTATTATTATTATTATTATTATTATTATTATCAAACAAAATATAGATAGACACACACAAACAAAATGGTTTAGTAATAGCAGCTGAATAGAATAACATAAGTCATACAATTTCAACAAATCAATAACATGTTCTTCATCTTCCCTCTTCTCTCTCTCTATCTCTTGCTCCTCCATTTTCTCTCTTTATCCTCCCTCTTCTCTCTATCCCTCTTCCCCCATTTTCAGTTTTTTTTTTTTCAAAAGAAACAGTTTGGAACCGTTACATAACGGTGCGTAACAGGCCGTTACGGCTGTTACGGCACCGTTACGACCGCTATGGTAGCCGTTACAGCCAACACACTTGTGAATCTCAATCACACTGCAAAAGCGGCCGTAACGGGTTGCGGTAACCGCCAAAATTGTTACGTAACGACATTACGTAACGGTAGCGGCCGCTTTTTAAAACCTTGCATATTACTCTCTAGTTTTTATATGTTTTATTATAGATATAGGGGAAAAAAATAGCATAAATATGATATATGAATAGTAAATCAAGTGTTTTAATTTCTTGGTTCATATCTAGAAAGCTATCTATGTAGGCATTGTTTGATGTTAAGGATAATATAGATCTTTAAAATATTGCCGCACTTTTAAATGACGGTTTCTATTCAATTTTTCGAAGTCATTGTCTATGAAATAGGCTCAAGTCACCGTTTGGCCCATTTTTTGGACAATCATTTATGTTAAAGTCTTGCAATCATACAAACTCGATAGCAGCCATCTTAATTCAATAGCACTTGATGTCCTTGTTTCCCATAACAAAGACAAAATGAAAGAGGAGAAAAAAACAGGACACAAAAATCCCAAATTTAAAGTGAAAATTCATCTTGGAAGAAAGAAACCAATGCACAAATGTGTCTAAAAGACTTTCTTGAGCCTAATTTGAGGTTACCTCAAATGGGACTAACTTTCCTACTTGGTTCTTAACTTGGAAAACCTAGGATACTGGAATTGCTTTGGTTTTTGCATTGTTCCATGCTCTAATTAGTTATTTAATTATCTACATCACAAGATGTCATTAATGAATTGTATAAAAATTAATTTTAAAATATACACTTATGAAAGCTTACGGAACTAGCATGGGACTCTTGGCTTGAAAACTAATTAGAAAAATGCACTTCTTCAACACTTGGGTTTGAAAATAGGCCATCGGGGGGCCAAAATCGTGAAACAGCCACGAGAAGGCCCGGAGAACACCCCGAACACCTCGGGAGGGACCAATGTAAGTTGTGGAAACTTACAAAACTAGCACGAAACTCCCGGCTTGAAAATTAAGTGAACAAATGCATTTTTCCAATACTTAGGCTTGAAAATAGGCCACCGAGGGCCAAAATCGTGAAATAACCATAAGAAGGCCCAGGGAACATCATGAACACTTCAGGAGGGACCAATATAAGTTGTAGAAACTTATGAAATTAGCACGGGACTCCCGGTTTGAAAACTAAATAGAAAAATACACATGTTGATTTGCTTAACGATATAAAATTTTACTTTGAATCATAGTAAACTTTACTCTGATTCAGAGTTAGTAAACTTTACTCTGAAATTTTACTCTAGTTAAAAACATGTTGATTTGCTTAACAATATAAAATTTTACTTTGAATCATAGTAAACTTTACTCTGATTGAGAGTAAAATTTGAATCAGAGTAAAGTTTACTATGATTCAAAGTAAAATTTTACTCTAAAATACACTGTGAAAATGGCTTAATAGGAGAGCTGATAGATATATGGGTAATATAGTAAAAGAAATAAGTTTTAAAATATTAGGGGATTTTGAAAGTACATATATAATTTTTATCCTTTTAAAAGATAAATTAGACAGTGAGGGATCTATCACAAAATCCCCCAATAATAAACTACCACTAATTCTTGTGAAACAATAAATGCATAAAATGGAAAAACTAAATCAACATAATTTTAAAAACTTAATAATTCAATAAGATTTTATATTAAGATAAAATATTCCTAATCAATTAATTTAAAATAATAAAAATATAATATTATTAAATTTTCGTCCACATCATTCAGGCTTCTGCCTGTCATTCATTAGAAAGAAACAAAGGCTCCGTTTAGTTTTTTTTGAAATTATAATTCCAATCAAAAAAATTTAATTTTTTTCAAAACTTATTATCATCAAACACACAATTTAAAATTCAATTCAAAAATTATTTTCAAAATTTATAATCAAATACATAACTCAAAATTATTCTCAAAACACAAAATTAATTTTCAAAACTTTATTTTTAAAAAAAATTAAAATATTTTTTGTATTTTATCTTTTAAAATTATTTTTAAAATCATGATTTAAGTGTGAAGTTGTGTTTTGAGTTATGAATTTTGAGTTGAATTTTGAAAAGTGAAAATTTGTTTGGTTATGAGTTTTGAAAATAATTTTAAGTTGTATTTTGAAATTTTTTTGGATTTTTTTTAAATATTTAAATATTTTCTTAATTTTATTTTTTTAGGGTAAATATTGTATATTTTAAATGTTTATTTATTTAATGTGTACTATATTTCATACATTTATGTGCTGTATTTTTTTAATTTAAATATATAATTTTTAGGGAAAATTAAAAAAAATCTTAAATATTTTTAATATTTTAAAAAATAAATCTCAATAATCTCAAAATACAACTTTAAATTCAAAAACTCAAAATTCAAAATACAACTCAAAACTCTTTTCAAAACATTTTTTAAAACTCTTTTCAAAATTCACATTCAAATAAATTTTTTCTTTTCAAAACTCAACTCATAATTTCACATTTAAATCATAATTTCACACTTAAATTATAATTCCAAAACTAGACACAAAACATAGACCATATATTCATGGTGATGAGCTCAATGATTTTCTTACCATTTAAATTCATGGTATATGGTCCCACTATTATTCCGTCTAGGAATAAAAAATATCTATTGAAAAATTTGTTTAAAAGTATACATTAATTCAAATGGAAAAAGCACAAATAGCTTCTAAATTAGATCAAGGAAAATATTAGGGCTTTCAAATATTTTATTAATATTTTTACTAAATGTCTCACATAGATGTGGGATCCACACTATGTGAATCTCATATGAGTCTCACATTCATGTGAGACATTTGATAAAAATATTAATAAAATATTAAGATCCCCTACATTACTGTTAGATCAACTTTTTGTATTAAAACTTTTTTAGCCTCGTTTGATTTTTGTTTTAGGACTTTTTTTACTTTTGTGAAAAAAAAAAAAAAAATACAATAATTATAGATAAAAAAGTAATATTTTGTCTTATTAATTTTTGTAGTCAATTTTATCTTTTTGTAATTAATTTAACGAAAAATGCTTGGGAGCACTAATTAGTGCTCCCACTAATTAGGTGGCAGTGGGTCCCGAGTTGTATTTTTTTTATTTTTTTTTTACTTTTTTAATGTATTAGTGCTATTAGTGGTGATGTTTTTAGTGGTATGAATCATTATTGTTAATTTAACCCCAATATAAATGCCAAACCAGAGCTCTGCGAAAAGTCGAAATCAGAGCCTATCATAAGAGGTGAGTAAGCATGAGAATTTAACTTCCGAATTGTAAAAAAAAATAAAATTATAATAAAATTTCTACCATTTTTTTAATTTTTTTATGTTTTTATTTTATTTTTTTCGGGTACATGATGCAACCCCATCCCACAAAATCATCCATGATTGTGCATAAAAAGAATATAAAGACAATATAAACATAATATATACACAAAATATAATAAACAATTAAAATCATCACAACAGAGTTCGTAATGGAGCCATGAGTCCGGACTATAAATTCAAATTTTCAGCACAATATATTATATATGATGCCTAGTTTTAATGTATGGCTAAACCCGTTCAACTTATGAATCATATCCATTGTATGAATACAAAACATAGCAGAATAAACAAAATAATAAATAAATTGAAAATGAATACAAACATTTCCGAATAAGCAAAACAACATTTATTAACATTGAAAAATTACAAATTCATTTATTTGACACATACATCGCAATAGATCCTTCTAGTGTTCTATCAGAAAATCATCCAAGCCTGTGAATTGGTTTTATTCCTGCTCACCTTTAAATATGCCTAGATATGCACACACGAAAAATACATCAAATGACATCCACCCCCCCCCCCCCAAAAAAAAAAAAAAAAGTAATATATGACTAATTTGTTAAGCATGTATACTGTTTAATTAAGGAGATACATGTATTTTGCAAAGAGTGCCCCCAGCAAACGACCAAGACCAAAAAAATAAAAATAGTAGTTACATGCTTATATGGATGATGAATCAAATCCTAGAAGGAATCATGGGGGTGGTGTTTTGTAGGTAAGCACAAGCTGCTGTGACTCCACTACCGAGTTTGACTGGGTATCCAACTTCCTTAAGTATCATTTCCACTCCAGCAAGACAGCCCAGCAATTGCAACTACATTCAAGTGCATAAATCAATGAACTAGTCCGAGGAGCAAATCCTTTTCAAGCAGGTGTGTGTGTGAGTCCGGATCCTCTGCCGTGATTTCCTACAATGGTCCCTGCGGTGGTGCCAAAACAACAAAAAAAAATTTTCTTCTTTTTTGCTTCCTTCTTTCTCTCTCAAACATTTGAGAACCAAACCTAACAAACAGAGGAGATCAAAAAAACCAAACAAACAGAGAGGCGAGAGAAAGAGAGGAGGAGGAGGAAGAAGAAGAAGAGAAGACGCCGAGAGATGGAGGAATAGGAGAGGAAGAGGATTGAAACTATTTTCCCCTTTAACAATGGAGTTCACAGATTTACCCAAAACCCAGTACCAATTTCTGACCCAGGTCCTGCGAAATCAATCCCAACGAAAACCCCTACCCTCTCATCGTGAAACCCTTGACGTCGCCCCGCCTTCGCTGCCGGAGAGAGAGATTTCATGTGAAGTGTTTGATAACAAAAACATCTTCATGTACAGGTTTGTCCCATTCTCTCTCTCTCTCTCTCTCTTCTTTTGAATTTGAGAACCCTGTTATATGCTTCTCTCTGTTTTTTTTATGAGAAAGTTGAATTTTCTGGGAAAATTTTGTTTAATCACAGAAAATTCTATATATGTTTGAGGAAATTCCAATTCTTTTTGCTCTACAAAATATGGGCTTACTAATTGGAGATGGGATGGATGTGGAGAATCTAATTTTGTTCACTGTGTTTGGATGTGGAGAATCTAATTTTGTTCACTGTGTTTGGATGTGGAGAAAACTGAGTCAAATGAAAGGGAAAATTTGTAGTGTATGTTTCTTATTTTGGTCTCTGGAAATTGAGAAACTGAAAAAAAAAATATATATATATATATATATATTTTGATTGGACCCAAGAGAGTTTGCTCTCAATATGGGAAATTCGAACCCAACATTTTAATTTGATCTATTAATCATTAGATTTTCTTTGCAATCAAACAGGATTGAATGTTTTGTTCTCTTACAAAATTTTCATCTTTGTTTTTGGGGTTATTCAAATTTGTATGATTTGCATAGAGGACACTCCATTCTGTAGTGAAGAGTGCAAACAACAGGCCAATGAAAAGAATTGGAAGATCTCTGCTTCCATAAAGCCTTGAGGATTGATTAGAAGAAACCCAACAAACCCTTTCCTTATGTGTCTCTTCTTTCTCTCTTTTGTTTTTGTTTTCTTTTTCTTTGGGCCCCAAAACGACGTCATTTTGGGGCACCGCAGGGACCATTGCAGAGAATCACGGCAGAGGATCCGGACTCGTAAACTTTGGGCCATATGTGTAAAGTCCATATATATATGTTTTTCTTCTCATTGATTTTTAGTAAGATTCATTTCTTTTTATAATTAACTATGTTTAAGGAATTAACTAGTCATTTCATAATTCAAGGGATTTTAATTGATTTATAATTTAAGGAATTTGTTTGATCAAATCCTTGATTTATTTTGTCCTTACTTTCATACTAGGAATTATATATATTTTCTCTTATTGATTTTCTGTCAGATTCATTTCCTTTTGTAATTAACTATAATTAAGGAATTAACTAGCAAATTCATAATTCTAGGGATTTTGACTAATTCATAATTCCTTGATTTATTCTTACCTTTTCTTTCAGACTTGGAATTATATATATATACACATATTCCTAGTGGTTTAAGATACATAAAAAGTTCTCCTTTCTTCTCTATTTGTCCCACACAGTTTCTTGGTTTTTTTTGGATTATTTCTTAGACATGATTATCAGAATCCCGATCCGGATCTTACGATCTTACGATTCATTTGAGTATAATCGATCCGGATCGTATAAAAAACTCCTTATAGGTAGGATCTTTCAATCCTGGTAATGGGATCTTATAGGATCGTAGAATCTCGATCCGAATCCGATCCTATCCGATCCAATTTACAAGCCTTGTTTTGTATTGTATGACATATTTTATTGTAAATTTTATGTTTGTTGTCTAAATACCAATTTATGTGGTCAAAATAAATAATAAAAATTAAGTAGTATTGAATCAAATAGACTAAAAAAAAAAAACTAGGAAACAAACATTCAAATATTGTGGTAATTTAAGAAAATTAAATAGTTGAAAAAACAAACTTAGCTTTTGCGGAGTCTAGGAGGGTAAAATGATTGCAACTTTATCCCAATTTTTAGAGAGATCATTTTTGTGACTCGAATCCGCTCCACCAAGGATGCTAACGACAAACCTTATCATTCAACTAAGCTACTCTTTTGAGTTCTTAATCTATTTTCATATTCAACTTTGTTAAATATTTTTTCTTTACTTTTTATGCATTATTGTAAATTGTAAAGTATTTTGTTATAGAATTATTATTCTTCTGCACCTTCTTTTTTGATGAAATATAAAACTTTTACCATCGAGTTTTCTATTGTATAATATTATATGTACATTTACATAAGAGTATTGTATTTTTCACAATATCTTCACTTCTTTTTAATAGAATATAGGCTCATTTTGTGTATACTTCATAAGAAATATTTATTTAAATTAAATTATTATGTAATTTGTTTTTTTCGGTAGGATCTTATGATCCTCGATCCGATCCTATAAACACCTCTAACGATCCAACGTAAGATCCCGATTTTAACAACCTTGTTCTTAGATGAGTTCAAGTCTTGCTTAGTGAGTACACACCATCAAGACTCGCCATTGTATTTTGGAGAACGACCGCTAGCAAACATTTGCACCAAGAGGGACGAAATCGTTTCTTAAGGACAACGGATTGACTTCCGCACCTCGGTTTCATTATTTCTCTTTTATTTATTATGGGGTTTTGTGGGAAGATGGTTAAAAGCTGTTTTTTTTGGCCTTTTTGTGAGAAAATGAAGTGGGTCAAAAGCTGAGAAGATGGTTAAAAGTATGTTTTTACCTTCTTGTATCTATTTTAGTTTATTAATCAAACAGAGTTTTTATATATATTTTCCAACAAATTTTACTTCAATTTTAAATATACATAGTTGGATTACCATAATAAAACTACTATATGATCACAAATGAAATACAAAATATGTCATTAATACAATATATTGCTCAAGATTCTCTATAGTAGTTTTATTATGGTAATCCAACTATCTATATTTAAAATTGAAATAAAATTTGTTGGAAAATATATATAAAAACTTTGTTTGATTAACAAGCTAAAATAGATACAAGAAGATAAAAACATACTTTTAGCCATCTTCTCAGCTTTTGACCCACTTCATTCTCTCACAAAAAATCCAAAAAAAAAAATCAAAAAACAACTTTTAACCATCTTCCCAAAAAACCCCATAATAAATATAAATAATAGAGAGAGAATGGAACCGAGGTGCGGAAGTCAATCCGTTGTCCTTAAGGAACTATTTTCGCCCCTCTTGGTGCAAATGGTTGCTAGCGATCGTTCTCCAAAATACAACAGCGAGTCTTGATGGTGTGTACTCACTAAGCAAGACTTGAATTTGTCTAAGAAATAACCCAAAAAAACCAAGAAACTATGTAGAAAAAATAGAGAATGTTAGAATTTACCTTAAACCTACCACCACTACCACCTCACCTACTCCACTAAACCTAACCCACTACACCACTACCACCTCCACTTCACCTACTCTCCAACCACTACCACCTCCACTTCACCTACTCTCCACCTACTCCCAAACACACTCCTATATAATAGGAATCCTTGTAATTGTAATAAATACAACACATATCAATCAATCAGAAATCAATCAATAATATATCATTTTAAACAGAGAAGAAAGGAGAACTTTTTATGTATCTTAAACCACTAGGAATGTGTACATATATATAATTCCAAGCCTGAAAGAAAAGGTAAGAATAAATTAAGGAATTATGAATTAGTCAAAATCCCTAGAATTATGAAATAGCTAGTTAATTCCTTAATCATAGTTAATTACAAAAGGAAATGAATCTGACAAAAAATCAATAAGAGAAAAAATATATATAATTCTTAGTCTGAAAGTAAGAAAAAAATAAATTAAGAATTTGATCAAACAAATTCCTTAAATTATAAATCAATCAAAATCCCTTGAATTATGAAATTGCTAATTAATTCCTTAATCATAGTTAATTATAAAAAGAAATGAGTCTTGCTAAAAATCAATGAGAAAAAAAACATATATATATATATATGGACTTCACACATATGGCCCCAAGTTTATGAGTCCGGATCCTCTGCCATGATTCTCTGCAATGGTCCTTGCGATGCCCCAAAACGACGTCATTTTGGGGCCCAAAAAAAAGAAAAGAAAAAGAAAACAGAAACAAAAGATAGAGAGAAGAGACACAGAAGGAAAGGGTTTGTTGGGTTTCTTCTGATCAATCCTCAAGGCTTTCATGGAAGCAGAGATCTTCCAATTCTTTTCATTGGCCTATTGTCTGCACTCTTCACTACATAATGGAGTGTCCCCTCTGCAAATCATACAAATTTGAATAACTCCAAAAACAAAGATGAAAATTTTGTAAGAGAACAAAACAATCAATCCTGTTTGATTGCAAAGAAAATGTAATGATAATTGTACGGGGAGCAAATATTCCGGCGAGCCCGTACTCCTTTCTTCCGAGCTCCGTCTCTGTCCGATCACCTGCGAGCCAATAAGGGTGAGCTACCCGGCGGTGTGTGGCTGGAAAAACCCTCCGACGATCAAGTTAGAACACACACACAGAGGATAGCTAGAGAGAAGGGAGAGAGAGTTTGGGTGTAAGAATTCCTTACAGAGATGTTCGTGTGTCGCGTATGGGGGGCGCAGACATGCTTATATACCTACTGAGCCCCATATCCACTCCCTGTCATCTCCTGACACGTAACTCTGCTATCCCATCTGTCAGCATAAACCATGCCATTCATCACCTAATCTCAACTGCCTGTCATCACAGCTGGAGCTCGGCAGCCGAGCTGCCCTACCTCGGTCATTCCAGGCTTCATACTTCAAGCGCCTAACCGGATAAACACACGGAGGACCGGGCTAAGCGGCATCCCGGCCGAGCCTAGCCCGGATACTTACTTTGATCGGCCTTCCTGCCGGTCATACAGTCTCCTCGGCTGACCACGCCTTTCCGGGCACCGGCCAATCAACTTCCTCGGTTGTCCACGCCTTCCTGGGCGCCGGTCACTCGGCCAATCCGGCTTTGGCCATCCTCGGACCGAGCATCCTGGTCTGACCGAACACTGCCTTATCGAGCAGTTTCTGTCCGGTCCGGGATGACATTCAGCCCGTACTCTACCCGGCCCAAGTTCTGGCAGCCCACTTTGGGCAAAAAGTCGATCATCTCGGACCCATGCACCGTTGGGCCCTCCACTTGCTCGGCCGTTACCTCGGCCCAACTCCAGATCACAATTCACCCTCTCAATAATAGATCAAATTAAAATTTTCGATTTGAATTTCCCATATTGAGAGCAAACTCTCTTGGGTCCAATCAAAAAATATATATTTTTTGAAGTTTCTCAATTTCTAGAGACCAAAATAAGAAACATACACTACAAATTTTCCCTTTCATTTTACTCAGTTTTCTCCACATCCAAACAGAGTGAACAAAATTGGATTTTCCACATCCATCCCATCTCCAATTAGTAAGCCCATATTTTGTAGAGCAAAAAGAATTGGACTTTCCTAACATATATAGAATTTTCTGGGATTAAACAAAATTTTCTCAGAAAATTCAACTTTCCCATAAAAAAAAAGAGAGAAAAACATATAACAGGGTTCTCAAATTCAAAAGAAGAGAGAGAGAGAGAGAGAGAGAGAGAGAGAATGGGACAAACCTGTACATGAAAGATGTATTTGTTATCAAACACTTCACATGAAATCTCCCTCTCCAGCAGCGAAGGCAGGGCGACGTCGAGGGTTTCACAATGAGAGGGTAGGGGTTTTCGTTGGGATCGATTTTGAAGGACCCGGGTCAGAAATTGGTTCTGGGTTTTGGGTAAATCTGCGAACTCCATTGTTAAAGGGAAAAATAGTTTCGATCCTCTTCCTCTCCGGTTCCTCCATCTCCGGCATCTTCTCTTCTTCTTCTTCCTCCTCCTCCTCCTCCTCCTCCCCCTCTATTCCTCCTCTCTTTCTCTCGCCTCTCTGTTTGTTGGGTTTGGTTCTCAAATGTTTGAGAGAGAAGAAGAAGAAAAAAAAAAAGGTTGCCAAAACGACGTCGTTTTGGCACCACCACAGGGACCATTGCAGAAAATCACGGCAGAGAATCCGGGCTCGTGTGTGTATGTGTGTGTAAATCAGCAACAGAGGATAAATATAAGAAATGAATCATATATACCTCATTTAGATTGCCAAGATGCCCTATTCTGAAAACCTTTCCAGCTACTTTATTTAGGCCAAGGCCTAAGCTTAAGTTGTACCTTTTCCAAGCCCTACTAACAATTTCTGAACTATCAAGGTTTGGAGGAACAAGCACAGCAGTGACTGAGTTGCTATGCCATTCCTCCTTTTGAGCGCAGTTCTTTAAGCCCCATGCCTCCACGGCAAGCCTGCATTTTGAAATTGAAAATACTTCAAATTTACTGTTTAGATAATAGCAACAACAAATCATTAATTTAAACTTAATGAAGCATGAGAAGTAGGAAGACTGGTATTTGGCATGGGGTGCAATTCAGGCAGGCCCAACCTGAGCAACCAGAGTCCAACCCACAAGATTTTAAGGATTGGGTAGTATAATTTCAAAGTTGATAAGGGCATGGAATAAAATTTGCCAACTCAAATTAAATCCGATCAGGGCCTGGATAGGAGCTCTTGCAACCCGAGTATCCGAATTCTATTGCAACACGAGTACCCGAATTCTATTGTTAATAAACACGAAATATACATATAAATACTAATGATTTTCCCACCATTGGACTAAATCATACTGCCACCTATTTTAACATATAACTCAAACCATTTTTTTATTTTTATTTTATATATTCTATGTTTGTAATTTTTTGAGATATTTTCTCCTTTTTATTTTCAAAAAGAGCAATACATTAGTTTATGACAACGCAATGGTCAACCCAAGATAATTTTATTTGTGTTGAATTTTGGCAACCTGAGTCTAGTCTAAACTCTTTTTGAGTTAAACTCGGGCTCGGCTTGGGCAAACCAGCTCAAGTAGCAGCCATAATTTGGGATCAGGAATCACTTGACATGAAGTTCATTAACCAATTGGGAAAATATCATGAATAAACTAAGGAAGGAAGTCATGAATAAAATCGAGTGTACAAAGCAACCTCTGTCAAATAAGAAATATCAACTGTTAAGATTAGATAAATTTTACAGAATGATTTTGAGTAAATAAATAAACCTAGAGTTTGTTGGCATACTCATAAATAGATACACGAGACAAATCAACATATGAATGCTTCATGAATATGGGGCATATTGTTGACTCCTGAAAATAGTCAGAGACTTATCACAAGGGAAAGGAATGCCTAACCTTGTTGCTTTTGCTAGGCGACTATGCCTTGCAATCACATTGTCAAGTCCTTCCTCAAATATAAGATCTAGTGATGCTCTCAGTCCGTATAACAAATGGATGGAAGGTGTGTATGGCCAATAAGTTTCCAACTTATAGGCCTTCAAGTAATCATTCCAGTCAAAGAAAAATCTAACTGATTTTGCAGTTTTGGAGGCCCCAAGAGCTTTAGGGCTTGCACACACAATTCCCATCCCAGTGGGCAGAGAAAGAGCTTTCTGAGAACCGGTTAAAGCCACATCTATTCCCCATTCATCCATGCGGAAATCCAGTGCACATATGGAGGAAACTCCATCAACGAGAATGAGTGCCGGATGCCGATAGTGATCTGAGAATCATGTGATGAAAATGAGAACAACCTCATCAATCCAGAGTGGTTGAAAAATCAAACCACACCTGGAAAAAAAACAACTGACAAAATGAAAATACACCAAAGATAATATATGCATTGGCAAATCAAAAACAACAGTTTTAGCAACTGGACAATTCAAAAAGTAAAGTAAAATAAATTACAATAGAAAGAAAAACACAAAAGAAATGGGGCAGTGAAAAATTAAAATAAGCATGTTCTCATAGAAAAAGATTTTGGGTACTTTTGATTTGCTTAAAATGCACTTTATTCCTTAAGTTTAGACAGTCCATATTTAGTAAAAAATTACATTGATATAAAAAAAAAAAAAAAAAAAAAATATGGTAGCAAACATAAAATACTGAAATGTTGAGTGTAATTTCAGAAGCTCAAGTACAGTATCGAATACAGACTTTGATGCACGCCCAACCAAATATTTACTATAAGAAATAGTGCTAAATTCTTACCAAGGATTTTTCTTACAGCAGCTAAGTTGTTGGTAACTCCTGTAGCTGTCTCGTTGTGCACAATGCAAATGGCCTTGACAGTATGAACGGTATCTGCTGCCAGCTTTGATGCCAAAACTTCAAGATTGGCACCTTGACCCCACTCACTTTCAATGACATCAACATTGAAGTTGAGGCGTCGCTGTTGATCAATCCAGAGCAAACTGAATTGGCCAATTAGAAAAGACACAATCTGATCTCCAGGAGACAAAGTGTTTGTAAGTGCACTTTCCCATGCACCAGTACCTGTACCAAAACAGCAACATTATGCCGCAAATTAGAAGTAACATACAACAAGAAAGTTCTTAAAACCATGGCATCTGAATTCTTAATAGAACCTTTGACATTCCTAGGAAAATGAATCACTTCATGCCATTTTCTATTGCATTCAAACCCTTATTTCATCCTTTGAAACAGTCATTAAAAACATATCTGGAGGTTCAGAAATACCATGAAAATTATTTTATTACTGAAAATATGAATGCATTAAGTTCTCAACTTAACAAGATTAAACCCAATTTGACTTCCATTAATTTACATGAACAATGTTGCTCTAGTCACTTAAGAAAAAGTCCATCAAACTATTTATTAATTAGTCTAAAATGCCACTTTTAGGCCCAATTTATGCCATTTACAAAATTTCCACCCCAACGGAATCCCGGCAAAAAACTGTTGCCCTGTCAAGAAACAAAAAGGGAGTAACTTTCCAAAATCAATATACTAGCTCCTATTTAGCATATCAACAGTTGGTATCTGACATGCATCACATTGAAATTGAAACCTATCTGTCTCTGCATGATATTGAAAAGAATTAACTCCAATCGAAGCAGTACCTGTAGTTGGAATCAGAAATGGGGTTCCAGTTGTAGTCTTGAAAATCTGCTTGATGTCCTCAAGTAGGGTTTTTGTCAGTGCTGGGATGGCAGGAGAGCGATAATCCTCATTGTTCCTGTTCATTGCACGAATAACGTGCTCCGGGATATTGACTGGCCCCGGAACAAAGAGGTGGTTCCTCCCAGGTCCATAAAAATTGTCCATCTTTGACTTGAGTAATGAAATTCAACAAATTCCCGATGCTCTCAAGGGCCAAAACCTCAGCTGCAAAAACCCCAAACCCTAAACAAACCAATATTGATTCCATTCTAAAACTAACAAACTTTACACAACTACGAACACATGGAAATATCAATATTAATTTATTAGAAATAAAGAAGGGGATCAGAAGCATTTGTATTACCCAAATTTTATTAACTACATATGTTTGTGAAAGAGCACATTGCCTATAAAACCTAATAAAATGTATGGATGCCATTTTCTTTTCTTTTTTTTTTTTTTACTGAAATATGTATAAAATTAGGATTTAGGAGCAAACTTCATTTTTCTTTAATAATTTTTTTAATTATTCTCCCAAAATCACTAATTAAAAATTAGGTCATCCAGGTTTTCAGGTGATTTTTGTGGCTGTTTATAGGAGATATATTATGGATTGATGAAACAATCCCTAAACAGAACCACGACGTAGCAATTGAGAAATTGAATAATCTCAATTCAATCTAATAACAAAACAACCCCCACCACCCCAACTTGTTAAATTTACTGATCAGGTTATTTAAAAGACAATTCATCAATTCGATTCAACCGTTTCAATAATTTGATCCATCAATTAAAAAATTTGACACAGAAGAATCAAAAAATACAAATTTTGATAAAGCAAACACACAAAAACAACAAAAAAAAAAGAAGCAAAACACAATCAAAAGTTACGATCAAAGAGACGACGATCAAACAGTACAGTAGTATAGTAGAGAGAACATGTATGAGTTTGAGGTGATGATTCAGAAGGAGAGCAATTAATTACCTTTGTGGAGGTCTTCAAAGAGTTGTGCAGAGCATAGCGATCATAGTGGAAGACAAAAAACATACCGAAGGCTTCTTAGGTGTCGTTTGGGAAGGGAGTTGGTTTTTGGTTTTTTTAGTTTTTTTGACTATTTTAATTTGGGCTAAAAAGTTTAGTTTGAGAAAGTTTTTTTAACTTTTTGATTTTTTTGACTTTTTTTTTTATGAGAGAAGAATGTAATGATTATGAGTTCGATGTAATATTTTATTTGTTGCGACTAAAATAACCTATTTTATTTTTTGTGACTATTTTAGCCCCAAATCAAGCTCACAAACAATGCCTATATAGTGCTAATAATGCTCTGCCAAATAATTTTTTATTTATTTTTTTATTTTATAAGAGCGCGGGAGTCCCACAAAAATGTTTTTTTGGAGAGACATTTTCAGAAGAAAAATATTTTTTAAGAAAATATTTTTATATTTGGTGGTGGTAATGATAATGGTGAATCGAAGATGAAGGTAAAGGTGAAAATGGTGACTGCGGTTATAGTGACAGTGATGGTCACAATGGCCGTGATGGTGGAGGTGAAATTGGTAGAGGTAGTGTGGTGATATTGGTAAGATTTTAATTGAGTAAATATTTTTTACTTTTTAAAAGTAGAAAATATTTCCTACTTATATAGGATTTTTTCTATTGACCATGAATTTTTTTTTTGGTTAACTTTTATTTATTGTACCAAATACCAAAAAATATAAAAAATATTACGTAGAAAATATTTTCTGCCCAAACAAATAGAGTGTTAATATTTGGTAGTGGCGGTAATAAAATGAAAGTAGAGGTAGAGGTGTTGGGACGAAGGCGGTAGTGATTATAGTAATGGCCATAATAATGATGGTATGGTGGCGGAGGTGAGCGACGGTGGTAATGTGATGATATTAATAACATTTTAGTTTGGAAAACATTTTCTCCTTTTAAAAGTAAAAAGATATTTTTTGCTCGTATAAATTTATTTTTTATTGATCATAAAAAATATTTTTCGTTAACTTTTATTTCATTGCACCAAACATCAGAAAATATAAAAAATTCTTTTCTCCAAACAAACGGAACATTAACGTTGGTTTGAAAATTATTTTCTTTAATAACTTTTAAATTTTTTTATTAAAAAAAAAGTCTTAAAAAATAAAGATGATAAGTTTAATTTCTTTTTAGTCAATTACACTGCTTCTGTACTTTAAAAAATTAACTATTAATTAATGAAAAAACTTATTACTTTGAACTTTAATGTATGTAAAATTTATCATTAATTTAAAAATATTTTTATAAATTTACACTTAATTGATATTGTCCCAAATTTTAAAATCTAAAATTAAAAAAAAAAATAAAAACAGAGGCCGAAAAATAATGTATAAATAAAATTTTACTGGAGCTGTTAATAGGGTGTACTTAAAAAAAAAAAAAATTATTTGTCCACATTTGTGACCGAGGTTTATGTTGAATTATTTATTGCTTATTTTTTTGACTTGTTTTTGTTTTTTCTAAAATTTTTGCACCTTTGAATGCAAAAAATTAGTTTTAAGACAGTCAATTTTATTTATAAAAAAAAAAAATCAGTAACGATAAAAATAAATCAAATTTTATCAAACACAAAAATTACAAAAATGAGCTTATTTTTACCTTTTTTATACTTTTTAAAAACAATAATTTTTAATATTGTCTCGTCAAGGCAAATTGAAAAAAAATTGACATAATATTGAAAAAAACAACCATACTAAAAAAAGTCATAAAAATATAGTTTATTTTGCCGTAAAATATGCTCTACCCTCCATTTATTTTTATATTTGAAAATGTTATATAAATAAATTTTGCGATGAAGTGATTTTCTATACAGAAAAGAAAGAATGCGAACGAGATAATAAAAGGAATGCAAAGAGAAATCAAACACAAACAAAATGAAATGACTGATTATCCCAACACTTTGATATCATATTAAGCTATTATGAAATGAGTCTAACAATATCTATATAGTTCTCTAACACTGTACATATGAGCTATTATAAAAATTACAAGAGAAATTATACAAGAATAGTAGTTACATTATTAGAGGGATATGCCATAATGCCAGTACATAAAAATCATCTATATATGGAATCTATACATTTGAATCCCAAGGATTTGTATGTTTTACAATATCAACATTGGATTGTCAACTTATTTAACTTGAGCAGTTTTAAATAAGTCCTCCCATTTTTGTGGATCACTTCCCGGTCCTTCACCCTGCACAACATGGAAGTTTTATGAAATAGTAACTATACAAACATAAAATATGTATAAAAAATGTATACCTATCACTTTTAAACACAAAAATTCACCAAGATAATTCTTAATATCGAAACCGCCACTCTCTTACCATTCACTGATTCTGTATCAAAATTCTAGAAAAATAGCATGTTCCTTTCAGAAAGACAATGTGTATTTAAATTACAAAAGTTGTTGATGTAATTAAACAATCCAATTTCTCACAGCAACCTCTCAATTTTGTCCAGTGATGAATTTAGACGACAACTAAAGTGTTCAAAATGGAATAACTCATCATCATACGTCTATGTAAATAGAATAGAATGTTCAAACACTCACAAAATATATTTCAATTCAGTCATCTAAGATAATTACCTGGACTGAGTTGATTTCGTAAATTTCACCTTTGGTAAGTTCTATGTCCAATGCCTGTATGCAAGCTTCAGCAACTACAAGCCTGCTAGCCTCACCAACAAGTTTATCTCCTGCAAGCAACCGCAAAAGATGCTAACATCAGTTAATAGGTAGAAAACTAAGCGAGCAGAATCTTCCTTAATTGTACACATCTTGAAATATTGGTATCCATCCTATTGGCATCCCATGTTGGTTGTAGACGATATCTAAGATAGACTTATAGGATAGTACAGGACACCTCCATTGTCGAGGTGCCATTTTGGTTATAGCCCAAATGGACAAACCCGTGAGGCTGGCTGTTGGGCGGGACCATAATAAACAATATTTCTAGGTGGGGGCTGGGCCACGTGTCACCCCCATTGTTGAAGCGCCTTCTAGGTTGAAGCCCAAAAGGGCAAACTTGTGAGGTTAGCTATTGGGCTGAGCCACAGCAGACAATACTTCCAGGTGGAGGCAAGGCCGAGCATCGAACACATTTGAATTACCATCATGAGATAAAAGGAAAATTATTGAATTGCCCACATGTTAGTTAAATTCTACCATAACCACCCTTAATTAAAAATGCACTTCTTAAACACATTAAGAAGAGAACCATTTCAATTTTTTATGCCTTGCAACAACACAACTTTATTTTACTTCCCATAAATTGATCGCTAAATTGCCTTTACTCTTTGAAATCCAAGTTAGCATGCCATATCAAAAAGATTTTTTGAAAAGAAAAAAAAAAAAGTTGCACCAAAGACCTTATAGAATGAACAAACAAGAAAATCGGGGCGTATAAGAGAGAGGCCAAAGCTATTCATGTCTTTTGGTCCCAAAGCACAAGCATCGAGCAAGACATGCCACCCATTTTCCTGTGCCATGCTCATCCATTGATAAGAGTAACTAGTTCCTGTAACTCTGGATTGAAGAGGGAACACAAACAGTCCCCTGTTTTTCTGCTTCTTCCTCTTCCTCACAACCATCGTTTTCAATTTTTTTTCGAGTGAATTCTCAGTCTAGGCCACGTGAATTCCGCTGACCTGACTCGAGCTCCTCTCTTCTCTGCAACAATAGTCATGGCTTCAACCGCTTCACTCTCGTAGTCATAAACGGTCAAAAGCTTCCGACTAGATTGGAATGGGTATGATTCTGCAAGAAGCTTAAAAGCCGATGACCTGTTTACGGTAAAAACCATGCAGTAATCGTTTTCAGAGATATTGAGAAAATCCATGATCTTTTTTTTTTTTTTTTTTTTTTTTTTTTTTTTTTTTTTTTTTTTTTTTTTTTTATGGAGGATTCCAATTCAGATCCTTCCCCACCATGAAGTAGCTGCGACTTGAGATTCACAGACTTGTAGGACACACCGAAGAATGGAAAATCCGAAGATTGAGGCGGGGGAGAAGAAGAGGAGGATGCAAGACTACGGCGGCCACGAGATCGAAGCCTAAGCTGGAATCTGCGTCTTCGGACTCTTTGGCGGCTGCGTAAGCGTTCCAATCGGCGAGCAAAGACGACGACGATTTCTGCAGATCGTTGCTGCTACTGGGGCCTCCGGCGAACCATGCTTGGACAGTTTTCTGCATAAGCTGGAATCTGCTTCTTCGAGATCTCAGGTAATGAGGTTGAGGTTTGTGCACTGGTATGTGGGTGAGAGTATGGAGGAAGGAGAGAGAGAATTTGAAAATTTGGGTTTGTCCGGCGGACGGCCAAGGTGAGGCTGCCGCCCGCCGGTGAAGCGGAATCACTAATTTCTTAACCTTGCTCTGATACCATGTAAAAATATATTGATGTATATTATTGATTGATGTATTACAAGATTGATAAATTACAATTCCTATACAATCTATATATAGAAGAAAAATGTGGTAGTAGGTGTAGTGGAGGTGATAGTGGGTTAGGTGAAGTGGAGTGTGTGGTGAAGTGGAGGTAGGTGAAGTGGAGTGTGTAGTGGAGTAGGTGAAGGTAAAGATGGGAAATTCTAACACTTCGGTATGCCACTCCAGCATGTCCGACTAGAAGAAAAAAAAAATGGGGCACTTCCTCCATTTATCTTTTCTCCCATTCCACCAGTCCTTTAACCCTTGACCGAGGTGTTAGCAACTCAGGTCCAAGGAACAGAGTTTGGAGATGAATGAAAATTTTCTAAATATTGAATAAAAGATAGCAATTAGGTGTCTCAGACCTGATTATAGTATATGGAAGACCAGCATTGCGAACAAAGTCCTCCCCCATCTTCTTATACTTGAGAACGCCAAAAAGGTTCATGATGCTACAAGAAAAAAGTTAAGAGAGAGTAAAACAAAATAAAAAAGGAAACAAGGAGGAAAAAAAAAAGTTTTAATGTTCTATATATCCAAAAGTAAGGAACATTATGGGGTTAATAACCAATTTGAGATTTGCACCAAACAAAGACAATTTTAAATTCCCACCATGCGTGTGCATACATGTCTCCAAAAGCACACAAAAAAGTCTAATAGAATCATATGCCACGAAAGAAAGCAATGAAGCATAAGTGAAAAGGTCATCAGAAAAAGTGAGTTAATGAACTAGTTCAAATATTGATCATGTTCTGCAAAAGAATAACCGGAACGGATAATTAAGAAAAGAGTTAATGAACCACAAAACACTTTTCAACGACTTACACCTATCATTAATTACTATCAAATATAGGAGCAGTACCTCCAAGGTAGTTCATTGAACTTTGTTACTCCAACTGATGAAACAAGAACAATTCTTTTCAAGGATGGAGGCAGAGCAGATACAAGATTTCTCACACCTTCCCAATCTTCAAAGGTAAAGATAAACAGTTAAAAGCATTTAAGGTACTAAAGAAGTGCCATGCACAACACACATGCAATGCATTACAAGACAGTGAAATTTTGAACTCCAACCAGTATCCAAAGCTGTTTTGCGTCTTATATGCATATATATGTGTGTGTGTGTGTGTGTGGACAGGCAATAATAAACAGACTTCCCAAGACTTTGAAATGGAATAGTACAATGACTATGTAGATCCTATTTGATTCAACCTCGTGAAGCCTATGCTTCCAGGATAAGCATAATGAATTTAGTTTTGAGGATAATATTTGTCTGATTATCCCTTATAGAGCCAAATTTTAGTATTTCTAGAATTTTGACTCACATTCTGGGAAATTTACAACATCTTCTGTTGTAATTGCAATCTGTCCACAGAACATAACTATGAAGCACTGAAATTACACTTTATAGACTTTGATTGCTTTACAGTTTTGTTTTGTTTGCCACTTTACAGCAATCATAGTTGTTTTATCTTCACCAGCAGCTGTTTGAAGCCTCAGCAATGCTCCATTCTAAACCAACTAAAATAATCAATAACAAATAATCAAATATAAATAAAATACTAATTTTGATCCTGACCTACTCTTTCTGGTGTATTATCTCCATCCCATCGCCTTGATGGAAAGGCCGTCGTTCCCGTGCAGCAAATAACATGTGTGACACCCTATAAGGCAACTTTCTAAATCAATAAAAAAAATTTCACCATCAACGATCATGCAATTCATAAAGTTGAGGAGCCATTTTAATTCTTCTAAAAGAAGCTCAGAAAAAATGTGTTACATGAATTGAAAGCACAAACCTCAAATATTGATGGATCTAGATCCTCAGCGTTTCGAGTGTCGCCTTTCCGTACCTAACAATTTAAAAACTCTTTTCAAGTATAGAAATGTATATCTTGAAGGACAAGAAGAGAGTTGCAACCAAACATAAAACTGAAATGGAAATAAAAGAAAAACAAAAAATAATTTGTCAATGCCAACAGTGTGATACATAGAGAAATAGAAACCATACCTCTAATTTTTCCTCATCTTGGTTACCAAAAAGGGTAGCTGCTTTCTCAGGATCTCGTAGTAATAGCCGTGACTTGATATTTCGGTTGAGCAATGATGCTACAACTAACTGTCCTGCATAAAGAATATGATAGAATGTCTATGGATTACTATGAAAGTGTGACAAAACAAAACCAACAACAATAAAAACGTTAAATTCCATCACAAATGGGATGATACATATTATTCAACTTTAATTAGTGCAGAAGTTTCTTCTTGGAATGTATACATGAACTTTAGCACTTGCTTGCTTGCAGTTCATAGAGATCAAGATTTGGTTGATTAGGTTGCGTCCGTGTTACATGGAGTTTCTATTTCTCCCAAAATAACAAGGGGAAGGGTGTAAAATATGTATCCGACACCTATACCAAATTTAGACACTTGAATCCTCATCAAACATTTCTAGCTTTGTCATTCCCTTATGCCGAGTGTTCAGTTATTTATCCAAAAAAAAAAAAACTAGAGAAGAGAATGAGCCGAGACTTGAACTCAACGCCACAAATTTGATAAGAAAAACTCTTATCACTTACTTTTATTTATTTAACTTACACATGCATGTGTGTGCACCCATATTCAATTTTTGGATGGATATCGTAAAATCTAAATTTATGAAGGTCGGACGCTTATCCTCACCGCACCCGAGTTCATGTAACATAGGATTTGCATTGCATGAATATTACTAAACAAAACCATAAACTTTATATGATATAAATCATTGTGAAAGATGAAGAGAGTGCATATACCTACGCCACCAGAGCCGCCAACGACAAGGACGAACTTGGAAGAAGAAGGAGGGACAGTTTCAGAGTCCTGGGTCGATTCTAAATTTGGGGATTGTATCAATTGCTCTTTCACAGCAGCACACACTGATGATGATGATGATGATAAGGCTCTAGAGCTCGAAATGGTCTTAGATAAATGAAACCCAGAACATGAATTGAGTGTTAGATGAGGAAAAATAGGGATTGTTAGAGGGGGTTTTGAGAATTTTTCTCTGGGAAAGTGAAGGTCGCTTTTGAAAGTGAATGAGAGCTTGGAAGCCATGAACGAGGCGGCAACGAAGAACAGCAACACAACGAAGAGATGGAACCAGAGAGTGAGTGGTTACAAAAATAGAACGAGTAAATTACACTTGGCTCCTTTATGTTTAAGCATTTTTTTACTTTGACCCTCGAAACCTTTTTTCCTTTGTATTTTGACCTTTTCTGTTTCAAAATTTTCCCAAGAGGGTGCTACATCCCTCAAATTTTGTCCTCTAATTTCATCTCTAATGCCGTGGTATACTCCTGTGTGAAATAGTCCCGTACACTCTCTAATGCCGTGGTACACTCCTGTGTAAAATAGTCCCGTACACTCTCTCTCTCTCTCATCTTTACTCTCCTTAGAGCATTATTATCAAACTTATTAAAATTTTTACTTAGCTATTTTATAGCATGAAATTATGGAAATACACTCCATCAAACTTAATTTTTAACTATTTATTTTAGTTTAACATCAAACCACTAACTACATATAATTAGAAAAAGAATACTCAACAAATGAAATAAAGAATAAAGAGTTTGTTAGAGAATATATTTGAAAAGATGATTAACTAAAATGGAAAAATATAGTTTTAGTTAAAATTTAACTAAAAATTTGACTGTTTTGATGAAGATACTCTCAGTTCCAAATCATCAGAGGTGGAATTAGGGGAGCAAAATTAGAAAAATGAATCATTATTCTTTTCTCAATTTACTCTTAAAATTAATTTATGTTCAAAATTAAACAAAAAATACCAACATAATATATATAAAAAATTGTTATTATATTGGGATTTTGATTTTTGTTGAAAGTGTGAATTATATATAATAAAATATTTTTATATTACGTGGTTCTCATGTGTTATTTTATGTATAATTATGGACATAAATTAAATTTTGTAATTAAAAAAAATGATACATGAAAGGTAAATATATATATATATATATAAAACTTTAAAAGTCAAATTTAATTTTAAAAAATAATTAAACATAAATGGAGCAAAATATAATCTACCCAAAATACAACTCAACTTATGTCGGGGTGGTTCTGTTACAAATACGCTTGATTACTGGGTTTTTATTTGGGACAAGAAATTGTATTTATAATAACGATAGTTAATTACCCGTGACTCCCTAAATTATTCCTAGTAAAATATTAGTTTGACCTGTATTCATGGAATTCATATTTTTTGACTTTTTTATATAAAAATGGAAAATGATTGGTGGCCCTAAAAAATTTGCCCCTAATGCCCCTAATTTCCATTTTTGGAAACTGTTTCTTTTTTTCTTTCTTTTTTCCTTTTTTTTTTTTTTTTTTTTTTTTTTTTTTAAAGGGATTTTTGGGGTATTTATTGCGAATTTACTGAGTAATTTACTAAGAATTTAAAGGGAATGTACTGAATAATTTACTGAGAATTTAATGTATAATTTACTGCGAATTCACTAAGAATTTACCGGAAATTTAATGTGTAATTTACTAGAAATTTACTGAGTAATTTACTGGCAATTTTCTGAGTAGCTTACGGGGAATTTACTTGTAATTTACTGAATGATTTTATTAGGAATTTACTGAGTAATTTACTGAGTAGTTTAATGAGAATTTACTAAGTAGTTTACTTTGAATTTTCTGGGAATTTAAAGAGAATTTATTGGGAATTTGCCAGGAATTTACTGAGTAATTTACTGAAAATTTCTGAGTAATTTATTAAGAATTTAGTGAGAATTACTAAGAATTTATTGAATAATTTAGTAAGAATTTACTTTGAATTTACAGAGTAATTTCCTGGGAATTTACTAAGTAATTTACTGAGTATTTACGGGGAATTTACGGAGAAATTTACTGAGAATTTATTATGAATTCACTGACTAATTTACTTAGAATTTACATACAATTTACTGGGAATTTTCTGCTTAGTTTACTGAAAATTTAATGGTAATTTACTGAGTAATTTACTTAGAATTTACTAAATAATTTACTGAGAATTTACTATGAATTTATTGAGAATTTTCTAAGTAATTTACTTTATAATTTACTGAGAATTTTCTAAGTAATTTAATGAGAATTTACCGAGTAATTTACTCGAACATGTGTCGGCTAGAGGGTTACAAGATGAGGATTCAGAAGAAAATGGTTTGTATGGGTTTAAGGGACCTCGGCTGAACCTGAACGGAACAAGGGGAAGGGTTTTCAGAGATCAAAGGGAGATTGTTACGTTTCCCTAAAGTTTGTGAGTTCTAAGGCAAATCCCAAACCTAAGAGCTATTGCAACAGAAAATTAGAGCAAGAATCTGGAAAATAAGACAAAGAAAGCAGAAAGGAATGTGATTTAGAACCCAGAAAGCACAAATCCAGAACGATTGTACAAAAGTGTGTGCAAATGAGCAAAAACGAGAGAACAGTTGCAACAGACAGTGTGTGCACCAAATGTGTACCTAGAAAATGGCACAAAAGCAAGATCGTGAACGATATGATGAAATTCAAAACATAGATGAAGAATTAAAGAACTTGAATGCATTCAGAAGAACAGTGTACAGTGTAACAGAGTTCGAAGTAAATTAAAAAACTGAAAATAAGGAAAGAACAGTGAAGCTACAGAGAAAATGAGGCCGGTATGCAGTCGCGAGTCAGACGGTGGCAATAAATGGAGAAGAACAGCAAATGCTTGCCGGATGAGGTAGATAGAGTGCTTACAGAGAGCTCAAAGAAGCACAATGAGGTAGGATTTTATAGAGAGAAAAACTTGAAGCTTGGGAGAAGATGAAGCAAAGTGCAAAGACGAGAAGAGAGAGAAGAGACGTTTTTTATCAAAACAGAAAGGTATCAAAATTGCAATTAGTGTGCTTAGGACGACGTGCCATCAGGCGTGTGCGTAGAAGCGACGTACCTGATGGCACGGGTCAGGTACGGTTCAATAGGAGAGACGTGTGGCGAAAACGGTTGAGTTACTGTGCGTGACAGCTCATACGCGTGTAGGAACTCTTGGAGTTCTTATTTTAATGAAGCAAAGACCTCAGTTAGGGAACGATCTCGGTAGAACTTGGAAAACTTGGCTCTTGGTTCTAAAGCATTGACAAAACACACTGAAGTCTTGGTATATGGAGCCGATATGTGATACCTCGGTAATGAGGATAGAGTTAAGCTTTAGCCGACATGCTATATGAGCGAATGATATAGGTTTCATCACCTCAATATGCTGAGGTAATAGAACCTAGGGGGCAGTTGTGGGGATATTTTTTGAATAACAATACATGGCCAAGGTGGCACCGAAGTGCCAGCCGAGTGCACGTGTCCTGGTCATGCGCCGAGGTGATCTCGGCTAGGTCGAGGTTGTCTGCGAAGATTCGGAATCGAGATGAACGGATGAAGATAAGAGTCCTAGAAAGAGGGAGGACCTCAGCCTGAATAAGGATAAACTTTTAGGGAGTTTATCTTTATCTATTGGAGAGTCCAGGGTGAGCATTGGGCCAAAGTCCAAGGGAAGCTAGGCTTCTGCAGGGATCAGGTTAGTGCTGACTATAAAAGTAGGGCACCTCATGGTCTAAGGTATTACTTTTTGTATTCTGACTAGTGAGTAAAACACTATTGTTATTTGAGAGATAATTGAGTACTGACTTGATTGTCGGAGTGCCCGGCGTGGACGAACCACCGCCGAGTTCTTATCTTTCTATGAAGGTCGTTCGGGCACAATCTATTCAGCTGGAGGTGTTCTCCAAACTGAATTACCTATTTGGCAGTGTGATCAGAAAACAACACATACTAATGTAACTATGTTAAAAATTATAAATTTATATTTTTGTTCAAATTTTAGAGAAGTCAATTATAATTTATCCTTATATAAATTATTATTTTATGATTAATTCACCCCATAGTTAAATATTTTTACATTTTAGAAAATTGGTTTAGGAGAGGCGAAGGTGATGTTTTTTTATATTAAAAAGTCCAAAAAAATATGAATTTCCATGAATAAAGGTCAAAGTAATATTTTACTTAGGAATAATTTAGGGCGAGTCACGGCTAATTAACACCTAAAGCATACCCATGAGGTCGGCTAAGAGGGCTTAAGATGAGAATTCAGAAGAAAATGGTTTGTATGGGTTTGAGGGACCTCGGCTGAACCCGAAACGGAAACGGGGGAAAGGGTTTTCAGAGATTCAATGGGAGATTGTTACAGTTTCCCTAAAGTTTGTGAGTTCTAAGGCAAATCCAAACCTAAGAGCTATTGCAACAGAAAATTAGGAGCAAGAATTTGGAAAATAAGACAAAAGAAAGTAGAAATGAATGTGATTTAGAACCTAGAAAGCACAAATCCAGAACGATTGTAACAAAAGTGTGTGCAAATGAGCAAAAAATGAAGAACAGTTGCAAGATAACAAGTGTGGCACCAAAGTGTACCAGAAAAAGATGGCACAAAAGCAGGATCGTGAACGAATATGATGAAATTCAAAAACATAGATGAAGAATTAAAGAACTTGAATGCATTCACAAGAAAAGTGTACTGTTAATAGAGTTCGAAGTAAATTAAAAAAAACTGAAAAAAAGAGGGAAAGAACAGTGACGTATAGAAGAAAATGAGGCCGGTATGCAGTACGCTGGAGTTAGACGGTGGCAGTAAATGGAGAAGAACAGCAAATGCTTCGCCCGATGAGGTAGATGGAGTGTTGCAGAGAGCTCGAAGAGAGGCAACAATGGAGGTAGGTTTTTAGAGAGAGAAAAACTTGAAAGCTTTGGGAGAAGAAGATGGAAAAGTGAAAGACGGAGAGAGAGAGAGAGGCATTTTTTATCAAAAACACGGAAAGGATACAAAATTGCAATTAGTGTGCTTAGGACGACGTGCCCGTCAGGCGGTGTGCGTAGAAGCGACGTGACCTGATGGCGCGGGTCAGGTACGGTTCAATAGGGAAAAAGGACGCGTGGCGAAAACGGTTGAGTTACTGTGCGTGATAGCTCATACGCGTGTAGGAACTCTTGGAGTTTTGATTTAATGAAGCAAAGACCTCAGTTAGGGGGAACGATCTCGGTTAAGGAACTTGGAAAACTTGGCTCTTGGTTTAAAGCATTGACAAAACACACTGAAGTCTTGGTCATATGGAGCCGATATGTGATAACCTCGGTAATGAAAGAATGAGTAAGCTTTAGCCGACATGCTATAATGAGCGAATGATATAGGTTCATACCTCAATATGCTGAGGTAATAGAACCTAGGGGGCAGTTGTGGGGATATATTTTTTGAATAACAACACTGGCCAAGGTGGCACCGAGTGCCAGCCGAGGGCCACGTGTCCTGGTCATGGCGCCGAGGTGATCTCGCTAGGTCGAGGTTATCTGCGAAGATATCGGAATTCGAGATGAACGGATAAAGGATAAGAGTCCTTAGAAAGGGAGGACCTCAGCCTGGATAAGGATAAAGCTCTTAGGGAGTTTATCTTTATCTATTGGAGAGTCCAGGTGAGCATTGGGCCAAAGTCCAAGGGAAGCTAGGCTTCTGCAGGATCGATTAGTGCTGACTATAAAAGTAAGGCACCTCATGGGTCTAAGGTATCTTTTTGTATTCTGACTAGTGAGTAAAAGCACTATTTGCTATCTTTGGAGATAATTGAGTACTGACTTGATTGTCGGAGTGCTCCCGGGTGGACGAACCACCGCCAGAGTCTTATCTTTCTATGACAGGGTCGTTCGGGGCACAATCTATTCTGCCGGTGTTCTCTAACTGAGTACCTATTTGCAGTGTAGTCAGAAAACAACACATTACTAATGTAACTATGTTAAAATTATAAAATTTTAGAGAAGTCAATTATAATTATCCTTATATAAATTATATATTGATTAATTACACCCATAGTTAATATTTTACACTTTGGGTGTGTTTGATTGCGGGGATAGGGGGGGGACTATCCACTATTTGGATTGTAATCCAAATAGTGCACTTTTCCGTCGTTTGATTTTTTTTTTAGTCCGGCGGACTCCATGTCCGGCCGGGACTCCATGTCCCCCATATGGGGGGACTATCTGTCCTGGGAGGGGGGTGGGACAGAAGTGGGACTAATTCACTGTTTGGATTATGTGCGGAAATGACCATTTTGACCCTCTACTATTTAATTATGTATATATTTAATAAAATTCAATAAAATTAAATGTCTCAATTTAAAAATAAAATAATTTTTATTTAAATTTTTATTTAAGTTTTATTATTTAATTTTTTAAATATTTTTATAGATATTTATTTGTTTTATTTTAAATTTTGTTTATGTTTTATTTAATTTCATTGTTTATTAAAGATGTTTTCAATGATGTTTTATTTTTTAAACAATTAAATGTTTAATTTCAAAATAAATAATTTCATTTATTTAAACTTATGTTTTATTTTAAACATTTAAATTTGTACATCACATGTTTTATTAAATTATTTCAACACCTGTACATGTCAACACTGTATATTTATTTAACATCAATTAAATTATGTTTTTAATACGTCAACATTTGTTAATCTACATTTGTTAATTGCTTAATTACGATAAAGTTGTAATTGTTTACATATCTATACATCAACATTTATTTAATTGTTAATTGCTAATTGTTTAAACATAATCTGTACATCAAAAATATTTCAATGTAATTGTTTAAATAAAAATTTAAACATTTAACCATGAGTTTAATTTCAACAATAAATTTTTATTGTTTAAATAAAAATAATCTATACTAGTCAAATTTTTTTATCAATATTAGTATGTTTAAATATCTTTAAACAAAATGTTTAACCATTAGTATGTTTAATGTTTACTAAAAATAATTAAAATATAAAAATATGTTAATATTGCTATTACTTAATAAACAATTGAAAAAGGGTAAAATAGTCTTTGTTCATTGTCCTATCCAGTCCGTCCAACCAAACGTGGATTCACTGAAAATAGTCCTATCCAGACATTAATCCCATGAAAAAACAAAACACGGGATACATATCCAATCCGACCAAATAGTCCGGGGATTCACAGTCCCAGACTCAAGTTCCGATGGATTCTAATCCCTCCTTTCCAGTCCGTCCAATCAAACAACCCTTTTAGAAATGGTTTTAGGAGAGTGAGGTGATGTATTTTATACGGAAGTGATTGAGGGCCCCTAAATTTCGGGGCTCGAATGCCCCGAAATTCCACTTTAAGTAAAAAAAAAAAAAAAAAAAAAGGAAAAAAGAAAGAAAAAAGAAACAGTTTCCAAAATGGAAATTAGGCATTAGAGGGCATATTTTTTAGGGCCACCAATCATTTTCCATTTTATATAAAAAAGCATAAAGAATCATGATTCATGAATACAGGTCCAACTAAGATTTTACTAGGAATAATTATTAGGAGTCACGGGTAATTAACTAGTCGTTTTTATAAATACATTTCTTGTCCCAATAAAAAACCCAGTAATCAAGCGTTTTGTAACAGAACCACCCCGAACATAAGTTGAGTTGTATTTTGGGTAGATTATTATTTTGCTCCATTTATGTTTAATTATTTTTTTAAAATTTAAAGTTGACTTTTTAAAGTTTTATATATATATATATATATTTACCTTTCATGTATTCATTTTTTTAATTACAAAATTTAATTTATGTCCATAATTATACATAAAATAACACATGAGAACCACGTAAATATAAAAATATTTTATATATATAATTCACACTTTCAACAAAATCAAATCCCATATAATAACAATTTTTATATATATTTATGTTGGTATTTTTTGTTAATTTTTGAACATAAATTAATTTTAAGATAGATAAATTTGGAGAAAAGATTAATGATTCATTTTTCTAATTTTGCTCCCTAATTCCACCTCTGATGATTTGGAACTGGAGAGTATCTTCATTCAAACAGGTCAAAATTTTAGTTAAATTTTAACGTAAAACTATATTTTCATTTTTATAATCATCTTTTCAAATATATCTCCAACAACTCTTATTTCTTATTCATTTGTTGAGTATTCTTTTTCTAATTATATGTAGTTAGTGGTTTGATGTTAAACTAAAAAATTAGTTAAAAATTAAGTTTTGAGGAGTGTATTTTCCATAATTTCATGCTTTAAAAAGTGCTAAGTAAAATTTTAATAAGTTTGGATAATAATGCTTCTAAGGAGAGTTAAAGTATGAGAGCAGAGAGAGAGTGTACGGGACGTATTACACAGAGTAGGTACCACGGCATTAGAAGAGTGTACTGTGGACTTATTTTCACCACAGGGTATTACCAACGGATTAGAGATGAAATAGGGACAAAATTTAGGGATGTAGTACCCCTTGGGAAAATTTTGAAACAGAAAAGGGTCAAAATACAAAGGAAAAAAAGGTTTCGAGGGTCAAAGTTAGAAAATGCTGTAAAATTAAAGGAGCCAAGTGTAATTTACTCGTTTCTATTTTTGTAAAACCATCCTCTTCGTCATCTCTTCGTTGTGTTGCTGTTCTTCGTTGCCGCCTCGTTCATGGCTTCCAAGCTCTCAGTTCACGTTTCAAAAGCGACCTTCACTTTCCAGGAGAAAAATTCTCAAAACCCCCTCTAACAATCCCTATTGTGTCCTCATCTAACACTCAAATTCATGTTCTGGGTTTCATTATTAAGACCTTCTTCGAGGCTCTGAGAGCCTTATCATCATCATTCATCATCATCATCATAGTGTGTGCTGCTGTGAAAGACATATTGATACAATCCCAATTTAGAACGACCAGACTCTGAAACTATCCCTCCTTCTTCTTCCAGTTCGTCCTTGTCGTTGGCGGCTCTGGTGCGTAGGATATATGCACTCTCTTCATTTTCACAATGATTATATCATATAAAGTTTATGGTTTTGTTTAGTAATATTCATGCAATGCAAATCCATTGTTACATGAACTCGGTGCGGTAGGATAGCGTCCGACCTTCAAAATTAGATTTTACGATATCCATCAAAAATTGAATATGGGTGCACACACATGCATGTGTAAGTTAAATAAATTAAAGTAAGTGATTAAGAGTATTTTCTGTATTTCAAATTTGTGGGCGATTGAGTTCAAGTGTCTCGGGCCATTCTTTCCTAGCTTTTTTTTTTTTGGGATAAATAACTGAACATCGGCATAAGGGAATGACAAGCTAGAAATGTTTGATGAGGATTCATAGTGTTCTAAATTTGGTATTAGTGTTACGGGATTACATATTAAATTACAGTCCCTTGGTACTCATATGTTGTCTATTC
>NW_021026399.1:244537-331232 GCF_004153795.1 Camellia sinensis | reverse complement strand
TATTGCTGGAATGTTTAGGCCCAAAAGAAGCATTAACAGCTATGACTGAGGTTCATGAAGGCATCTGTGGTGCTCATCAGCCTGGTGTGAAAATGAGATGGCTGCTTCGAAGGCATTCCTACTATTGGCCAACTATCCTTAAAGACTGCACAGAATATGCAAAGGGTTGCCACCCATAACTGACCTGCATGCAGTAGTAAAGCCTTGGCCATTCAAAGGATGGGCCATGGATATGATGGGGAAAATACACCCACCCTCTTCGAAGCATCATTGTTTCATTCTAGTGGCTACTGATTCATTAAGGTTGTAAACCAGACTGAGGTCATTGAATTCATTAAGGATTTAATCCATAGGTTTGGCATCCCACAAACTATAACTATTGATAATGAGACTGTGTTTGATGAGAAAATGGTGAGGTCTTTTGTGGCAGAGTTTGGAATTAGCCTTGTTAATTCCACCCCTTATTATGCACAAGCCAACGGCCAGGCTGAATCATCCAATAAGTCCTTGAAGAAAGGAATACAAAAGGTTGTGGAAGACAATTCTAGGGATTGGCATAACTTATTGTTGGATATATTGTGGGCTTATAGAACTTCCCCAAGGTCAAGCACAAGAGTTACTCCTTTTGCCTTAATGTATAGGCATGATGTTGTATTGCCTGTGGAAATTAATGTTAAGTCTTTGAGGGTAAGATGCCAAGATCAGCTAAATCCTAAGCAATACCATCAGAGTATGTGCTTGGAATTAGAAGGAATAGATGAAGCTAGAATTCTGGCATTAAATAGCATTCTTTTGTAAAAGAAGAAAGCATCCAAAAATTACAATAAGAAAGTCAAACACATTGGCTTCGATGAAGGTGATTTGGTGTGGAAAACCATACTCCCAATAGGGGTTAAAAGCCATAAGTTTGGCAAATAGTCACCTAACTGGAGGGGCCATACCAAGTTCATAAAGTCCTTCCTTTTGGAGCATACCATTTGAGAAATTTGAATGGATATGTACATCCTAAAAAGATTAATGGCAGGTATTTGAAGCCTTATTTTCCAACCATACGGGAAACACAAGGAGAAAAATAAATGCCAAGTACAAGAACACAAAAATACTCAAATGATAAATAAGAATTTGTTTTTCATAAAGAGTTGAATACATTCTGCTATAAATTGGCCCAAAAATCATTACAATGCCTCAGTTGTTCTTTTACAACAGATGTTCTAGTTTTAAAATATGAAAACAGCTGAATGATTGTAGACATTTCTTGCTTTCGATCGGCCAGTCCTTGGTTGGTGATCAGCAACTTGGTATCAGCTCGGGCTAAGGCCTGGTTGACTACAGATAATTCCTCCTCAAGTTGAGCCTTCCTCCCTAGTAGTTGAGTGCGAAATTGGGAGACAGAGGAATGTTGTCCCTTCAGATATGATATCTCAACATGTACTGTTGAAACAAAGTCCTGATCTCTGACCAATTTCTCTTCTACAGCCTTGGCAGCACAACAAATATTGATGTAGAAGTCAATAGTAGCTGCTGCCTGACATAGATGACTTGAGACAGACATGTCGGATTGCTCAACAATTTTGCAACACTGAAGGAAGCCATTCCTTATTATAGGTCTCTCTAGGGCCTCGAAAGGAATCCTTGAAAAAGATATCAATAGTTCCAGGCAGTTGTCCAAATCTATCAGAGGTGCAGAAGGCTTACTACTGGAAGAAGGACTCTAAAAAATTTCTAGTAAAGAGTCAACCAAAACTAATGGCTTTGCTTCATCATTGGCTATTGGAAAAGTAGAGGGCATGTCAAAGAGACTGGCTAGTCTCGCTTCAAAGATATCTACCTCAACCGTGGACATGAGGGGTGCAGAAAGGGTAGTGGTGAAAGGCACAGAGGACTGCATGGGGATAGGAGAAATAGATGGAGCATCTTCAGCAGTCTCTATGGTCCTAGCCACCAATAGGTCAAGAGAAGAAGGGCTGGAAGTAGGTAAAGGTAATAAACCATGGGTTGGAGAGTTACCAGCACCCTCTGAAAGGGAATTAGCTACCATCAGAGATGGAGCAGCAGGTGGAACTTCCTTAGGAGGAGAGGGAAGAGCAAGGCTCGAAAGAGAAATGAATTAAGGTAGATCCAAAGACAAGTAAGGAAGATATGGATTTAATCCAAAAGAAAGAGATGCAGGAATGCTTGGCCTCAAGGAGGACACATTGAATGTAGGCCTAGGAAGTGGGAGCATCATCTGAAGATTCCTCACATTTTGCATCTGTTCAACTTCAACTGGAACTGAGGGAGTCCTCATTGGAAAAATAGGCTCAGTAGTTGTTGCTGCAAAAGAAGAGAAGCACCAAGAATAAACTCAGTAATGTCAAGTTCAATACCAAAATTTGATAAGAAGGAAATAGTAGAGGCTTGAAAGAAGTTACTTGTTTCAAAAGTGATAGTAGCAATGGGAGAGCTTCGAAGAGAGTAGTGCTCAGCAATGTGTTGCCTTCTTACAGCCTCCCTCTGGATTGCATTAGCAGTAGCAGCTTCATCTCTTAAGAATTGTTGCTGCCGTCTCTTCTCAGTTCTCTCAAAGACAATTATGGCCCTGGAATGTTCTTGTTCCACTGCCTTAGCAGCCGCCTCATGAATAGGGTCTTCGACGAAGTCAAAAAGAGAGACAGTCGTTTTCCTTCTTTTCCATATTGGTGCTGGCATTTCCTGTTCTTTCTCAACCTCTCTCTCTTCAAGATGGGATTCAGACTCTTCAGGGGAAAGTTCTTTTTCTGCTACTTTGGTAGCTGTCCCAGGAATAGGGTTTTCGACTGAATCAGCAGAAGAGGTAGTCATCTGTTTCCTCTGCAATGGTACCTCATGTTCTTTTTCAATCTCCCTCTCTTTGGTGTGGGATTCAGATTCTTCAGGAGTAAGTACCAGCTTTCTTTTCTTTTTCTGCTATTGTTTGTCCTTAAGAGCGGCTAGAATTTCAATCCTCTTAGGAGATTCTTCTTGTGGAGATCCTGCACCAAAATGTATGAGTGTAAAGGAAGCAAACAAAAGAGTCGAAAAGAAAAATGACCTGAAATTACTTACCCCTTTTTAAAGCAGCTCTAGTGACTCTAGCTGGAGGAGGTGAGGCTGCAGGAACAGTCTGGGCAACTGTGGAAAGAGAAGGCATGTTCTCAGCTGTTGTTGATTTAGCCCTAGAAGGCACTCATAACCCTATCAATAAATCGTGAGGGTGTGCTGATAGGCGCACTTCCATGTTGACTGATCACCAGTTTTGGAATCTTTTCAAAACCAAGCCATAGGGAAGAAAGGGGACAAATGTGAACTCATATAATTCTTTCAACAGTCTGAATGTAGCTGCCTCTAGCTTTGATCTGGGTGTTCTCAGGTCTCTGGCTGTAAGATGGACATTCGAGAGACTGCAAAGTGGAACAAGAATCCCCTGAGTAAACCCAAATTACCTGGCAAACTGAGAAGGGCAATACACCTCAGCTATACATTTATAAGCTCGAGGGTTTAAAGTGCCAATAAACAGCTCACTTGGTAGCAAAATAGAAGCCCACATATCTTTGTGAGGTGAGGTGGAACATTTTTTATCAGCCAAACAGGTTTGCAGCCAAGCAGGTCCTTTGCTGGCATCAAAGGGACAAAAGAAGGTGGGAGATGGAGAAATAGGGAGTTGGTGAAAAAAAATGAGGTAATAAGCAAAGGAAGCAGGATAAAGGACAATCCTAGCATACTTCTCCCCATAAGTGCTAGGATCCTAAATAAGGAATCTTAAGCATTTGGGATGCAAATCAGTGAAATAGGCGAAGAGCCAAAGTTGGAGCACCCAAAGGGAACCCCTTTGGTTCACATCGAGAGGTTTCTCACAAAATTGGGAACATGCTCTATAAACATGGCCTAAGAGGTAAGGAGCCAGGGCTATACGTTTTTTCAAAACAAGTGCCTTCGCAAGTGGAGCAAACTCAGGCATAATCCTCTGAGATGATGTACAAAAAAGAAATTTACACAACCAGTACAAAATGAAGGAAAAAAGTTCTCTATCCCTCATGGGACCAACCCTTTTATTTTCGGCCTTTACAAAATCACTGTAGGAGGAGTTTAAGGGTGGAAGGAAGAACTTAACAGAGAGGTCTGGATAACTGGGAGTGAAAGGAGAGCCAAGGGGTGAAAGCCCTAAAAGATGGAAAATATCAAGAACGGTAGGAGCCATCATGCCACACCGAAATTAGAAAAAAAATTGAAGGCCATGTTTCCAAAAACAAAGAGCAGCGGGAATCAAGAAAGGGTCTTCAGGAATGATAAACCTGGAAAGACAGAGGGCATCGAGAATACAGAGCTCTTGCAGGTTGTCTTCTCGCGCAGGTACAACTCTGGCATACCATTCTTCCCATTCAGCTCTCAATGTTGGCCAGCAACGATGAGGACAGGCCACCCTCCAATTTCCCCAATCGAGCCCTCCTTCGTAGAGAAGAAAATGGTCCTCCAGCCAAGGGTATAAAGCAGGACGTTGAGCAAGAGCCTCTCGAAAGATGGGGCCCAAGACGTATTCTTGTTTGTTGCTGTGGCGAGGAACAAAGAGACGGCCATCTATGGCGCTTGACTCACCAGTTATTAACTTGGTAATCTCTTCATCAATGCATTTTTTCAAAGCCATGGTTGGGCTTATACGATCACCAGCAAGCATTTTGAGAGAAGAAGAAGCCATTGGTGATAAGCAGCAAAGAAGAGGCAAGAAAGAGGGGGTTAACAGAGGAGAAGGGTTTGTGTGTTGAACGAGTGAGTGATTTCAGAGCACGAAATAAAAGGGTTTTAAAAGCCTTTGTGTCTGGAAAATATATCGCGTAAATTGTTAAGTGCTAAAAGTACAAATACAAAGAGTTTCCTTCAATATTGAACTTTTGGAGGGAAAAACACAGCCCAGATGATAATACCAGCTTCGAAATAAAATATTTGGCTTCGAAAACAGATTTTGGCGCCAAGAGTCAAATAACAACGGCTTCGAAACTACGAAGCCGGCTTCGAAGTACATTTCGTACCTAATGGATGCAAGAATGCTCAAGTATTCATTTACTTCAAAGGGATTAAAGACCTGTTTTAGGTTTCTCACTAAAAGTAATGTTCTTCAAAGCAAGACTTGTGATCCCTTAAGGGTGGGAATTGCTGTTCGAAACATCAAAACCAATAATTGGTTTGTATTCAAGAAAGATGCTTTTTCTAGACTAAAACAGTGCAGCCCTAAAAAGGAGCTTTCATATTTTTTTTTTTGAAAAATATGGACTGTTATTCTAAGGAAAAAATGGTCAATTTAAAACTGATTGATCATACTGACCATGACCGTATGTTGGTTATGATCGAAACAAGCTTTAAGGAGTAAGATTGTTAAATTCGAAGCACCAATTTTAAATAAAAAATCAACAAAAATTGTTAACTATATTCCATAAATTGGACAGGTTCATTGTTGGTTCTTTTAGTGTTTCATTTAAAACAATCGAGTCCAAGTTTGAAGGATAAGCTTGTTCAGTTCGAAGCTCTGAATTTGCTTTTAAAATACAAATGGAGACAAGATCAAACCATACCAAACAAAGAAAAAGTCTTAGTGGTATTAAAAACCAAAGCAATTACATCGAATGACCCTATTTGGGTACAAACTCAAGCTCATAAAAATAGGGAATGGAATAAATGACAAGATCATGAAAGTTAGTCCAACAATGATTAATGAATTTCTGTTCTTTCTTTATTTTATCCTCTATTTCTTCTAACATTGGCTGCATGAGTTGATGTGCTCTCACTTCGTAAAAGAGCTCTTCAACCTTTATTTCAAATGCTGTTTCTCTTAATCCTTGTTCTAATTCGTCTATCTCTAAGTCATCTCAGTATGCAGAATCTTCGTTTTTGAAATTATCAAATTCTTCAATGAAGTTCTCTGCTTCGTACCGGGCATGAATTCGAAGGGACGAAAGTTGGTCTAAAGATTGTGTGGTGGCCATAGAGGTCCGATGCCAGTGGAGAAGCAATGGAAGTTGGTCCAAAACATGTGAAGCTCTGCTTGGGCGAGGGGATTGAGAACATGTCCCCGAGTCAGAATATCACAAGCCCATCGAAGGTTCTTGAAAGGGACTTCGTCCTCAAGAACATTGAATGGCAAGTGAGAAAAAGCCGCGAACAAAATTTGAGCTTGCTTCCGTTCAGCTGGAGTAGGGGAAAGTGGAGGCTTGTAGGGTGGAAAGATCTTATCTGCGGAAAGGGCAAGCCTCAATCTCTCTGTCCAACAAGGATTTAACGGAGGGGAAGGTGTGGATGTTTCTATTTCAAGAGATGGAACAAGGGCAGAAGGAACAAGGGCATTAATATAATCGAGCCAGTCAGAAGAGCAAATCTTTGCCTTCTGGGCTAAGAATGATGGATTGTACCCTTGTGCCTCTTCTAAGCATCAGGCGGGGTGCACTATCTTTGTAGGTATGTAGGATGTATACCATGCCACAAGCAGATTGTCCTCCAAACTGCGTCGATGGTCAATGGGCACATAGGGATAGACCACCGAGCTTCGGGCATAAGAAGGGAACTCTAAAGGGTCAGTAAATTCTACAAAGTGATGGCTGATTCGTTCCCTCAAATCACAGGCCTCAGGTTTTGACCAGCTTGTCCAGTCGAAAGCCCCAGGAGAGGAAGAAGTCGCAGCCTTGTCCCATGCAGAGGGTTGTGAAGAAGAATTTCCCATGTCCATATTTGCAACTTTGTGAATCAGATCCATGTCCATATTAAGGGCAATAGCAGAGAAGGCTCCAGAAAAGACGCCCAGACTCAGATCCAAAAACCAGTCTTATTCTACTTTAATTAGTTTTATATTTTCTGTTCTTTACATTCCAGTACTTTAAATTCTACACTGCACTTTATTCATAGGAGTAGTTTCAAGTAGATTGTGTTGTAAACCTCTACGAGGCTGGGTTTGAATCATTGTAAGTTTTTCATTCTAATGAAATGCTTCAGTTGTTCTTTATTTGATCGATATTTTGCTTAATTCTCCTAAATCAAGCCACCAGTAAAAGTCCTCTTCATTGAGGTTCAGAGAACTAAAACACAATCGTTTGATAATTGGTTGGCAATTAAATTTCTGTAAGGACTAATTGATCCTTGCTGGCACGCTCGCAATTACAATAATAACCTTCGAAAGCCAAAAAGCCAACAAGTTTGTTAGCTTTTTATTTGATACTTGAGTTTGGATTATTTTGATTATTTTTTTTAATTGTAAACTTTGTTATATATATATATATATATATTTATGTAAATTTTATGTCAAATTCAAAAAATAAAAATAAAAATAAAAAAGATGCTCAGACCATAAATTTAAATTTGGATTTCTTTCGCCCAAAGATCTATGCGCTAAAATACTATGTCCATAAGTACATGTTTTTAAAAAAAGGTTCAAATTACCCATTCTATAATCACGGACCTATTTATTTATGAATAATGTTTTGTAACTCAAAATTTGTGGCTCGAATGTGCCAAACTTACGTGCCCATACATCTCCCTCTATTTGTCTCCCTCTCCCTCAATACATTATCCTCACTCTCATCTCTTTCAAGATTTGCACCATGGTCGTTCTCCACCGACGATCGCTGTCCACCATTCTTCATCGGCAACCACCGTCCATCAGCAGCAAATTCAGCACACAAAAAAAGCAGCAATTTCAGCACAAAATAACAACAAAATAGCAGAAAAAAACATCATCAACAAAAATAGCAAAACAACAACAATTTCAGCACCAAAACGATAGCAATTTCAGTAGCAAAACATCAGCAATTTCAGCACCAAAATAACAAGAAGAATAGCAGTAAAACAACACCAAAATAGTAGCAATTTGAGGAAAAACAAGACCAAAACAGGAGCAAGAAGGATTTTCTCGTTGGGGCTCTAGTTCGCGGTGTAAATCTTGAAAGAGATGAGAGTGGGGATGATGTGCTGAGGGAGAAGGAAAGAGGGAGATGATGTGCAAAGCTCTATTTTTTTTTTTTAGCTAATCTGAGATATGATTTTTTTAAGAAAAATCAAACCCACTTCGGTGACCTTATTCTTCCTCCTTTCTCTCTTTCTAAAAACTACCAAACCCACTCCGGCAACCCTTTTAACCGTGGCCCTCACAAACGATGGTGAAATGAGAGAGAATACCACCCATCGAAAAACGGAGAGAGAGAGAGAGAGAAGACCACACCCACCTACCGACAAGCCCTTCTCCCTTCTTCTTCTCTGTCACGAACCAAACCTGCCCCTATAGATTTAGCGTCGTAATCGGCCAGTAATTCTTAGATTACCAAAGGCCTCTGAACATAATAACTCATAATTAAGGGTTACAGAAGATATTATAGAAACATACATAGTCTAATGAGTTGCGGAGACATACATGGGACATAATTTTTTTAAAAACTTCATACACATATACATAACATCATAATGCAGTAATCTTACGTTACATTCATTATAGATATAGCCAAAAAGGACTTAGCCCAATATATGGATAACAGAAAACTTGTTCATAATTCAAAAGAAAACGAAGCTCTTTTATGTTCACAAAAATATGACTACAAGGCGTATGGAACCACCTCGGGAGACACAAAGGCTAGCTGATCATTAAGCCTGGTCACACACTTGACCACCTACATATATAGATATAAATGGTGAGCAAAGCCCAGTGAATAATAACAAAGTAAAGAATTTAATGAATGATGTCCCATATCAGATTTCAAATCAGAAACAGATTCATATTCACATACTTTCCAGAAATCATCAGCAGGTGTTTGTTGTACATTTAGCTATCATGACATTTCAAATTCACATAGTCGGTACCGACAATCATTAAGGTTCATATATTGCACATAAGTAGCCATGGTATTGTTACCCCCAAGCGAGGGTCACGTGAATATAAGCCTCGGTATTGTTACCCCTGGGCGAGGGCCACGTGAATATAGACCTCAGTGTTATTACCCTCGGGCAAGGGCGACATGATTATGAACCACAGTATTGTTACCCCTAGGCGAGGGCCACATACGTATTGACCACAGTATTCTTACCCCCGGGCGAAGGCCACGTGAATGTAAGGATACCACAAATATATTTCAAAAAGATGGACATTCATTCATGATTCATAAAAAATAGCATTTTAGAAAATAGATCGTATCATATCAGTCAGAAAATGCTTATAATTAAACATAGCTTTACAGAGTTATTACTCACAAATGGCTCCAAGCAAACACACAGAGTAGACAACTCAGGTAACTTTCGCGCGTGACCTACATAGATACAGAACGAATACGTACAGAATTACACACCCGGAATCATAACTTAGTTTTCTCTTATTTTGGTGTGTTCTACTTTTATTCCTCATTATTCTGGCTTAATTAGGGCTTAGAAATGTCTAGGATGAAATGATGATGCCAAAATGCATTTGCAAACACTTGGTCAAGAATTCTGAAAATAGGGGTCCTGCTCGAGCACAACTTTCTTCGCTCGAGTGGACATGAAAAATGTGAGTAGTCGCTTGAGCGTAACTTCCTTCGCTTGAGCGGTCTGTAAACTTTGCAAAAGTACTAGTTGCTCGATTTTTCGCTCGACGCTCACTCGAGCATGAGACTCAGGTCCTCGCTCAAGCGCAACTCTTGTCGCTCGAGCGGTCTGCAAAAAGGTGAAACTTCTGGGAGCTTGCATTTCACGCTTGAGCGAACTTCTGATCGCTCGAGCAGAAGTGTTAGATCACAAAATGGTCGCTCGAGTGGAGAAGCAGAATCTGGAATTTCCAGATTGCACTTCCTAGCTCAAAACTCGGGTTCAACCCTTCAAAACACAACTCTTGGGCCCCAAAACTTGAAGAAACAAGTCTAAACTTGAAAAACATAAAGAATTAAAAATCATTTCAAGAAATCAAGGCCCATAAGTGTGTCAATTATACAGACTCAAGCTTGAATTGTGAAAACATAACATGAATATGACATGCATGGAGTGATTTAAGCTCCAAGTTTCTAAATCACGAGCAAATGTGATGTTTAGATCAAAAACTTGTTGAATTCCTTAAACAAAACCAAGATATGGACATGCATGTGGAAATCCTTGAAAATCAACTTACAAAATTATGAGAATTAGGTATTCATGCATGTGATGCTTTTCTCTCCTACTTCCTTAGTGCAATTTATGTAACCCATGTCCCAATTTCATAAATGCATGTACTAACCAAGTAAATTACAAGACTAGAGGCTTGATTGATTACCTTAGATGCTTAATGGTGTTCTAGAGGTTCAATTGCTTTAGTTTCCAAATCCAAACCTTTAACTCTCTACAAGTTCTCTTCCAATTCTTGAGTTCAAACACTCTTTCTACTTTCTAGGCTCCCCTCACACTCTTCCACATTTTTGCTCTCAAAGAGATAAAATGAGAGTGTAAAAATGCACTCTAGAGCCCACTCATGCCTTATATAGGCTTAATTATGGAGGCTTAATTAATGGTTAATCAATTGACATTATTTACTCTAATTTAATCGTTCCGAATCGAATTTCAATCGACCCTACCATAAATTCCTAAAAGTGCCAATTAGAAAGTATACTAAGTCAATTTCATGATTGGATGTTGATAAGGCCTTCAATTCACAGGACAGAACTAAAAATACAAACAGATATTTCTACGATAGACAGATAGAAACACAAATAATGCAACACATATGTAATGAAGTCAGAATTCCATCTTAATTACTTATTAACATCATTAATCATGGTTTAACAGTTAAGCGTGGATCAGGGTTATTACATTCTACTCATTCTCCTTCTCATTCTCTTTCTTCTTTTCCGTCTCCGATATGGCTAGATTGCTGTTTTCTATTTGACCAGTAAAGCCATCTTCGGCGTCCTCTCTTCCTCTTCATTCTTCCCTTCCTCCTCATCTCCCTCTTCATTCTTCTCATCCTCCTCCTCTTCCTCATCCTCTGTTCCTTATTGTCTTCTGTTTCTCTCACTGTCGCCTCACCTCTCTGTTTGTTAGGGTTTGTTTCTCAAATGTAAAAAATAAAAGGTGCCAAAACGACATCATTCGAGGCATTCAAACCATTCGGCCAACGAATTTTTAAGCTACCCAGCAGAATTGTTTATTTATTTGGTTTTATATCTCTTATCTGTTCAAAATGAAATCCATCCATTACACTTTCTCTAAATCCCTAGTTTTTTCTCTCTTTAAAACCTCACCACCGACGATGGCCGATATGACTTCTTCAACTCCTCCCTTCTTGGCCCGCACTACTTTTGTGGCAAAGAACTCCTCACTTGGGTCATAGATTCCCGTTTCATCTCATTTCTTTCTCTACTCACGCTGTCAAATCCATCGCCACCACTGAACGAAGATCATCAAGTGAGAATGATGATCACGAGATGAACAAATTGAAACATCTCTCTTCTCCACCGCCGCTGAACGAAGATGGTCTCTTTTGGTTCTATTTCTCTCTCCGTATCTCTAAATTCTAGGGTGTGGTCTGATGATCGGAACAAATTGTACACAAATCTTGAAGTTTGTGAGTCTCGTGAACAGATCGGAACAAACTTTTTCTTGATTCAACTTCAGAACTGATTGTATTGCAATGTGTCGCAGCTTGATTTCTTGATTTCCACCATGAGGAATGACGGTGTCATGGTGAATATCTCAACTGTGATCGCCAATTTCCCTTTCCTACCACTCTCTTCCGCCTCAACCTTATGTTGGAGTCTCTTTTTCACTCAATTTCATCGCCATCTTCATCACCATTGACTCTAGCGTCGACATCACGTTGCTCACTAGCCTCATTGCCTCGAACCTTATCTCCTCATTCTTTTACTTTTTTTTTCCTCCACGAGTAACAATGACAAATCGAATCCTTTCGATAACAAAATTATGTGAAAAGCATTCAAAGTCTCTATTTCCATATATATATATATATAGTGAGAGAGAGAGAGAGAGAGAGAGAGAGAGAGAGAGAGAGATGATCAGATAAAGAAGGCAGAAACAGAGATCTCTTTTTGTGAGATGGCTGTGAAAGAAGAAGATGATAATGGCGATGACCATGATGATGAGTTGTGTATGTGGGTGTCTGTTTACGGATAAAGGACTTGTATGAAAAATAATTTGAGTCTAAATAATTTAAACAGATAACGAATCATCTATGTGTGTGGATGTGTGTTCCCTCTTCTTTGACTTAGAAAATAATTTGAACAGATCACTCTAAAAGGCTCAAATATTGACACAGATAACTTTCAACAAAAGAGAGATAGATTTAGAAAAGGAGAGAGAGAGAGAGAGAGATGCGTGAGAAAAAAAAAAGAGATGGGACATAGATAGAGGTTGTGACTCAGATCTGTTCAAAAAATTGAATAGATAGAAGAAATATGCTTGATAAATTTCAACAGATAAGGGAAAAATACTTGATAAATTTCAACATATAGGAAAAAGTAAGCTGAATTTTAGCAAATAATTTTAACAAATAGGTTTTTGAACAAATAATTTCAGCAGATAGATTTTTGAATAGATAGATTTTTTGAATAGATAATTTCAAAAGATAGTCGAAAAAAATTAAACATAAAAAATATTTGAATAGATACTCAAAAAAAATTTAACAAATAAATTAAGAGATAAAATTAAAAACAAAATGTCTTCCAAACAATAAAATATACTTCTCATCACAATATTTTACAAATAATATACTTCTTAGCAAAAAAAATAATCATAAAACTTAATATTTTATACTTTCCTTAACTTAGACTTTTAATAATTTTCTCAATAAAAAATTAGGTACATATTATATTGATCACACGCATAATAATAATAATAATAATAATAATAATAGGCTCATATCGGAGACCGCTTTGAGCATCAAAATTGTCAAAGCTGGGCTCAGAGTCACATTATTCTTTATGCAAAGTATTTATAATTTTTCTGTTTCTATACAATTACTCAAATTAGGAAATTTGGCTTCTCTCTCTCTCTCTCTCTCTCAAATTAATCTAATTCTTTATTATTATTATTTTTACGTATTTATACACCAGTTCTAATTTATAAACTTATACTCCATTAAATTCTAACTAAGATTTTTTTGACTTTCAAGTCTCATTAAATTTTTAATAATCAGAATTACCCTCTAAATAATGATTGTTCATCATTTATGATTATATATGAAGAAACATGATGATTTGACATTTATTTTGATTTTTAAAACTTTAAAATATCAACTTTCAAATTGAGAAAACTAAAAAAAAAAATTATGTGCAAAAAAAAACAAAAAAACAATTTTTTTTGAGAAAACTGAATTATTATTACGTGCACAACTGAAAATTTTGTGTCTATAAAGGAGTATGATAAGGAAACATTGATGTTCAAAACTAAAAAAAAATAAAATTAAACATGAAAAAATTGATAATGTTCTCAATTTTAAAACTGAAAAAAATTGTTAATATTCTCGATTTTATTGTACAATTGAATCAAATCAAACCAATAAGTAGAAGGAAAAAAACGTTTAATCTCATGCTTTATTTTTTTCATCGGTTAGTGAAACAATTATTTGGAATATTACTATCAAAAATTGATAGTGTTCTTAGTTTTAAAAATTAAGAAAAATTGATGATATTTTCAATTTTACTATATAAGACTTATTGGTTCAAAAAATCTTAAATAAGACCTAAATTACCATTAAATTTGTAAATAGAATTTTTAAATAATAATAATTATTATTATTATTTAATGCGATCATACTTTTACGGTTAGCTTTTGGAGTGCATGCACCAGTAGACTAAAATTTAAATAGAGATCAATTTGTGGTTGCACCAATGATCTTCTCCCATTTGTTTGGTTCACTGGCTTAGAAGGTGATTTTTGAATCCCAAGTTTATCTTTTTAGGATAAATTCAAAGAGCCTAGGAAGTTCTCAATATGATCTAAATTTATTTTAAATATAATTTTCGTCAAATTTAAAAAAAAAAAAACAAATTGAATCACACATTATTTTTTATTTTATTTTATTTTCCGTAATTTATGTGTAGTAACATTATTGATGATGCACTTAATAAGTACAAATCACACATTATTATTGTTATTTTTAAATAAGTTAGAAGAGGTGAACTTGGGATTCAAAAATCACCTTCTAAGCCAGTGAACCAAACAAATGGGACATTCCACGCTCGAGCGTCCACTTTCACGCTCGAGCGGGGACCTTCGTCTGCAGAACTTCTGGAAGTGTGCATTCGATACTCGAGCGTCGCTTTTTACGCTCGAGTGGGAGTCTGTGTCTCACGCTCGAGCGGGGCGTTCCACGCTCGAATGGACTGTGTTGTATATCAGTCTGAGTTTAAACATTTTGAATCACTTTTTCGGGCCATTCTCTCTTTCTAGCTTTCCAAAACCCTATTTTGAGAGCTCCTCTCTCTAGAACTCTCTCTCTCTCTCTCTACATTTTGATCTTGGTTTAGTGAGATCCAACCCTTATGCCTTCATTAAAGTGTTAGAACTTCGCAAGACCTCCCTTTTGATCCGAAAAGTTGTGGATTTGGAGCACCTTCAAGTTTGTTCATCATCTCCTTCTGGTCTCTTCACTTGAGGCAGGGATAACTACTCATATTTATGATCTTTGACATAAACATGTAGTCATTTTGATTTAATGTTGAAGTTGGAAAATTTTGGATGTTAGGGTTTCAAAACTTAAAATGTATAAAGAGGGGTTTTGTTCCTTTGAACCATACATGTGTATTTGGGTCTTCAAGGGTGGTTATTGATGTTCATTGATGATATTTAGACCTTTGAGTCAATGTTGAGATAAAAGGGGAAAATGCCTTAGTTGGGTTTAATAGGGTTATTTGTGTAATAAATGAAATTTATTATGGAAATATGAAATTGGTTTGGAAATAATGAAATTGGGAAGTTATGAGATGGAATGGTGGAGTTGGAATGATTAATCACTCACCTTTGAAATTGTAGGTAATTTATCTATTTGATAATTTATTATCTTTTTAGAAATAATTGTTTTGGGCTATCGGTGGAGGATAGTCTTGATTGTCGTAGGCACTGCATGATGATTTGGTGAATTAAAACTAATCAATTGAGTATGTCATTGAACATGACAGATGGGATACCGCATTGAATATGTGCTTGCTTGATCATTGTATATGATAAGTGTTTAAATACATTGTATATGTATGTTGTTTGGGAGGAGATAGGAGATGTGCTCCATGGTTTGGGAGGAGATAGGGGATGTACTATCAAACCTGTTTGGGAGGAGATAGGGGATGGACTCCAATGATAATTAAGTTGGCCGGAGTATCCAAGGTGAAAGTCCCGAAAGCTTGATTGCGTTTGCATAACATAGATGAATTGAAGTGTTAAAGTATTATTGACATGAGTTGAAATCTCATTTTGAATTGAAGTATGGAAATGTTAATGATGTGAGTTGTAGTCTCGTTATGAACTGCTTGGATGAATTGAGAATCATATCTATGAATCGGTTTGGATAATGAAATGGAAAAAGGATAAGTATATATATTTATATCTGTGAATATGATTTGGCTATGAAAGAGATGTATGTCTGTTTATTTGAGTAAAACATTTGTCAAAAGTTAATGTTTTAGTTATCATTTATATTATGTTTAGCATATCTCTATTGGGCGTTGGCTCACCCTATATGGGACATCATTTTCAAGTGCAGGTGATATGCCACCTCCAAGAATGTAGCTTGGGAGGTTGCAGAAGCTGAAGGCTTACTTTTGTACTTATCGGGTATGTTTGATTGGGTAGATTAGAGCATGGGATTGGGATTATTAATCCGTGGGTCCAATTATCCTATGTTTGTTTAACATTTTGGTTTAGGATTATTAATCCAACGGATAATTAATCCAACAAATTTGTAGGATTATTAGTAATGGGGTAGGGGTGGGATTATTAATCCAATGGATATTAATCCAATTGGATAGTGAATACCACATTAATTTAATAGGATTATTAATACTTCACTATTAATCTTTGTAAATCAAACATGACCATCGTGTGTATTACATGTAAATTCAAGCCAAAGGCTTAATATGTTTAGAGTTAGAACTCTCTATTTTTGTAACCAAGTGTTGGCTTGGAAAGTTATAAGCCCTTAGGGCATTTACTTTTGTTGTCAACATATAATACTTTTGAACTAAATACTCTGATGAATGGGAACATGTTTTATTCTTTTATATCTGTGGATGTCTTGAATGATTGGTTTATATGTATTATTTTGAGGGCATTACAACTTGGTATCAAAGCGTACCGGGTTTGAATACTTTGGGTACGTGGAAAGTGGTTAGTACCACAGTGGGTTTGTCTCGCTTGTTAGAGACTTATGTATGATGTTAGGTGCTTATGTGATAACATGTTTATGTGACTAAATGGATATGAGATTTAATTTCTAGGATGTTGATTGGATCCTTGGGTTTCTGGGAGTCCTGTTTGAAAAGCACTTGATCAATGCTGTTTCTAACCGGGACTTTAGTAACGCCTCGGGACTGTCATTATCCGGAAATGAAATTCGTAATTGCTTTGGTGATTATGTGCTTACGTGGAATGAATTACAGTTGTTCATTGCATTAAGACGTGAGTGTTATAGGTTCGGCACATTTGCGAATGTGCTAATGTCTTTGTTACCTTTATTAGGATGTCAGAACGAGGACGTGGTGGTAGGCGAGATAGGCCTAGGAGGTAGGAGATGCCTATACCGGATGAGATTCCGGCGTAGTAGAAGGGGGTTGGCTAGGCCAATGTGGCCGAGCCAGTAGGTCAGCAGGCCATGGACGCCTTAGCCCGCGAAATGGCAGGAGCGTTGAGGGAATCCATGGGCATTCTTAGAGCTGAGAATCAAATCCAGGCCCATGTTGCTGAGGCAGGGCCGTCCTTTCTGAAGTGGGAGTTTTTTCGGTCTAATCCGGATGAGTTTCTAGGGGATCCTAAAAAACCACTGAAGGCCGATGAGTAGCTTGAGCAAATGATGAAGACGTTTAAGATGCTAGGCATCGAAGACAGAGCCTTGAGGGTGACCTTGGCGTCCTTCCAGTTGAAGTAAGACGCGGGTCAGTGGTGGAAGTTTGTTCGAGGTTGTATTGGAAGGACTTGGGAGGCTTTCGTTGATGCCTTCCAGGAGAAGTTTTTGCCTCCTACTGTTAGGGAGAAATTGAGGGACCAGTTCTGTCAGATCAAGCAGTTGAATACACTAGTGGCCGAGTTTGAGGCCGCATTTACCAGTTTATCTAGGTTTGCACCTGAGCTAGTGGCGTCTGAGAAACGTCGTTGTCTTGAGTTCGAAAAGAAGTTAAGGACCAGGCTCAAGCTTAGGGTTGCTGGGTCCATGACTCGGGAGTATGGGCGCCTTGTAGATGCTGCGGCCCATCTTGAGATTATTATGCATGAGGAGGAGGAGAGGATGAGGGTCTCTAAGAGGAGTCAAGATAGCCAAAGAGACGGTAGGAGGCAAAGGGGTTCTAACCCTTAGCAGTCCCAGGGTGCGTTTGCGAGATCTACCTTTCCAATGCCGAGTTTAGGCTCTGGGAGAGGCAGTCAGGGAGACTTTTCCTATTACAAATATGGTCAGCTGGGCCACAAGTCTCCAGCTTGCCCGCAGAGGGGAGGAGGACAGAGAGCAGCTTCATCTTCGGCTCGTCCGCAGAGCTAGAGTCAGGGCAGAGGCCAGCCGCTATCTTGTTACCAGTGTGGTCAGGTGGGGCATCTGAAGAGGTTTTGCTCGCAGTTGAGTGGCACATCTGGTGCACCTGGTTCGAGGCAAACTCAGAACCATCAGCTAGCATAGTCAGTTCAGGCTTCGAGGGCTAATCAGGGAGTCTCTTCGTCTCAGTCTGTGCAGCAGTCTTTACTCTGAGAGGAGAGTAGGTAGATCAGAGACCTTTTGGGCGTATGTATGTTGTTACTGTGCAGGATATTATACCAGCTCCATCTGTTGTGAGAGGTGCCTTTCTGTTTTGCAACTCGGTTGCTAATGTGTTGATTGATACGGGTGCATCCCATTTCTTTATATCTGCTGCATTTGCATCTGTTTTGGGGTTGGAGTTGGCACAGTTAGCATCTCCTATTTGTGTTGTATCACCTGAGTTAATTTTGAAACAGGGGTGTAGAGGTTGTGATATAGAGGTCGCCGACTGCCGACTTCCATTTTCTTTTGTAGTAATGGCTATGTCGGGTTTCGATGTGATTTTGGGTATGGACTGGTTATCGTCGTACCGGGCCATTATTGATTGCTACTGCCAGAGGGTTACTGTATGTACCTTGAGCGGGGATTGTTTTCACTTCTTGGGGGATCAGGTTGGAAGGATTTTGTCACCAGTGTGTGATCCATGAGGGCAGAGTGAGCTTAGTTATCTCCTCGCTAGTTGTATGAGTAGTGAGTGTGATGAAACTCAGGCTGAATTGCCGAGAGTGATTTGTGAGTATTCGAATGTTTTTCCCGAGGATCTTGTTAGCTTACCACCTTATCGAGAGATTAAGTTCTCTATTGATTTAGTACCTGGCACGTCACCGATTTCCATGGCACCGTACCCTTTTACCCCAGTCGAGTTGAGTGAGTTGAAAATTCAACTCCAGAAGTTGCAGATTCAACTCCAGGAGTTGCTAGATAAGGGCTTTATCTGCCCTAGTACTTCGCCGTAGGGCGCACCGGCCCTCTTTGCTAAAAAGAAAGATAGGACTTTAAGACTTTGTACTGATTACCGAAAATTGAATTGGGCTACTGTAGACACCCCATTTTGACCGATCTTAAGACTCAGACATCATCGATTGAGTGCTCGGTGATGGTGCATGTTGTGCTCGTTCTGAAGTTTTGGAAATTGGCTAAGAGCCTTACCCCCGGACTTCGGGACCCTTTTGTGCTTTGCCTCGGTTTGCGAACCAGGTTCTGTTTTCTCTTCCTGAAGGGAGAGAGAGGTCTTGTAGACCATCTCTCAGTGGTCGTAGGCTACTTTTCGTGGTCGTAGACCACTGTTCCCGTTTGGAGACCAGTTTCTGATTTTCGAAGCCGTCGGCCGTGCACCTCAATTCGGGACTGCTTAACTTTCTCCGTTTGCTCCGATTTTTGGCACACACCTTGTGTTCTCTCTCTACAGGGACACTGTGGCCCGAGAGACCACCTTCGAGGTCGCACGCCACTTTCGTTGCTTAACAGCCAGTTTTTGGGGCACTTGGCTGCGCGTTTTGGCCCCCGATCCCTCGTTTTGCATCCGTCTTGGTTCATTTTTGGCACGGACCTTGTTTTCATTGTTTGGAAGGTGGTACAAGGGTGGGAGACCACCTTTTCTCCTCGGAGACCACTTTTTCCCCACTGGCCGATTTTCTTGCCAGGTAGCTGGTCTCCTTGGTTTTTGAGCCACAATTGCTGGTCTCCCATCACACCACTAGCTTGCATTGAGTTGAGAGACCACCCCTAGAGGCTGCCGACCAGGTTTTGAAGCTTGAACCTTTTGACCCTGGTCGGCCGACCAGGGCAGGTGGTCGGCTGACCACTTGAACTGGTCGGCCTACTTTCCCCTTTTCTGTCTCTGTGAGTGTGTGCCAACTGTGCCAGCCGAAAGACACAGACTGCATCCTCCATACACGTGTATGGAGGATTGGCAACCTTGTTTTGGCTTCTTAAAGAATCTTGGCCCTTTGCTCTAAGCTTCTAAGAGAAGCTTGAACCCTTTTTAGCTTCTTGAAGAAGCTTGACCCTTTGGCTCTAGCTTCCTCAAGAAGCTTGACCCTTTTTGCTATAGCTTCCTCAAGAAGCTTGAACCTTTGTTCCCCTATAAGAGATACCCTCTCCCTCATTTGCAAAGGTTCATAAAATTTGGTTAAGGCATATACATACACCCCTCTTTATCTCTCTATTTCAAGCTCCAAAGTCCCTTGTTCTTGCACCTTTACACTACACCTCTTAGCCTAACACCTCCAACACCAACCTAAGCTTCTTGGAAGGTCTTGAGAGGTCCTAAGGTCTGAGTTTTTGGCCTCAAAGCTGCTGGAGTTGCTGAGCTTCAAGGGTAACACTTCTTTCCCTCTTTTGGCCTTTATTTTCCTTCATCTTTTAGCTACACTTGCAAGCATATTTGGGCTTTGTCATAGACTGAAAAAAGTCTTATTTTGAGGTCCTTTACATGTTTGTTTAAGGTCATTTTTCTGTTGGGGGTCATCTACCCCCTTGCATGCTTGTTTTCACCTTGTTTTGAGCCATGCACTTAGACCTTTGCATTGAGCTTTGTTTGGCCTTCTAGCCACTGAAATCCAATGGATTTTCAGTGGCTAGCATACTATTTTGAGAGCCAAAATCAGAGAGGGGTGACCCTCTCACCCCTTGTTTTGTTTTCTAGCATATTTGGCCTAACAAGGGAGCCCATGTGTGCATACTTCCAAGCCATGTTTCAGGCCATTTTTGGTGAGTTTTAGGACCTGCATGAGCTCTTTCCAGAGCTTTTTTTCCATATTAGGTGTCCCTCTTGCATGTGTAGAATAACCCTCTTCATAGAATATCAAAGGAGCCTATACTTGCATGCTTCCTAACCTCATTTCAGGCCCTTTTTAGTGAGTTTTAGGGCCTGAATAACCTTTTTCCAGAGTTGGTTTTGTCATATTGGGTGTCCATCTTGCATGTGTAGAACAACCCTCTTTATAGCCTATCAAAGGAGTCTATCATTCTTGCATGCATAGACCATGTTTCAGTGGTTTTTTGAGCTTTATTTGGCATTTCATACCTTTGAATTTTGATAGTTTGGTGGCCTCTTGAATGCTTCATATGCTTGTAGTGTAAACCCTCTTCACTAGCTTGTGTTGCATGCTATTTTGGCCTTTGATCCTAGCACTTTTTGGCCATGCCTTAAACTGATTTTGTGCATATTTCGGACTACCTTAGCTCTTTTTTTATGCCTCATAATCGAATGATGCTTGCTATGCATGGTTGTAGTTCAATACCCTTGCCTAGCTTTGAGTTTTGGAGCCTATTACATGCTTATGTTGAGGTGTTTCCATGTATTGGGGCCATTGTGCATCATATTTCAGAGCTTACATGTATGCCATATTCCCATGTTTTCCACTCTTTAAATACGTTTGAGAGTCGTGCTTGTATGCCTCGTTTTTGGACCATTGCATGAGCCCCATTTCTTTGCATTTTGAGCCATCATTTTAGACCATTTTCCCACTGTTTAGGATCTGCATAGGGACTGTTTGGGGCTGGTTGGGTCATTTGAGCATTGCTTTGTGTACCTCTAGTGTAATGCGCTTCACTAGTTTTGGTATTCGGGTCATCTAGCATGCATTGTGTGAGGTGTTTGCATGATTCGGGACCATCTTGCATGTCATTTCAGAGTTGGAAAATGTATGATTGTATGCCATATTACATCCCTTTCCATGTTTTGGTAGAGTGGCATTTGATGCCTTAAGTTCGGTCCCTTGCATTGGGCATGTTTGCATGAGTGTTCCTGCCTTTAATTTCATCATGTTTGACCACTGATTTAGGTGTGGCTGAGGCTCACCTATCTTGGTTTAAGTCCATCTTGTATTGTATATGCCATTTAGTCCATGTTGTTACATGATTGACCATTGCATTGTGTATGCCTTGATCATTTCATTGTTAGTCTCCATGTGTGCATTGCGTATACCACATAGTTTCCCTGTGCATTGAGTATGCCATTGATTATTTCATAGCATCGTGTATGCTAATAGCATGTTTGCATATCATCATTTACATGTTTGCATCATTTAGTGGCATTATGTTTAGGTTGCATGTTAGAGTTGCATTCATGCATGCCATATATGTTGCATTGTGTTTGGAGTAGGGTTTAGTCCAAACACGGGAAGCAAGGGACGTTTCGTACTCCAAGTGAAGAAACGTGCCTCGATTCTCGGTCGCCGACACTCCGGATTACCCATGATGGAGTTTAGGCCTCGTTGTGTTTATATGTGCATTTATTTTACATCGAGTCGTGCAATCCGACTCCTCGACCATCATGCATCGAGATGCGTGATCAGTGGCACGAGGATCGAGAACTACACTCCCTAGAGCTTATGCGATGACGGGGAGAGTGGTCGGGCACACATATGTTGAAAATACCTTGCCTTCTCTCTCTCTTGCCTTTGTTGCAGAAAAAGCTAAAACCAGGAAGATGAACTGGTCGGCCGACCAGGTTTTCTGGCAGGCCGACCACCTTTTCTGGTCTTCACCACCAAGGGTGGTCAGCAGGTAGTCTCCCTTGTCCATAGCTTGGTCGGCAACCTTCCCACAGCTTCCCTGGGTGGAGTTTCATCTCTCTGGAGCCTCATGCAACTTTCTGAAATCAATTGCAAACAAAGGCGAGTCGAGGCATCGCGATGGATTTCCCGACAAAGCGATTCAAGCATGCATGCATTCATTGCCATCCAAAACAGAGCCGAGGTAGCCCACTTTCATTTAGTTTACATGCTAGTTTAGTTAATTTGTTAATTAGCTAGTATTGTGTAATAATTAGTTACTTCGATTCTGTATTATTTATTCGGACCCTCCGAGAAAGGCAATGTTGTAATAAGTATGCGTGCGTGTGTGAATGTATTCCAACCCCACGTCTTTCTCCCTTTTATTTACTAGCTTTTGATGGTTAGTTTAGGGCATGTTTCAATTAGCATACTGATGCTCGCATGTTTGCATTATTCATCTATATTCCATGCACCGGGCTCGGCGCATCATGCTAACTACATTGTATTTCAATTCCAAGTTGAATACATGTTATCTGTTGCATTTCATATGCCATGTTTAGAATAGCTGAGCCTATCTTAGTTGCATTTTGTATAGGTTGCATTAGCTATCTTAACATGAACTAGGGTCATGCGTTGATTCCTAAGTAGTTTCTGTTTTGGCTTGGAGTACTCGGTAAGTATTTATGCTTTAGCATCCTTGCATGTGTGTGAGTAAATGCCATGATAGCATGCTTACCATAAGGCTATGTGCTTACGTGATATAACTGCCTGAATGCCTGTGGGTGAAGATTGGGTTGATTGAGTTGGAATAATTCGTCAAAACCCGTGTTTTAGCCTACTTGCGAGTAGCAAACTTCAATCCATTTTCAAAAACAAACGGATATGCGATGCTTTGTTCCAACTTAGGCAATCTAGTCTATACTTGTTTTGCTGTGCGCATCACATAGTAATTCTAGGGTAAATAACCGGAATAAGAGCACATAATGTTTTCAAAACTCGATATCATGGTTAGTAGAGGCCGATCTTTAATCGGGCGAGCGGGGGTGCTCACGAAGTGACCTTCCCCAATCGTACCCAAGTTCCCGAGCCAAGGTAACTTTGGTGATGACGGACACGTGGCCTTAGGCACGAGTCAAGGTTTCCTAAATTCCTCCAAAATAAAATATTTAGGTGGCGACTCTGTATCTGGCAAAACAATCCATGTTTGGCACTTCTTTCTAAAAATCAATTTTTTAAAACGATTTGCCGGATTTGGACTCTTTGATGATTCATCGGTCTTGCATTGCACTCTGCGAGATTAGATACGGGATCATAACATTGAGTCCTGAACTGTAGTAAGCCCCAAATGAACAAAACGGGATTCCCTCCCGGGACGTTCGGGGACGTCTACAGCTACGGTTAAGAACAAGTACCCTATGCCCCGTATAGATGATTTGTTTGACCAGTTGAAAGGGTCCCGTTGTTTCTCTAAGATAGACTTGAGATCGGGTTACCATTAGTTGAGGGTCAGGGAGGAGGATATCCTGAAGACGGCATTTCGTACACGGTATGGCCATTATGAGTTTCTGGTGATGCCTTTTGGGCTCACCAATGCACCGGCAGTCTTTATGGACTTGATGAATCGGATCTTCTAGGAATTCTTAGATCGCTTTGCAATCATTTTCGTAGACGACATTCTGATTTATTCACCTTCTGAGGAGGAGCACGAGGAACACTTAAGAGTGGTGCTTAAGTAACTTAGAGCCCATAAGCTGTATGCCAAGTTTGGGAAGTGTGAGTTCTGGCTAAGAGAGGTTAAGTTCTTAGGCCATGTGGTCTCCGGGAAAGGGGTGTCTGTAGATACATCCAAGGTAGAGGCAGTGCAAGATTGAGCACAGCCTAAGAGTGTTTTTGAGATCCACAATTTTCTGGGATTGGCCGGTTATTACCGTAGGTTCGTAAAAGATTTCTCCAAGCTAGCTTCGCTGTTGACTAGAATGACGCAGAAAGGGATCAAGTTTGTATGGAGTGAGACTTGTGAAAAGTCGCTCCAAGAGCTTAAAGTCAGACTTACCACCACTCCAGTTTTGACTATTCCGGAGAGGGGTTTGGGTTATGCAGTGTATTATGATGCCTCACGAGAGGGTTTGGGTTGTGTGTTGATGCAGGAAGGAAGAGTGGTAGCCCATGGCTTGCGGCAGTTGAAAACACATGAGAGAAATTACCCTACACATGACCTAGAGTTAGCAGCTGTGATTTTTTCCTTGAAGATTTGGAGGCACTACCTGTATGGTGAGAGGTTCGAGGTGTTCTCAGATCATAAGAGTCTGAAGTATCTGTTTACACAGAAAGACTTGAATTTGAGGCAGAGGAGATGGATAGAGTTCATTGAGGATTACGATTTTGAGTTACACTATCACCCAGGGAAGGCCAATGTTGTGGCCGATGCCCTTAGTAGAAAACCCGTTAGTGATGTAGCTTGTATAGCCATCTGGGAGTGGGAAATGTTGGGTGCACTTGGCGAGTTTGATTTGCTTTTGGGCGAATATGTTGAGTCTACGACCTTGTTTTCTGTAGTTGTGCAGCCTACACTTATGAGTCGAGTGTCAGAGGCATAGAGAAGTGACTTTGAGGTAGAATCCCTCCGGGAGAAGATCTCCAGTGGGAAGGTTGAGAAGGGTTTGACTGTGTATCCCGACCTGATTGTAAGGTACCGAGACCATCTGTTTGTGCCGGAGTCGTGTCGAGAGGAAGTACTCCGAGAGTTTCACCACTCACGCCTTGCGGTGCATCCGGGAGGCACTAAGGTGTATCGTGATTTGGGTCGCCAGTTTTGGTGGAGAGGGATGAAAAAGGACGTGGCAGTGTTTGTATCAAAGTCCCTTACTTGTCAGCAGGTGAAGGCCGAGCATCAGAGGCTAGCGGGTTTGTTACAACTCTTGCCTATAGCCGAGTGGAAGTGGGAGCATGTCACGATGGACTTTGTTGTAGGTCTTCTGAGGACTCAATGGGGTAGTGATGCTATTTGAGTGGTCGTAAACTGGTTGACTAAGTTGACACACTTTATTTCCATGCGCGTAAGAGATTCGGTAGATCATCTTGCCGACTTGTATATTCGGGACGTAGTGAGGTTGCACGGAGTCCCAGTGTCGATCATCTCAGATAGAGATTCACGTTTCACTGCTAGGTTGTGGCAAAGTTTGCAGAGTGCCTTGGGCACTAGGTTAACCTTTAGCACGGCTTACCATCCTTAGACTGATGGGCAGTCCGAGCGTACTATTTAGATCCTTGAGGATATGCTTCAAGGCTGTGTCCTTGACATTAGTGGGTCGTGGGAAAGGCACTTTCCCTTAGTGGAGTTTGCCTACAACAATAGTTTTCAATCAAGTATTGGCATGGCACCATTTGAGGCCTTGTATGGCCGACCGTATAAGTCTCCAGTGTGTTGGGCTAAGGTGGGTGATGCACCTTTGTGGGGCCCGAAGTTGGTGCGTGAAACGACGGAGAAGGTTGAGCTTATCCGTAAGAGGCTTGTTACAGCCCAGAGTCGCCAAAAGAGTTATGATGACCGTAGGCGGAGGCCTTTGTGATTTGAGGCGGGTGATCATGTCTTTCTGAAAATATCACCTAGGCGGGATTTGATGAGGTTTGGGAAGAGTGGGAAGTTGTCCCCTCGGTTTATTGGTCCCTTTGAGATCCTTGAGCCGATTGGGGAGGTTGCATAACGTTTAGCTTTACCATCGCAGTTGTCCGGGGTACATGACGTGTTTCATGTTAGTATGCTTCGGAAGTACGAGCCGGATCTGTCACATGTATTGGATTGGACCGACTTAGAAGTAGATGAGGATGCCTCGTATGAGGAGAGACGGGTACGGGTCTTGGATATACGAGATCAAGTCTTGCAAGGCAAGACGATACCCTTGGTGAAGGTTTTGTGAAAACATCACGGAGTGGAGAAAGCCACTTAGGAACGTGAGTTAGAGGTCTGTGGGAAATACCCGAACCTATTCATTAATGTTTAACCAAGTATTGGGAATTTATGTCTTGATGAAATCTAAAAAAAAAGCATTGTATATGTTTTGAGTTGTAAAACATTGTATATGTTCTAATTTATGGAAGTATTGTTGAATATGCCTTGAAAAATGGAGATTCAATTTAACATTGTATATGTTAAATATGTTGTAGAGATGCAAATATATCATTAACATTGAATATGTTATGAAATTGTGAATCATGTATATTGGGACTTGTTGAAATTCAAAGGAATGCATGTTGAAAGTTCTGTTGTAAACTGCCTCTTAAAAAGAGATGGAACGATCGGTAATGGGTCAAGTTATTGAATATTGAATTTTAATATTGTTGAGAACTGAGGAAACACAATTTTGAAACTTATTTATCTAATTCCAGGGACGAAATTCTTAAAGAGGGGTAGGTTATAGTGATTCCGGTTTTTCCTCCGTTATTTATTGTATTCCGGACTCGGTTCCACGGATGATTGTGTTGTCTATATTGTGTTTCTGTCATTTAATTCCTTGTATTTGAGTTTTGGGATGTGTTGGGCAAGTTTGTAACAGGTTGGTTGTGTTTAGAAACAAATAGTTTTTGCCCAGATTTTGGCCTTGACGCTCGAGCGGGGCTTTTGACGCTCGAGCGGGCCCTTTTTCTTTTGCTCCTCTGCTCGAGCGGGGATTTTGACACTCGAGCGGGATTTTTCAGTTTTCAGTACTTTTCCTGCAGGTCATCGAACGTTCGAGCGTCCACTTTCACGCTCGAGCGGGGACCTTCGTCTGTAGAACTTCTGGAAGTGTGCATTCAACGCTCAAGCATCGCTTTTAACGCTCGAGCGGGACTCTGTATCTGACGCTTGAGCGGGGCGTTCCATGCTCGAGCGGACTGTGTTGTATATCAGTGTGGGTTTAAACATTTTGAATCACTTTTTTGAGCCATTCTCTCTCTCTAGCTTTCCAAAATCCTATTTTGAGGGCTCCTCTCTCTAGAACTCTCTATCTTTCTTTCTCTCTACACTTTAATCTTGGTTTAGTGAGACCCAACCCTTGTGCCTTCATTAAAATGTTAGAACTTCGCGAGACCTCCCTTTTGATCCGAAAATGTATGGATTTGGAGCACCTTCGAGTTTGTTCATCATCTCCTTCGGGTCTCTTCACTTGAGGTAGGGATAACTACTCATATTTATGGTCTTTGACATAAACATGTAGTCATTTTGATTTAATGTTGAAGTTGGGAAATTTTGGATGTTAGGGTTTCAAAACTTAAAGGTCATGTTTGTTTGGGTGGACATGAGCTTAGGATTGGACTAATAGTCCAATAAAATTATTAATCCAATGTTTGGTTAAACAATTAAAGTAGGGACTAATTATTTTAAACTTGACTATTAGTTAAGATAGGATACATAATCCAACGGATTCGTAGTCCTAGGACTATTAGTCATGGGAATACTAATCCAGTCCGCCCAAACAAACATGACCAAAATGTATAAAGAGGGGTTTTGTTCCTTTGAACCATACATGTGTATTTGGGTCTTCATGGGTGTTTATTGATGTTCATTGATGATATTTAGACCTTTGAGTCAATGTTGAGATAAAATGAGAAAATTCCTTAGTTGGGTTTAATGGGGTTATTTGTGTAATAAATGAAATTTATTATGGAAATATGAAATTGGTTTGGAAATAATGAAATTGGGAAGTTATGAGATGGAATGGTGGAGTTGGAATGATTAATCACTCACCTTTGAAATTGTAGGTAATTTATCTGTTTGATAATTTATTATCTGTTTAGAAATAATTATTTTGGGCTATTGGTGGACACTACTACAAATATAGATAAAGATCACACTTTTTTGGTGTGATGTATGTTTTTTAATCGCACCTTTTAAGTTTTATTAAAGTGTGGTCTTTAGGAGTGTGATTAAAAATGGTCATTTTTAATCACACTTTTTAAGTGTTATTAAAAAATGCTTTCATCACATCTTTTAAGTGTGATTAATAATATTTAGATCACACCTTTTAAGTGTGGTTAAAAACTTTAGTTCACACCTTTTAAATGTGATTAAAAACTTTAGATCACACCTTTTAAATGTGATTAAAAACATTTAGATCACACCTTTTAAGTGTGATTAAAAACTTTAGTTCACACCTTTTAAGTGTGATTAAAAACTTTAGTTCACACCTTTTAAGTGTGATTAAAAACTTTAGTTCACACCTTTTAAGTGTGATTAAAAACTTTAGTTCACACCTTTTAAGTGTGATTAAAAACTTTAGTTCACACCTTTTAAGTGTGATTAAAAACTTTAGTTCACACCTTTTAAGTGTGATTAAAAACTTTAGTTCACACCTTTTAAGTGTGATTAAAAACTTTAGTTCACACCTTTTAAATGTGATTAAAAACTTTAGATCACACCTTTTAAGTGTGATTAAAAACTTTAGTTCACACCTTTTAAATGTGATTAAAAACTTTAGATCACACCTTTTAAGTGTGATTAAAAACTTTAGATCACACCTTTTAAACACCTTTTAAGTGTGATTAAAAACATTTAAAAACATTTAGATCACACCTTTTAAGTGTAAGGTGGCTTAACTTCTAACCGAGAAAAGTGGTGATAGCTATATGTGTCGCATAGCAATGCAATGTGCTGCATTGGTTCTCTCTTAGATTAGCAAATTGGAAAAACTTCCAAGTGAGGGCCCAAAATTAGGAAGTTGGGTTGGCAAGCTTTTAACAGACTTATATCACTGAAGAGTATTTTGTGGTTGAGAACGGTTCAACACCCCTCCAAATTAAAACTATTCAAATTGATACAAGGAAGACGACTTCCCTATTTTTTCAAGTCAAGAACGACTCTCAATAATAGGAAGAAAACACTGCTCTGGTTGTTATAGATACAAACCTCAAAACAAATTGCAAATTGTGCCGTCTCAAAAGGTCACATTTTTTGCGACGGCAAATGTGCCGTCGCAAAAAGTTCCGTCTCATAAGCCCACTTTTCTTGTAGTATTACTTAAAAAGTGTGATTAAAAAGTAGTAGTGTATATATAATCACACTTTAATTAGAAGGTGTGATTAAAAATATATATATATAATCACACTTAATTGAAAAGTGACATAAAAAATAAATATTATCACACTCAATCAAATTAAGTGTGATTAAAATATCAATCCAATTTTTTTTATCACACTTCCAATAAAAGTGAGATCTTTTTTTTTTTTTTATCAAAGTGTGATCTTTAACTTTTTTTGTAGTAGTGGAAGGATAGTCTTGATTGTTGTAGACACTGCATGGTGACTAGGTGAATTAAAACTAATCAATTGAGTATGTCATTAAATATGACGGATGGGATAACACATTAAATATGTGCTTGCTTGATCATTGTATATGATAAGTGTTTAAATACATTGTATATGTATGTTGTTTTGGAGGAGATAGGGGATGTACTCCATGGTTTGGGAGGAGATAGGGGATGTATTCTCAAACCTATTTGGGAGGAGATAGGGGATGGACTCCAATGATAATTAAGTTGGCCGGAGTGTCCAGGGTGAAAGTCCCGAAAGCTTGATTGCGTTTGCATAACGTAGATGAATTGAAGTGTTGAAGTATTATTAACATGAGTTGAAATCTCATTTTAAATTGAAGTATGGAAATCTTAATGATGTGAGTTACAGTCTCATTATGAACTGCCTGGATGAATTGAGAATCATATCTATGAATCGGTTTGGATAATGAAACAGAAAAAGGATAAGTATATATATTTATATCTGTGAATATGATTTGGCTATGAAAGAGATGTATGCCTGTTTATTTGAGTAAAACATTTGTCAAAAGCTAATGTTTTAGTTATCGTTCATATTATATTTAACATATCTCTACTGGGCGTTGGCTCACCCTATATGGGACATCATTTTCAAGTGCAGGTGATATGCCGCCTCCAAGAATGTAGCTTGTTGTGGTTTCCAATTCTGTGTAGAACATTGGGGACTCTAGAGTTGGTTTTTTGATTTATTCTAAACAAAAAGGCACCATTGAGTCCTTATGTTAGTTGTTGATTTAAATTTTCCCCCCTATTAGTTGGTGCGCTTTTTTTATTTTTATTTTTCTTAACTACATTAGTTAGTGTCGTTTGATACTCCTTATCATTTGTCTAATGCTAGTTATTCCACCAATGATCTCCTGCTTCCTTTATGAAAATCAGTATTTCTTAATATTCAACAAGTTGGAAGCAAGGTAAAACAATGTTTTCCTTTGGGGCTAGACTCTCTTGCATTTACTTCAAGAATTTTGTTGTTCTCTACTTTTGACATCCTTCCTTTAGGCATGCTTTTATTATTTATGTTAAAACCCAAACTTCAATTGTTATTTCAAGTTTAATGCCCTACAACTTAGTAGGATTATATTATCTATCTACTACGTGTAACTTATTACTCTGTTAATTTGCACTCATCGGTGGAAAAAAGTTATACTATTCTTTATACTTGTTGGTCAATCAAGAAGCATTGCTTAATTGTTACAAACAAAATTGCTAGAAGTTCTCTAAGAAGAAAAATATTTCAGTATCTTTATTAAAAAATGACACAAACTTCACAAATTTCAACATTATACATATAAATTACAATTACATTTTGATCCTAACATTATTTATATTGTGTAATACTAGTATATATATTTGGAGACAAACCTTAATCAGTGTAATTAAACCATTGTTGATAGCAGGGACGGAACTAGGATTTTATTATCGGAAGGGTTAAAAGAAAAATAATTTTTTTTACCATATATACAAAACACACATGTATGTATATATGATATATAAAATATATATACATAAAATAAATTTAAATACCATAAAAGTAATTTCTAATAGGATGAATAAGTTTTTTTTATTTATTATTATGTAAAATAGCAAGAGAATTAAGGATAAAAAAGAATGATATATATATTTTTTATACTGGGAGATCATTTTATATATAAAATGATATATATATATATTTTTAAAGTTTTATGACAAACAATAATATTCACAAAAATAAGGAGGTCATGCCTCCCATAATTTTCTCCTAGTTCCGTCCCTACCAAAGTGCATGTGAACACCTTTGAGAGTAGTGAATAAGGTTTTGTTTGCGATATTTTTTTTTTAAACTATAAAAAGTCAAAAATTCAATCTAAAAAGGAAAGGGTTACATCGATTCACACAGGAAGTCAGCTAGTAGTTTGAAAAGACCAATATAACCTCAGTTTTGCAGCAAGGCTAATCCAAACCTTGATTTTTTTACCTAGACAAAATGAGAAATAATAGTAAAAATTAAATTATTCACATTAATTAATCATGTTTTTTATATAACTATCTATATAATTTAAAAAATTATTTTTAAATATATCAATATTTCTCATCTTATTAAAAAATTACTAAACAAATGAAAATTCCGAACCACACTCGCCATGCCACACAATGTTCATGATGTTGATGGTTGGTACTTTAAATTTAATTTGACATGTTCGTGGACAAAGACATGTGGGTGGGATTCCAATGTTGGTCTTGATATTTGCTTCGTTTGGAACTTAATTATTTTACGACTTTGATTCGTAACTCAAATTCGGAGGTTTGAATTTGACTCGAATTCGGAGAAGAAGAAGAAGAAGAAGAGAAGAAAAAGAAGGGGGAAGGAGGAGGAAGAAGGAGAACTGGAGGGGAGGGAGACATCAAAATCGGGCTGGAGGAGGCGGGGCTGCGACGATCGGAGCTGCTGCTGCGATGATCGGAGATGCTGCAACGATCGGAGATACTGCGACGATCGGCGGCGGCGCAGGCACAGGAGGGGCCCTTCTCTCCTCTCCTCTCTCTTTCTCCCTCTCTCCTGCTTTTCCCCTCTGTTCTTCTCCTGTGTTCAACGAAAAAGAAGAAGAAAAGAAAGAAAGAAAAAGAAGAGAAAGAAAAGGAAGAAAAAGAAAAAAAAAAAAAAAATGAAACCCAAAACGACGCCGTTTTGGATTTTTGCGATTCGAGCCAAAATCGGGCCACTTTTTCGAGCTACCAGTCATTTTCCATTATTTTAATTAATAATTAATTTTTGGGAACATGTGGGTGAGATTATTTTAATTTTTAGTTATTTTAATAAATTAAAATTATTGTGTTTGGAAAGAGAATTATATATATATATTGTAATTAGATGTGATAGTTGTGAGAAAAAAAAAATAATGACATCTTATTAATTATTTTAGCCTATTTTATCTTTTTTTTTTTAATTTTAGCTAAAAAAAACCCCAAACCTAACTTGTCTTACAGGGCCATTGTCACACACAACAACCTAGAGGATATGATCTAAAAGTTAGTAGGTTTGATTGGGTTTTTATAAATTTTTAAATTTTAATTTAATAAAAAATAATAAAACTAAAAAAAAAATTCAAAAAAAACTAAATGCTAAAAAAATTCCAATTAATGAAGGTACAAGATTTATTTGAATAATTGAATGTATAAATCACTTGTACTTTCATCATTTTATAATTATTTTTTCACTCTCCACCTTTTTTATATTCTCCCTATTAGTTTTATGTAATTTTCTCTTTTTTGGGTATGAGTAATATTTTAAAAAGTCAAATATAACACCTATATTTTGTTGAGGTTTCAAAATTTTTAATTTGCAAAAATAAATATAAAAAAATATTTTTGAATTTTTAAAAATTAATTATTCTCTAAATAAGATAAAATTATATGAAACTAATGAGTATTCTTACTTTTTTTCATATTTTATCAAAAATACTACAAACTCAACTAAACATTTGCTTCTCCTAAATTCTTGAACAAAAATTTTGTAAAAATCATGAACAAAGTAAGATTACAATGAGCTTAGTGCATGCTATGAAGAAAAATAAATAAATAAAGCTTTCATTTTAATAAAAATGTGTGTTGTGAAGAATGTATAAGGATTTTAAATTTTATTAATTAATGTCCTTAGAATATTGTTAACAATATTCTTTAATAAGTATAAAATAAATAGGTGGTAATTAATTTTTTTAGAGGATTTAGATATCCCAACACACACACCAGAGACCCATTGGCCCAGCGGCCTACTTAACTCAGCTAGTCCAGCCCAATATTTTTAAGAAATTATTTTGCCCATAGGATCAGATTGGAGATTTATCATTTTTATATAATTTTATCTTTGGTGGGTAGAAATAATTTTTAAACATTCAAAAATAAATTTTTGACATTTGTTTTTGTCAAACTAGTTTATATTTTATCAAATTAACAATTTTAACCTTGAAATAAAGTAATGTCCTTATTTGGAATGCGATTCAAAATTTATGGTCAAATATATCATAATTGAAAGATTAATGATCAAAATGACATAGGAACGGTTAGTGTAATTCTTCTCCCTATTAGCTATTTATGAAATATGAAAATTTGACGTTTATTTTAATTATAAAAATGAAGAGTATATATATATATAAAAAAAATAGCCTCAAATATGGTTCAAAATTGTAAAAAAAATTCTAAAATAGTTTTTTAAAAAAAACAAAGCCCAAACCGTCAAATCAATTCGTATCTACCCACTAACCCGCATGGTCCCTCAGTTCGCATCTACTAACTAAGTTGATAGATACGGATTGATTTTTCTAATTCACCAAACCCGACCCAATTGGAACCAATCTATGAGTACCCTTAGTGGTGGGGGGTGACTAGAGGGGTAGGATAAAGAGAGAAGAATTAAAACTTATTTTCAAAACAAGTAAAATAATTTTTTTAACATAGATTTATTAAATTTTAAAGAAAATTACAAAAAAAAAAAAAAAACCAGATTTGACCCTTGCAACAAAATAAATTATGATTTTTTTAATTTTATCAATTTAAATACCAAACTTTTAATTTGTTTTCAATTTAAACCATTTGCCTATTATTATAAAGTAAAACTAACTCCCAAAAAAAAAATGATAATTTTGTTATTAAACATAAGGAAAAATGGTGTTTTTAACATTTTATATACACTGAATTTAATGAGTAAAATACCATTTTTTTAAATCAGTTTTACGTAACAAAAATAAACTAATGGTTTAGATTGAAAATAAATAAAAAAAAATAGAGTTTAAATTAATAAAATAAAAAACTCATGGTTGATTTTGTTACAAAGGTCAAATTTTATTTATTTATTTATTTATTTATTTTTAAATTTCTCCTGAATTTATAAATTTCTTACAATATTTTGAAAATAAAAATATACAACAGAACAAGGTTTTTTTTTTTCAAATTATTTGTAAACATAAATGGAAAACTATAAAGCAACCATTAATTAATATTTGTAAAATAAAAGAAACTGATTACAATTACATTCCAAAATTTATTATTTAAGCTCCGTTTCTTTTGGAGTAAAATATTTTACTCTAAAAAATATTTTTATATGAAAAATTTTGCACAAAAACAGTTTTTTGTTTATTATATTTTTCAGTGTTTGGTTACATTTGAAAAATATTTTCATAAACTCATCTCACTCTCTACCAACCACTTCTTGGGAACAGACATTCAGTCCCTGTTTGTTTGGAGAGTTAGAGGGGGGATTGAAATTAAGATTGGGATTGGTAGTGAGATAGGATCCACTAATATTGTGTTTGTTTTGAGAGATGGAGAGGGGATTGATAGTGAGCTCCGGATTAGGATGGACCTCCCCAAAGAGATTCGGATGAGGATTGATAGTGAGTTCCGGATTAGGATAGGCCTCTCCATGGGGATTGGTATTTTTTTAAACATTAATGTTTAATATTTTTGTATTTTTTTATTTGTTTTATTATTTTATATTTATTTTATATAAAAATAATTTAACAATCTTTACACTAACAACTATCATAAAAAACAAACACAATTTTACTTAATCCTCTCACTATTAATCCCCCCACTATCAATCTCCTCCATTCTACTTCTGAAAACAAACGGGTCCTCAATGAGCCGCATTCTAAGCAAGCTCACCCAAAGCTTAGCAAAAATGACTTACTGAATTTTAGAATACAAGTCAATTTTGGCTGTTTCAGAAAAATTATTTTTCATTAAAAAATATTTTACTTGTTTTTTGTTTAACCAAATAACAGAAAATCAATAAAATATTTTTGAGGAAAATATTACCTCCAAACAAACAGAGCCTTAATGGTTATTACAAATTGTATTGTGGCTAATTTTTGTGCAAAACACAAAATATGAAATTTATGGTTCATTTGGGATGTCTTAAAAAAGTGTACTTTTTGTCTTTTTACAAAAAGATGTGCAGAAAAATACAGAGGTGATGTGATGAAAAAAAGATAAAAAGATAAATTATATAGTCTATGCCAAACCAGCCCTCAATCTATAAAAACAATAAATATACTTTTCAAAGTAAAATGGAAAAGTGGATAATAGTACAATAATCTTGTCAATGAGTACCTAAGAATCGTGATTAAGTCCATTGAATCGTAATTGATTTAATTTATCGCATTTGTCTCTCTAAAAATCAATGATTTATTTTTGAAAATAAAATTGTAGTCCATTTTTTCGTGACAAACATAATAAATCGAATATATTACGACTATAGGATATATTCAATCTTTTTTGTGAATAAAATACACGAAGTGTGCAATAAAATAAAATATTCAGATCATCGAAATTGGACCCATCTCCAGTATAGATTATAGACGAGAAGGAATCCTCCACCAATAAATATGAAAAATATTACATCAAACAGACGACTACCTCAACAATAATCAGAAAATCAACATAGACTAACAACCAATCACTAAAATCCAAGCGGAAGTCTCTAATATTTATGGTTCATTTTTAATAGTTACGATAATATTTTAACAAATAAATTACACTGACACCCCTTTTATTCTTTTGAAATTACACTGTCACTCTCATTATTCTTTAGAATATCAGTTACACCCCCTGTCAGTTGACATCATCAAAGATTAAGTTACTACAATGCCCTTATTAATTAAGTAGAAATTAATAAATAAAATACTCTCCCCTCTATCTCTTAATAAATAAGAATTTCATGATTAACCAATTGACAAAACTAGTGATTAAAACTCTTATAAAAGGCATATCAAAAGAAAATTATAATTTTTGTGGTTAAATTATGTAACCCCAAAATAATGACCAATATTTTTCCCAATATAGTTATTAAATAACAATACATTTTCGAATACAATATCCTTTCATTTATATACTTCAAGTGTACAAAAGAGTAACACATGCATTTATACATTCATAAGTCCTAACCCTAAATCTATAATATATGTTATACACAAAAGATATGAAATAAAAGTTAAACATATATATAATTGCCCTAGCGGCTACAACTTTCCAAGACGGTGCTTGGTTACAACAAAAGTAAGTTTGAAACTCAATACAAATAAATGCCTAGGCTTTTACAACATAAATACAACAAAAACAAAACAAGAAGCTTTCGACTCCAAGTTCTCCCAAGCTACAGCCTTAGTGGAGGCATATTATCAGAACCTGAAAATAGTTTTTTACATAGGGTGAGCCAAAACCCAGTAAAGATACTCTAACGCAGTGTATGAATCTTGACAGAATTATAAGGTGAATGCATATGCAATGCTCATGCCAAAAACATTTTACATCTCTTTCCAAAAACCATGTAATGCAAGGTTATATCACAATTCATGAAATCATTTTCTTCACAATAGAAAACAGGGTAGTGGATACAACACTGGGAATCTCTAGGATGTGTCTACAAGTAGGCTACAAGCACTACCAATTGTCATTTTTACCAGTACTAACTGAAAGGCTTGGCACCTATCCGTGCGTGTTTCTGGACTTTCACCATAGACACATAGGCCAACTTAACAACACAATTACACTCTCTACCCAGATTCACCAAAATATTCACCTATTTTTCTCAAAATAATAAACATTTTCAATGTGTTAAATATGTTACAATACTTAATGCAAATAGATGAGAAATTGGTTTCAATTCACCTAATTCTCATTCAATTTCTACAACAATCATAGTTATCCTCCACCGATAGCCCAAAACAGATATCTCTAAATAGATAATTAGTTTTCAACACATCTATACTTTCCAACATTTCCAAATAGGAGTGATAATTCATATCCAAACCCACCACTATCATGATCATCTTTCCAATTTCATAAAACTAACATCAATTCCATTTTCTCTTTACAAAATCCAACATTTACATTTTAGGGCAAAATTTCCTTTCTTTGGAAATCAATTTCAATGATGAAAATCCACCATTTATCACAACACAACCATATCTACAATCCCATAGACATGTTCAAGAACCCATTTTGAAAACCCCTCTTTTGATTTCAAACTAAAATCCTAGATTTTTATCAAAAATCCTCAAATCACAATATCCTTTTTAAAAGGCAAATAACTAAATTAAAAATCATAAAAACCTCAAAGAAAAAAAAGACACAAAGAAAAGATGGGTAGAACTTGACGGTACCGCAAAACGCGAACTTCTCTGATTAAAACAAAGCCCTCAATGTGCTCTACCTTTTTATCAAAGGGACTAGGGTGAGGAAATGTATGGATCAAGAGTATTTAGGTCAAATATTCAAGAACCAGAGAGAGTGTAGATCTAAGATTTTGGAGTGTTTAGAAAGAGAGAGATGTGAAAAAGTGATCCAAAAAGTAACTTTCTCGGATTGATATAATCGAGATCCGAGATTTTGAAGTGTTTAGAGAGAGAGAGAGAGATGTGAAAAGGTGGCTCAAAAAGTGACTTTTCAAAATTGATATACGCGCAGATCGCTCAAGCGCGTGAATGGTCACTCGAGCGCCCAGACACAAAAAGAGAGGCCGCTCAAGTGAAGAACACCACCATCCTAGTACTTTTGCAGGCCTACAAAAGGATTGAGAGTTCCAAAAGACTGCTGAAGCATAAGAACGACCGTTTGAGCCAAAATCGCTCGAGCGCAAGAAACACCAGTTGAGCGAAGAATTCCATACTCCCAATAGTTTTGTAGACTTGTAAAAGTACTAGAAGTTCGCTCGAGAGCAAGAAAATTCGCTCAAGCGAATAAGCCAAAATCTAGACAACAACAGTTTTGAAAAACTAACTCCAAATCTGTTTCAAACACAACCAAGACACTCTAATAACTAAACTCAACAAGGAATGAAATGCAAGGAGGCATGAATAACCATCAAGACAAGAAATCATGGATCCCAAAACAATGAACGGGTCGGGTTCAGAGCAGAATCGTTATAATCTCTCCCCTTAAGGAATTTCGTCTCCGAAATTTTAAAGTCAACACAATAACCATTGTATTTAAATTAATTACAATAACTCATAACCATGACCCATCCACCGGTCATTCATTCTCATAATAACAATAAACAAGGTTTTCAATACTGAATATAAAATTCACTTTTTCCAAACATAAGCATTGTTTTATATTCAATCAACATAACAAAATTTTCAAACATTAACAAAAAGGTCCGGATATTTCTCACGGACTTCCACCTCACGTTCCCAATTCGTCTTCTTAACACCATGGTGTCTCCACAACGCCTTGCCAATGGAATTGTCTTGTCTCGCAAGGCTTGGTCTCGTATATCTAAAACTCTAACTGGTCTCTCTTCATTCAAGGCATCCTCATCTATCACTAACTTAGTCCAATCGAACACATGTGACGAATCCAGTTCATACTTCTGAAGCATACAGATATGAAACACGTCATAAACTCCAGAAAGCTATGGTGGCTAGGCCAAATAACAAGCTACCTCCCCAATGGGCTCTAAGATCTCAAAAGGCCTAATAAATTTAGGAGACAACTTTCCACTCTTCCCAAACCTCATCAAGCCCTGTCTAGGTGATATTTTCAAGAAGACATGATCTCCAACCTCAAATGATAACGGTCTCCTCCTATGGTCGGCATAACTCTTCTAATGACTCTGAGCTGAAACCGACCTCTTATGGATAAGTGTAACCTTCCTTGTTGTTTCCCGAACTAACTTAGGACCTAACATAGGTGCATCACCCACCTTGGCCCAATACATAGGAGATTTACATGGTTGGTCATACAAGGCCTCAAACGGTGCCATGCCAATACTCGCCTGAAAGCTATTGTTATAGCAAACTCCACTAAAGGCAAGTGTCTATCGCACGATCCCTTATAGTCAAGAACACAACCCCGAAGCATATCCTCTAAGATGTGAATGGTACGCTCTGGCTGCCCGTAAATTTGATGATGATAAGCAGTACTAAATGTCAATCTAGTGCCCAAGGCATGCCATAGGCTCTGTTACAACTGAGTCATGAAACACTGATCTCTATTTGAAACAATAGTCACAGGGGTCCCGTGAAATCTCATTATGTCCCTAACATAAAGGTCGGCAAGGTAATCTACTAAGTCACCTGTCCACATAGTTATAAAGTGTACTGACTTAGTTAAACGATCAATAATCACCCACACTACATCGTTACCCCGTCGAGTCCTCAAAAGGCCCGTAACAAAATCCATAGTGAAATGCTCCCAGCTATAGGCAAGGGTTGCAACAAACCCACTAGCCTCTGATGCTCAGCCTTCACTTGTTGACAAGTAAGACGCCTCAAAACAAGTAAGGCTACATCTCTCTTTATCCCACACCACCAAAATGGGCGACTAAGTCGTGATACATTTTTGTGCCTCCTAGATGTACCGCAAGGCACGAATGTTGGAACTCTTAGAGTACCTCCTCCCTACAAGACTCTGACACGAAAAGACGGTCAAGGTATCTAACACTCGAGTTAGAATACACGTTCAAGCCCTTTTCTACCTTCCCACTAGATATGTTCTCTCAGTGGGTTTCTACTTTTCGATAACCCCACTGTGCTTCTATAACTCGGCTCACAAGTGCAGGTTGTGCAACTATAGTAAACAAAGCTGCCGATTTAATAAACTCGCCAAGATACAAGTCGAACTTGTCAATAGCGCCCAACATCTCCCATTCTCGGATGGTAATGCTAGCTACACTGCTAATGGATTTCCTACTTAAGGTATTGGCCACTACATTGGCCTTACCCGGATGATAGTGCAACTCAAAGTCGTAATCCTCCATAAATTCCATCCACATTCTCTGCCTCAGATTCACATTCTTCTATGAAAACAGATACTTCAAACTCTTGTGATTGGAGAATACCTCAAACCTCTCACCGTCCAGATAATGACTCCAAATTTTCAAGGTAAAGATCACAGCTGCTAGCTCTAGGTCATGAGTAAGATAGTTTCTCTCATTTGTTTTCAATTGTCATGAGCCATAAGCTACTACATTTCCCTCTTGCATCAAGACGCAACCCAAACCATCTTGAGACGTATCATAATACATTGAATAGCCCAACCTCTCTCCGGAATAATAAACACTGGAGCAGTGGTAAGTCTAACCTTAAGTTCTTGAAATGACTTCTCATAAGTCTCATTCCACACAAACTTAATTCCCTTCTTTGTTAGTCTAGTCAATGGTGAGGCCAATCTAGAGAAATCCTTCACAAAATGACGATAATAGCTTGCTAACCCTAAGAAACTCCAGATCTCAAAGACATTCTTAGGTTGTTCCCAATCTTGCACTGCCTCAATCTTAGAGAAATTTACGATCACCCCTTCCTCGAACACTACATGGCCTAAGAATTTCACTTCTTCTAACCATAACTCACACTTCTCGAACTTAGCATGCAATTTGTGGGCTCTAAGAAACTCAAGTACAATCCGCAAATGTTTCTTGTGTTCCTCATTAGAGGGTGAGTAGATCAAAATTTCATCCAAAAAGACCACTACAAAACGGTCTAGGAACTCATGAAAGATCTGATTCATCAAATCCATAAACAAGGCTGGTGTGTTGGTTAATCCAAAAGGCATTACTAGGAACTCGTAATGGCCATATCGTATATAGAATGTCGCCTTTTAGATATCCTCCTCCTTCACTCTCAACTAGTGATATCCCGATCTCAAGTCTATCTTAGAAAAGCAACAAGACCCCTTCAACTGGTCAAACAAGTTATCTATACAAGGCAATGGATAATTGTTCTTAACAGTTACCACGTTTAACTTCCGGTAATCAATCCAAAGTCACAACGTACCATCATTCTTCTTGGCAAAGAGAGTCAATGCTCCCCAAGGCAAAGTACTAGGGTGGATAAAGCCCTTATCTAGCAATTCCTAGAGTTGAATCTTTAACTCACTAAACTTAACATGTGTGAATCTATATGGTGCTATAGAGATCGATGTTGTGACAGGCACTAGGTCAATAGAGAACTCAATCTCACGGTGAGGTGGTAAACTAGTGAGATCCTCGGGAAAAATCTCCAGGTATTCACAAACAACCCTCGGTAACTCAACTCAAACCACATCACTCTCAACACCCAAGAATGTAGCGAGAAGGAGAATAAGCTCGCCTCGACCACACGGATCACAAGCAACAAGACCCTATCAACTCAGTCCCCCAAGAAATAAAAACAATCACCACTCAAGGTGTACACCGTAACTCTCTGACAGTAACATTCTATAATGGCCAGATAGGATGACTACCAATCCATGCCCAAAATGACATCAAAACTCGACAAAACAATCAACACAAACGCGAAAGGAAATCGCTAACTAGTAACCTCTATCTCATAACCCCTACACCCCTGGTCCCACACAACATCACCACCAATAGGTCACTCTACCCTAGGTGGAGATGCTAACCGAGCAACTTCTAACCCCAATGCTGATGCGAATGTAGACGAAATAAAAGAATGGGATGCATTGATATCAATCAACACATTGGCAATAGAATTACACAACAAGAAGTTACCTCTCACTACAGAATGTGCTAGTAACAAATCTAGCATGGTAACAGCATACACACGCCATATAGGTCTTCGCTCCACCTGCTCACCCCTCAAGACATGAGTCTGATACACTGACTGAGCCAAAGAGGCTTCTTGATTGACTTTCGAGGCTTGAGCTGACGGTGTAGCCTGATGGCTTTGTGTCTGCCTCATACCAGACTTACTAGATGTGCCACCTGGTTGAGGGCAAAACCTCTTTAATTGCCCTGATTGCCCACACTGATAATAGGTAGGGCGGTTGTCCTCTCCCATGACTCTGGTTTTGAGAATGAGCTGAAGACGGCGCTGACTCTTGCCCTCCACCCCTCTGTGGCCAAACTACAGACTTGTGGCCCAATTGACCACACTTGAAGCAAGTGATACCTCCTTGACCAACTCTTCTCGAACCAAAACTCGATACTGGAAAAGTAGACCTAGATTGTGCTCTCTGGAACTGTTGTAGGGTGGAACCCCTTTACCTCTTACTGTCCCAAGTCTCCCCCTGAACCTCCTGACTCATCTACCTAGAGCCCCTCATCCTCTCCTCTTCAGTCTGAATCACAGTCTTTAAGTGAGTCATTACCTCCACAAGGCGACTGTAATCCCTAATCATGGACACGACCACCTTGAAAAGGAGTACGATCCTTAACCTCTTCTTAAATTTCGAACAACGACGTTTCTCCGTCGCTACGAGGTCTGGTGCAAACCTCGACAGACTAGTAAAGGTAGCCTCAAACTAGGCCACCGGTGTGTTAAGCTACTTGAGCTTCAAAAATTGCTTCTTCTACTTCTCTCTAATAGTGAGAGGCAAAAACATATCCTGGGAGGCATTAACAAAAGCCTCCCAAGTCATTCTCATGTGCCCCTACACAAACTTCCACCACTGACCCCCATCTCCCTTCAGCTGAAAGGATGCCATGGTCACTCTCAGTCCATCGTCCCCGATGCCAAGCATCTTGAATGTCTTCACCATCTACTCTAACCACTCATCCACCTTCAATGGCTCTTTTAGATCCTTCAAAAACTCATCCAGATTGGACTGGAATAACCCTCTCTTCAAAAACAATGGCCCTGCTTCCGTAACCTGGGCCTGGACTTGATTCTCAGCTCTGAGAAAGTCTATAGATTCCAGCAAGGCTCTGGCCATCTAATGGGCTAAGGCGCCCATGGCTTGCTGACCAACCCCTTCCTTCCATGGTGGAATATCACTCGGTAACGGTACCTCCTAGCGTCTAGGCCTGCCACGCCTATCACCACCACGTCTATGTCCTGATATCTTAATGAATGTAACATAAGAGATTAATACATTTACAAATGTGCCAAAGCTAACTCATTCGCATCCTAGAGCGAGGGACAACAATTAATTCACTCCACATAAGCACGTAGTCACATAAACACATACGAACTTCCTTTCTAGATAATGATCATCTCGCGACGTTGCCGGAGTTCTAGTTAGAAATAACAATGATCAAGTGCTTTTTTAACAGGATTTTTAGAAACTCGTAAACTCAATCAATATCTTAGAAATTAAATTGCATACCAACTTAATCACATAAGCATATTATCATAGCATACAGGGCTATTCTTAATATCATCTAGTAAGGAAACCCATTGTGATGATAACCACTCCCTACGATCCTAAAGTATTCAAACCTGGTAGCTTTGATACCAAGTTGTAATGCCCCGAAATAATGACCAATATTTATCCCAAGACAGTTATTAAATAACAATACATTTTCGAATACAATATCCTTCCATTTATATACTTCAAGTGTACAAAAGAGTAACACATGCATTTATACATTCATAAGCCCTAACCTTGAATCTATAGCATGTGTCATAAATGAAAGATATGAAATAAAAGTTAAACAGATATATAATTGCCCTAGTGGCTACAACTTTCCAAGACGGTACTTGGTTATAACAAAAGTGAGTTTGAAACTCAATATAACAAATCCTTAGGCTTGTACAACATAAATACAACAAAAACAAAACAAGAAACTCTTTCCTCCAAGTCCTCCCAAGCTACAACCTTGTCGGAGGCATATCATCAGTACCTGAAAATGATTTTCCACATAGAGTGAGCCAAAACCCAGTAAAGATACTCTAACGCAGCGTATGAATCTTAACAGAGTTACAAGGTGAATGCATATGCCATGCTCATGCTAAAAACATTTTGCATCTCTTTCCAAAAACCATGTAAGGCTAGGCTATATCACAATTCATGAAATTACTTTCTTTACAATAGAAAATAGGATAGTGGATACAACACTGGGAATCTCTAGGATATGTCTGCAAGTAGGCTAGAAGCACTACCAATTGCCATTTTTATCGGTACTAACCAGAAGGCTCGGTACCTATCCGCGCGGGTTTCTAGACTTTTAAAATGGACACAGAGGCCAACTTAATACCACAACTACACTCCCTACCCAGATTCACCAAGGTATTCACCTATTTTTCTCAAAACAATAAACATTTTCAACGTGTTAAATATGGTACAATGCTCAATACAAATGGATGAGAAATTAGTTTCAATTCACATAATTCTCATGCAATTTCTAGAACAATCATAGCTGTTCTTCACCGATAGCCCAAATTAGATATCTCTAAACAGATAATTAGTTTTCATCACATATATACTTTCTAACATTTTCAAATAGGAGTGATAATTCATATCCAACTTCACCACTATCATCACCATCTTTCCAATTTCATAAAACCAACATCAATTCCATTTTCTTTTTACAAATCCAACATTTACATTTTAGGGCAAAATACCCTTTCTTTGAGAATCAATTTCAAGGATGAAAATCCACCATTTATCATAACACAACCATATCTACAATCCCATATACACATTAAAGAACCCATTTTGAACACCTCTCTTTTGATTTCAAACCAAAACCCTAGATTTTTATCAAAAATTCGCAAATCACAATATCTTTTTTAAAAGACAAATAACTAAGTTAAAAATCATAAAAAGAGTCAAAGTAATCTCTACCTTAAAGAAGAAGACACAAAGGAAAGATGGGTAGAACTTGACGGTCTCGAAATCGCGAAATTCTCTTATTAAAACGAAGCCCTCGACGTGCTCTACCTATTTTTCAAAGATGCTAGGGTGAGGAAATGTACGGATCGAGAGTATTTGGGTCAAATATTCAAGAACTAGAGAGAGTGTAGATCTGAGATTTTCAAGTGTTTTGAGAGAGAGGGATGTGAAAAAGTAGCTCAAAAAGTGACTTTTTAGAATTAATATACGCGTGGACTTCTCGAGCACAAGAATGGTCGCTCGAACGACCAAACACAAAAAGAGATACCGCTCGAACGAACAATGTTCTGCTCGAGCGAGAGCACCACCCTCCTAGTACTTTTGCAGGCCTGCAAAAGTACTGAGAGTTCTAAAAGACCGCTTGAGCCAAGATTGCTCGAGCGCAAGAAACACCGCTCTAGTAAAGAATTCCATACTCCCAGTAGTTTTACAAAGCTGCAAAAGTACTGGAAGTTCTCAAAGTTCGTTCAAGCGCAAGAAAGTTTGCTCGAGCGAACAAGGCAAAATCTGGGCAGCAATTTTGAAATCTAACTCCCAACCCATTTTAAACACAACCAAAACACTCCAATAACCAAACTCAACAAGAAATGAAATGAAATGAGACATAAATAACCATCAAGACAAGAAAGTCAGAATCCCAAAACAATGAACATGTTGGGTTTAGAACATAATCCTTATAATTAATAAATTATTGAATGTTTGTGTCTTAGGAAAATTTTTGGTAAAAATTATGAAGCAAAATGCTACATGTCATTGATTTTTTGTCATAAATACTCATAATCAGTTCGCTTGTTTTGAGTTAATTATTAAATATTAATGAAAGTAAATAATATTTTGTCATATACTTTGATGATATAAAAATATGAAAAAAAAAATAAAAAAAAAGAAAGAAGAGAGTGCCAATGCCCATGAAGTTATGACATGCACCCTAACGTAAAGGTTATATTTTTTTGGTAAGAAAAAAGTTTAAAAAATTATGTCATTTATTAATTTATATTACAATTTTTTTATGATATTATAAAATTCATACCATATACACCATTTTATAAAATTCATACCATATACACCATATACACCATTTTAAGGATCATGCTGAATGCTTATCATGTGGCATTTTAAGGGAGAAGAAATAAATTTTTGCTAACAAGGTAAATTAGGCATTTAAGAAATTTAGTTTGCTTACATCATCAATTTCTTTTAAGTCAATTGACGTGTGACCAGCAAAAGGGGCTGATTGTTACATATTTTTTGCAAGTAAGGGAGAACAGTGATTTTTTAGATAATAAATGGGTTCACAGTGTGATTTAAAAAAAATGAAAAGGTGTCAATGTAATTTACCTTATTTTAATTACTGTATGTTTTTTATTTAATGTTTTAATTATTATAGGAAAAATTACACATCAATTGTACTTTTAAAAAATAATTACTAATATATGAAAAAAATTTATATTCTTAATAATTAAATTTTATAAAATTTATCATTATTCTAAAATTTTGTTTTAAAATATACATTAATAGGTTATTATTCCATTATTATACGGTGTGTACGATTTTATTCACTTATTTTAAAAAGATATTTATTTATAAATCATTCTTCATATTCCACTTATTTTAAATTATTTTTTTATATTTCAATAAATTTTATGAGTGACGTAATTATCAAAATACCTCTAATAATAATATGATAAAACGTGTATTAATATTTACATTGACAGTTTGAACGTTCCATGATTTGTACATTCATATTATCAATGTGAATATTCACAATTTTAAATTTATTTAATGTGAATGTTCACATCACCAAATTGGTAAGTGTTCAAAAAATATTTATAATGGTAAAATTATTCATATAATATCTTACATATGAGAATTAGGATTTGATAGATTAAGGTCTTGTTTGGGGTACCCTAAAAAAGTCAAAAAGTCATTATCTTATTTAAGTCACATCATCTTATTTAAGTTACATCACGTCTCTACTACATCATTTCAAACCCAACCCATATTTTATAAAAAAATCAAAAAGTACACTTATTTAGATCATCATAAATCACTCCTAAATATCTAAAATAATAAAAATTATTAAAATATAAAAATATATTATAAATTAATTGGGATATAAATATTTGAAAGATAATTTTTTAATAAAGTTTTGTTAAATTTTTTTTTTCTTAAGATGAGTGATTAAGTAATATTTTGAAAAGTTAGTAAAAAATTGACTTTTTTAATCTGTTTTATTCTTTAATAAATAAAAAATATAAAAAATAATGTGTCTCAAAATAAGTAAAAAATTAACTTTTGACCTCCTCGCCATCCTAAGGTTGGAAAAAATAAAGTAAAAATAAGTGAGACTCAAGCGCTAATTGCAGACGTGGAGTGAGAAAAGCTTATGCAAGTGGCGGGTACTATCAGTTCGATAATCAATAATTCTACCACGTGGCTGTCACGGAAAGACTGTCCTGATTTAGTGACGTCACTGTCACGTCATTTGCTGACGTCATCAAACTTAAATGTCCCATCAGCCAGTTGGCTACCAGAGCGAGCGATTCATGAGGTATGTTTTGATTTAGATTAACCATTGAGCTCTCAAATTTTTTGGTTTAAATTTGACTCGAATTTTTTTTTTTTTTTTTGCTAGGTTGATGCTTTGCTTGTTATTATTATTATTATTATTATTTTTATTTATTTTTTTCTGAAATGTATTAGCCCAGAAAAAAAAAAATGCATTCGAGGCAATTTCGAGCCTCATTTTCGAGGCCTCAATCACAGCCGTTTGATTTATATTTTGAAATATATTTTCGGAAGAAATTTTTTTAAAAATATGTTTGATTACAAATTTTTAAAAAATTTTTTAAATCATTTTTGTCTTTATTACATATTAATTAATCATTTTTTTTCTCTTTTTCCTTTTTTTTTAATCATTTTTTTCACACATATCTACTCAATTATAATAAAATATCAAATTATTCCAAACTTCAAAACTATTTTCAAAATATACAACTAAATAAACCAAATTTTTTTTTGAAAAATTTATTTCGAAACACAAATCAAATACATTATTCAGTAATTTCGGAGTATGGACTCGTGGTGTTTTATAGTATTATAATTGATGAAGAAGGTGACTAAATATGTTATTGTGACAGGTGATTGGGAAATATAAGACGACATATTAAATAATAATTGGTTAAGAAGTACAAATACGTGATATTTCGAAAATATTTAATAATTTCCTCTCGTACCGTTACTTTGTCTATTTTATGCTCATTTGGCATGTCACATTTGGGCTAAAATAATTACAAAAAGATAATATATGTTAAAAAAATTAATAATACAAAATATCATATTTAAATCATAATTATTTTATTTTTTCTCTTACAAAAATAAAAAAAGTCAAAAAACACATCTTAAACATGGCTTTTTAGTCCCAAGTTAGGGGTCGTTTGGTATTTGTATTGGGCTTAAAAATCACAAAAGGATAAAAAAAAAAGTTATAAAATTACAAAAAGATAAAAAAAAATTACCCAATTTCAAAGCCAAAATGCCAAAAATCCCAAACAAGAATACCAAACGACTAAAATAGTCTCAGGCTAAAAAAGTTAAAAAAAATCAAAAAGTTAATTAAAAAAGTCATTGTCAAACGAGCATTTAAAATAGTCAAAAAATTAAAAAGTCAAAAAGTCAACTCACATCTCAAACAAATCCTATAAAAAAATTCAATTTATTAATGAGATACTCCCTCCGTCCTAAAATATTAGTGTTTTATTTTATTTTTTATTATCCCAAATATTAATTTCTTTTCAAAAATCAAGAATTAAAATAATATGAATATCTTACTTTACTTTTCTTTTAAATTCATTAACAACACAAAAAAATACAATTATGACAATTGATATTCTAAAAAAAAAATGTAACATCAAAGGGTAATTTTGAAAATTAATATTTTTAATGTGCAATAATTGTACTATAAAAAAAATGAATTCCCCATATAATTATTATATTTTAATTTCAATTTTGAAATATTTTTTCTATTAATATTTTTCTATTCGAATTTTAAAATGTGTTTATAATGATTTATAAGAAGTAATTTTAAAAATTAATAAAATATTAGTATCCCAGAATAGCAGTGAACAAACATTTTAGAACAAATTAAAAAGGAAAGATGAACTAACAAAATGAGACAAAGAATATAATGGGCAAATAATAATTCTCCTAATGTTTCAACTTTTCCTTTTTGTTTCGAAAAGCACGGTCAGTGGTAAGTTGATAAAATTATCATATACGAATGAAAAAATTTATAATTTTAGTTATTAATATTCATAAAATTTACAACAAATTTGTTATTATTTTTAAGGCTCATATTGATCTTAAATTCCCTTTTTTTTTTGGGATAAATTTCAAATATATAATCTGAAATTTATTTAAAATATAAATTGTCTTCTATAATTAATTTTGAAAATTATATCTCACTATGAAAATTTCTAATTACATAACATATAACTTATTTTATTATTAAATTATTAAGTCAATTAATATTTTTTTTAATAATATCATAAATATATTTCAATTAAGAATTTATATAATTTTATTGTTATATAAGAGAGTAGTTAAAAATTTTATTTTTTTATATTAATTCTATTAAATAAAAAATTCTTAGAAGGAGGTATTTATAATTTTCAAATGTACAAGGAGTCAATATTTTAAGCAAAAATGAAAAAAAAAATTATAATTCACTTTCCTTTTATTTATTTTTATTTTTTAAAGGTGAAGCACCAATAAATCTTAAAATATGATCTTATAAACTGTTTAGTCCTACCCTTTTTTTTTTACTGAACCCAAAGGTCTCATTAAAAAAAATTACATAAAAGAGTAGTCACTTACATGTTTGGATTTAATTTTTTTAAGGACAAAATTGGGTTTCTCATGTAAAATCACAAATTTGGGCAATCGAAGTTTTGAATTTTTTCTCATTTTGAAACAAATCACACATTACGAATAAAAATATAACACTCCAATGTAACACATTAAAATTTTTTTTGGTGTACTTTCTCCAAACATAACAGCGTAATACTAAAAAAAAAATCACATTAGTGTATCTTTCCCAAACGTAACACTTCAATGTATTTAAAAAAAAAAAAACTCTTTAGTGTATTTTTTCCAAATGTAATACACACCAATCAATATAATCCCAAATGTAGCATTTCAATATAACATATTATAATCTAACACACACAAAAATACTAAAAAATTGTTTAGTGTACTTTTTCTAATCGTAGCATTCACAATTTGAAATTATACATTTACCTAAAACTTACTAAGTAATTTTTGTACTTCGTTTTCAATAATTTGAAGAATCCCACATTCTTTTGGAATGGTTTGAAGAATCTTATATAATTTTTTAGAGTATTATATTGGAGTATTACGTTTGGAAAAGTATACTAATGAATTTTTTTGTCTATTAGATTAGAGTGTTACACTAAGGAGTTTTTTTTAGTATTATATTGGAGTATTGTGTTTGAGAAAAGTACACTAATGAGTTTTTTGTGTGTGTTACAATAAAGTGTTACATTGAAGAGTTTTTTTTAGAGTATTATGTTTGAGAAAATTACACTAATTTTTTTTTTAATCTAACATTGAATTGTTACGTTTAAGTATTACATTGGAGTGTTACAGTTTAAAATTATACATTTGTCCAAAAATTACCAAGGAGTTTTGTACTACTTTTGAATTGTTTGAAAAATCCTACATCCTTTTAGAATGTTTAAAAATATCATATTTCAAGTCATTTTTATATTCTTTTTGAAATATTTTCTAAATAAAAAAAATTCATATAAAAATTCATTCCAAATTTGATTCTCATAAATTTTATACCTTACATTTTTAGCACAGAAGAAAAAAAAAGATGGAAACATAATAGAAATAAAAATATAACCGTAAATCTAATTTTTAAATAATATATTAAATTTATATTACTAAAATCAATTAAACTAATTAGTTTGAAAAATCCTACATCCTTTTAGAATGTTTAAAAATATCATATTTCAAGTCATTTTTATATTCTTTTTGAAATATTTTCTAAATAAAAAAAATTCATATAAAAATTCATCCCAAATTTGATTCTCATAAATTTTATATCTTACATTTTTAGCACAGAAGAAAAAAAAAGATGGAAACATAATAGAAATAAAAATATAACCGTAAATCTAATTTTTAAATAATATATTAAATTTATATTACTAAAATCAATTAAACTAATTAGTTAAAAAAAAAAAATTAGAAATGAATGAATGACAATTTCATAATATGAGATTTATTGGTAATTTTTTTTCTTCTAATTTATATTTTATTAATTAAAGTAATGAATTTTTTTTTTTATTTATTTTTTTTATTATGTTTTTTGGTTGCTTTCCCCGACATAACTAGATATACGGCTAATATCCACTAGTAGGGCCCACATGTAGCATTCTTGACGGCGGCTATCCCTAATTAGCCATCCAGAGTTTTCAGCCTCCTTCGTAGCATCTCCAATAGTGTTTACGAAAATAATATTATCATTACTATAATTTGATAATAAACAATATTATTTTATTAAATTATAAAAATAATATTTTAATGGTCACATATTATTTTAACAAATTTTAATTAACATTTTCTTTAAGTTTGTAGGTATTGTTGGATATAGATTTTTTTGTGATTATTTATTTATTTATCTTTTGTAACCTTTTTTCAACTATTTGTAAAAGGATTTTTTATTAATAAATCCCATATAGAGATATTCTATCCCAATAAGTTCATAAAGAAAAATTATAACCTAATTAGCCCCGTGTATTTATATTTTTATTCCATAAGGTCCTTTTTTCCTAATTTATATTTTTTGTTGAACTATTATACCCTTATGTCTATATCTTGATATATATTATATATAAAATAGTATACATGTTTCACTCTATTTTTGTTGTGGTAGGATTTCATTCTTGTAAGAGAAGATGACGATTCAAAGTTTGTGCTCTGTTTTTTTTTTTCTGCCATAGTTATGATTTCAGCCGGAAATCAAAAGAAGAGAGGAGGATTTGAATTGAAGGAACAGAGGTAATGGCTTACAAACTTCTATAGTAGATTGATTGAAACTCACGTTCGACTAGATTGAATCAAAAGGAAAGAGGAGATGGATTTGAATCGCAACTATTTTTGTATCCAGCCTGTGTTGTTACATATTTGTTCTTCGAAGGTGGGTTTGATTTGGATTGGGAATGGTGAAATTACATAGGTTGTTAATGATAGTGATATGATGAAGATGAAGATGAAGATGTGGGTGATAATTTTTGTTTTTAAAGAGATTGAGTTTTTTTTTTTTTTGGATTTATAATTCTATTGCTGCCATTATTTTTGGAGTTTCTGTCAATCAATGTGAATGTTCACATTTCATATTGTTTGGAAGTTTAAGATATGAGTGTTGGAATTGTGAAGAATGAGGTCTCTGTTACAGTAATGTGGCTTTCTTTGTAAAGAGATGAGGAGTGTTTGGTTTGATTTGGATTGTTGTAATGGTGGAATTGTAAGAGATGTTAATAATAATGATAATGATGAAGATCAAGACAGAGGAAAATTATTGTCATTGATGGTTTTTTGAATTATTGTCATTGATTGAGACAAAAATTATGAAGACACGGAAGAGGATTTGTGTGATGGTTTTTTTATTTTTTGAGAAATTGAGATTTTTGAATTTTTGATTATGTTATTGTTATTGATTTTTATTTTTTGTTATTGGATTTCAATATAGCAATGATTTTTTTAGATTGGTAATGTGTCTGATATAAAAATGATGTAAATGTTCATATTATTAATTTGAAATTGAAATTTGTCATTATGTTATCAATTGGTGTTAATATTATTCACACACCAATTTAATATTGAATGGTAAATACAATGTGAATATTTACATTTGTAATCAACTATAATAAACATAGAATATAATGCGATTGAAAATGGGCCTCAACATAATTACAATGTAAACATTGACACCAACTTCAACATAAGAGATCAGATATAGATGTTCACACTTCATATTGTTTAGAACATTGTTTGGTCAACTATCATTGTATGTAGTCAATATTTTTTTTTTGTTGATATATTTGTGGGTGAATTATACACCTTACATATGTAAAATGTGAATATTAACATCTGATATGTTTGTTCATGGGTCGTACACCTAATTAATGTATAATGTGAATATTAACATCTGTAGTCAACCACAATATGATATGAATATTCACAATGCAATAGATAGATGTGAAGATTCACATTAATTCTAATATATTTGTGCATAAATCATACACCTAATTAATGTATAGTGTGAATATTAAAATTTGTAGTCAACCATAGTAAACATAGGACATAATTTGAATATTCACATTTATTGAACATAAATTATGATGTGAATATTCACACAAACTTCAACATAAGAAAACAGATGTGAATGTTCACAGTTTATATTGTTTAGCACACGCAACACATTAACACCAAATATACCATCAAAACACATAGGCTTGTGAGAAGTATATCATTGATTTATATATATGTTGTCAAGTGTTTTCAACTACTCAAAAAAAAAAAAAAAAAAAAAAAAAAAAAACTAGCACTGTATTTTGGTATAACTAGTCTATGGTGGACAACTCCAACCATCGAACAACGGAGTTTGCCTCAAATAGTCCAGCTGAGGATCCCAGAACTTGGTGATTGTCATCAATTTTACTAAGCCTGTAATATTTGATTGATAATTGACATGTCGCATGTCGATGTGGGTGTTGCTCTCTAGAGGCATGCTCTCTTCTTTAACATGATACTTCTCCCTCTTCCTCTTTATGCAAAATTTAGATGCAACATCTGTTACATAGGCATGCACAAATAGTGAGTGTTTATATGAACATTAAATTTGATTTCAATAGAATTGGTAGGGTAGGCATGCACATTGACATCAACACATCATTAGTCAGTGTGGATGTTCACATTCAACGATATTCATATAAACAAAAGCAACAAAGTACTATTTAGGTGACAAACATAATAATGTGAATATTCACATTACTGATAGGGTACAAATATGAGTGAGACAACACCAATATATATTGATTTCTCATATTGACACGAACAAAATTTCACAACATAAAGGAAACATTTGCATATTATCTCAGCATCAATATTCCCATAACCACATTGACCAAACCCATGTGACCATTATTTTAGCAATAAGTATAATGCGAATGTTTACACTAATATTTACATGAATCATATTGTGAATAATGTCATAACTTCATAAAACTCTAATTGAGTAACAATTACAGCAAGACAAGACCATTATGTTAAAATCAAGTTGGCTTGCATAGTGTCAATATGCACAAAAACACATTGAGCAATGTGAATATTCACACAAACATTTCAGACTACGAAACTGAGAATAAAGCAAATAATCAACAAACAACACAACAAACACCATAATGTAAATTTATAAAACCGCTAGCCTCAGAATGTGAGTGTTCTCATTGATTGTTACTCAATAAAAAGAGAAAGAATAAGATGTTATTATTTGCAACATGCTTACAAGAATTCACATTAAACTAAAACAAGGTTGGCAACCATCCAAAATTAAGGTTGTAATTATTTGATCACAATGAATAACCAACAACACCAACAAGTCCGACATTGACATAAGGGGGGAGATACAACAAACATCATAATGTAAATTTATAAAATGGCTACTCTCAGAATGTGAATGTTCATATTGGTTGTTACTCAATAATAAGAGAAACAATAAGATGTTATTATTTACAACATGCCTACAAGAATTTACATTGAACTAAAATAAGGTTGGCAACTATCAAAAATTGGGTATCAACACCAACAAAAACAACAATCGCAGAAAAATTGGAAAAGCAATAACAATAATATGAACAACACATGTGAAAGTTCGCATTGAACCAAATAATCATTCGATAATTATACAAACAAAAGAGGAAGAAATATGGTGGCTTGCTCTGTTTTCTTGAAAGAAATAAATGGTCAAAATAGTTGATTCACATCAACACCAACAAAAACAATAGTCATAGAAAATTGGAAAAATAATAACAATAATATGAACAACACATGCGAAAGTTCACATTAAATCAAATAATCATTCGATGATTATACAAACAAAAGAGGAAAAAATATGGTGGCTTACTCTGTTTTCTGGAAAGAAATAAATGGTCAAAATGGGTGATTCATATCGACATCAGCAAAACAACAATCACAGAAAAATTGAAAAAACAACAACAAAAATACGAACAACACATGCGAACGTTCACATTGAACCAAATAATCATTCGATGATTATACAAACAAGAGAGGAAAAAATTTGGGCACTTACATTTGGTTCGCATCTAGTCGGTCGATGCAAACTTTCACAGAGTTGATTTTTCACTTCGGAGTAGGGTTACAATCGCCAACAACGATGTGACAACGGTGGGATGCAAAGATGATGATAATCATGATGGAGGATTCAAACGATGAGATGATGAGAACTGGTATGGAAATGAGGGTTTTCCGAAAGCCTTGCCGTATATTTTGCGATTTGCTCCTATGTTTTTGGGCTGTGATATTTTGATTGGAAATAAATGCTCAAATTTTGCGATTTGCTCCTATGTTTTTGGGCTGTGATATTTTGATTGGAAATAAATGCTCAAAGGGTGTTTTGGACAAATTGTTAGGTAGGGGACTTATTGGAATAGTCAAAAACATTTTGGGCTAGATGGAACAAAATACTTAGCAAAGGGATTTACCAAAAAATCTCCCGTTTGTAAAATATATATATATATATATATTTACATTATACCCGACTAGACAGATATAGAAAATGAAAAAAAATTGAAAAATTTCCAAAAAAATTAAAATATAATTCACCCGTAAATTTAAATATAAAATACTCAAAATTACATTGAAAAAGAAATGACATTGCAAAATTAAAAAATACATTCTCCCGTAATTATTCATCAAGAGGCATGGGAAAATAATAATTTGGATTGTTGGCATGCCACTTGGTGAAAATCTCATTTTTGCGCATTATGTAACACGCTTTCGTCTGAGGGTCTAAATGAGAAATGTTCGTAGTCATTCTCAAGCGTTCTTTCTTTTTGATCTCAACTTCTCTCATTTTTTGCAAATGTTCTTCCTTTTTGATCTCTAGTTTTTTCATCTCCTGCAATGCTTGAATCCTTTTTTTGTTCTCTATTTCCTTTTCAGCAAGGTATTGGTTATATGTCTCCAACAAATTGTTATATTTGTAGATTTCAACTTGAACAGCTTCACTTTTCCAAAACAATTCTTTTACAGATTTCCCACCCATAGGCCTTTTACCCCTTGCAAAGACACTACCCTCATTGAATGGATTATTACCAACACTTGCACTGTTGTTGTTTTCAAGAGAAATGTAGTTATCCATAGGGGATTTGGGGGTTGAATTAGGAGAAAACGGTGTATATATCCTTGACTTTACTGTATTCGTAGGAGTTACATCTTGCCACTTGATATTGTTTTGCAAGATTGGCTAACAACGTTCAAAAGCAAAATGTTTGTTTTCATCTTGATGGTATAAAAGTTTTGCTTGTAGCATCTGTATCAATGAAATATTAAATTAATTAATTAGTTAATTTTATATGAGACAAAATAAAAAAAAAACTAACATAATAAATGCAGATGAAATCTTATTATATCAACTTGAGACATCCCACTTGGGTGTAGATTTTCGACTTGGGCCAAACACCCACGAAATTTGTTGCAACATTTCACGATTACACCTCATCAGGATGAAATAAACACTTGTGTTTTTAAGTGATTATTCTGCAGCGAGCAATAATTTTCAAAAATTCTTCCCCAAAAATGAACATAAGATTACAAATTCCAAACAATTGGGTTTTTAGTAATGTGATCTCCATCATAATTCACTCACTCACTCTCTCTCTCTCTCTCTCCATCAGTCATCATTTTGAATCTAGAAGCCCCATCCCTCAAACTATCTCCCCTAAACATTTCTCTCACTCTCTCCTACCCTCATCACCAGTCATTTCTGTCTCACTCTCTTTCCATATCTCTCTCCTTCACCTAAACCATTCTTTCCCTCATAGATCACAAAGCCCTGAAAGCCCTAACCTTCTTCTCTACCAAAATCGCAGACACTCCACAGCTAAAACCCTATCCCTAAACCCTTTAAATCACTCATCCAAATCAGCTCTCTGATGGAGAAGATGAAGACGAAGAAGATGATTGTTGAAATCTGCTGGAATATGAACAAAAAAAGGCAAATCCAAGTATTTATTATTTGAAGTTTTGTTCATATTCTGTGGGATTTAGTGCAGATTCCTTGCGATTTATTAAAATTGTTTCAAATTTTTATGAAATTGCTTGTTGATATTTATTGGAATTGTTAAAATTGTTTTGTTGAATCTGAGATTTGTTGAAATTGTGTGAGATTTTGTTGATATTTATTGATTGTTGTTGACTGATTCTGTAAGAAAAATACTTTGTTGAATTTGGGTAAATTAAAAAAAAAAATTATTGTAAATTTTTTTTTGGTGAATTCTATTAAAAAAAATGGTGAAGCAAGTTTGTGTCAAATTTGTTTTGCTGGGAGGAAGGGAAACAATTGGTTTTGGCTAAGTTGGTATAATTGGTAGCTGCCAAAACTTGTGTCAAATTTGACATAAGTTTTGTCATTTGTCAAATTTGTCAACTGCCATATTTAATTATTGGAGCACTACTTTTCAACTCCAGCTGCTACTTTACAACGTTCACTTATGACCTTTCACTAATTTCTGGTGTTTGGCATATACTTTGGTTGGTTTGTAACTTTGACTATTTTCATTAATTTTTTAATTTTTTACGAAAGGATGCATAGAAAATATGTATTGCTTAATGTTTCTACCGTTGGATGAAGTTAAATTCGATGTTCCTCTTTCATTCTATGGATCCTTCTTCTAGAAGGATATTTACATGCTTGATTTCACCCCACGATAGTAGGCACATGCCAGCTTGCTGCTAGTCATTTCTAATAGGCTCTTTAAAAAGCTCATTTGGGCCCCTCATTTCTTTTGGGCTGATCGCCTAGTTAATTTGGGCCTGGGCCAATATTTAATTCCTTCACAATAACTAATAAGACAAAATATCACATCCAAACCATAATTATTTTACTTTTTCTCTCACAACTATCAAATCAACTAAAAAAAAGTCAACTATCATCCTAAACATAACTTTTTTTAATCAAACTAAAGCACTCTTTGGCATCAACTAAATAAGTGCACTTATTTTGGTCATATCACCTCTTTATTAGGTCTACTAGATGGTAAATCCGTTCAATGGCAAGTTGGCCACTAAGATCTGACATAATCTAAGCTGTCCATAAGAGGATGATCTAACGATCAAAAGCAAAAGTAACTTGGCCACTTGCTTGACCATATCCAAGTACGGACAGAACCCTCAGAGCAAACATTGATTCAATGGATGAGATTCAAGTTAAGAAAATTATAAAAGGCGAAACAGGCGAAGTAAATAGAACAGACCAGAGGTAATCCAAGAACCCTCTTTTAATACAAATAATTTTTGATGGCTAAATAGTATTTTGACTTAATTCTTGGAAGGTCCTTTCGACCTATCTTGGTCAGCGGTGATCACTGACGTTTTGGTTTCTCTTGGTAGAGTAAAGGAGTTTTCCCTATGGAGAAGAATTCTACCTGTCACAATTGGCGCCATTGGTGGGAACGATGAGAAGATGAATGCATATCCCTCTCTAGAAGAGATACCAAGTGATCATTAGAATACCTTGGACGGTAGTATGCTTGGCCAGAATTTTGGCCACGACTCAAAAATGGCACCAATAGATTTAGGGAAAATAACTCCCCTACCAAGTGATGATAATTAATAAACCCAACTTGTAGACCAGTTTACAACTCAAATCGAAGCACGCAAAGAAGAACTGTGATTAGCTCGAAGGGGACGAAAGATCCAAAAAAAGACGACCGAAGTGCGTAGTGGTTGAGAAAAAAAGGTTGTTCCCTAGGAGGCCGCAAGACAAATAGCCAATAGTCATCTCAATTGCACACGAAAGACATGCCAAGCCACTAAACAGGACAACTCGCCAGATCTCCCAAAGAGTGACATGAGGAGCTGGCTCGATCAACACACTGGAGGTAATCCCCAACCAGTTCAGAGAAGGCTTTTTGCTAAAGAGATAACCTCCCCTTAGTGTTAATCCTATGAATAGATTCACCCCCCAAAAGTTCAACTTATATGACAGCAAAAAATATCTGATTAGTCATATCCAGCACTATACGCAGGCTATGACCTTATGGAGCAACAATGAAACGATCATGTGTAAAATGTTCTCCTCGAGCCTTAGGGAGATGGCTATTCGGTGGTATTACAAACTAGAAGCCATATTAATCAATAACTGGAAGTAACTTCAACAAGCATTCAGCTCGCGCTTTATTACTAATAGCTGACCACCAAAGGTGGTGGACGTGCTCCTAACCATGAAGAAGGAAGAAACAAAAAGCCTATGAGAGTATGCTAGCAGGTATTTGGCGGCCTACAATGAGATTGACAACTGCAATGAACAATTAGTAGTTGTCTCTTTTAAACTAGACTTGCAGCTGACTAGCAAGCTCTGTTAGTCTTTGACTAAAAAGCCTTCCATTGATAGGGGTAGCTTGATGTACAGTATGGAGAAGCATTGTACGATCGAGGTTGATCTAAGAAGAATTGAGGATCCGTAGCCAGCCTGGCTTCCATAAAAAAGCCCAAGGAGAGAAATGAAGAAAACTCCCAATCCTAAGAGAAATGAGTCGAATGTAATCGTCGAACAACCTAAGCCACGAAAGGAAGCCTTTAGAGCGATCATCACCACCTTTATAGAGTCGATATACCAAATATTGATGAAGACCTAGAATGGACCTTATTCCTTGTGGCCCCTAAAAATGATCGGAGACCCATTTTTTTGAAATAAACTGTAGTGTTTTTACCACAAAAATTACAAGCACCTCACCGAAGATTGCAAGGCGCTGAAGCAATTCCTAAAGGAGTTAATGCAGAATGGGCATCTACGAACACACATTGATCATTCCGTAGACCATAAGGAGAAGCGCAGAGAGAATAAGGGAAATGCCCAGCCATCAGCAACCAGCAATATGATATACTCGATCCCCCCCAAAGAAACATATAAATCAAGTTAGAAGAGAGATCAAAAGGTCGGTACACCTAGCGGAAGTAATGGCCTTGTCAGAAGGCTCCACAAAGAGAATGCATTCATCTGAGGTCAGAATCTCATGTTCTAATGAAGACTTGTCAGGGATTCATCATCCACATAGTCACACCTTGGTAGTGACCTTGCAAATCAGGGGATTCACTATCAAAACAATATTAACAGATCAAGGCAGCACTTCAAAAATCATGTACTACAAGTTATTCAAGAAGTTAGGTTTGTTTCATGACAACCTCCATCCCGCTGACTCACTGCTATTTGTCTTTAATTCAAGCTTGATTTTTCCTTTAAGAAAAATCTTTTTGCCAGTAAGGGCAGAAATAGTGATTTAGCAGGTGGACTTTCAGGTGGTGAACGTCCCTTCTTCATACAATGCGATAATGTGAAGGGCATGTCTCCACAAAATGAAAGCCGTTCCGTTCACTTTTCATCAGGTCATACAATTCTCCATAGGAGATGGCATTGGTGAAATCAGGGGTAATCAAATACCTACCAAACAATGTAGGGTAGTGTCTTCTTTCAACAAAGGGATTTAAGAAGTCTGAACATGTGAAGAGTGCAAAGACTATGTCGGCATGGAGCCTTCCATGAAAAGTACAGAAGAATTGGAGAAAGTATCAATTAATCCAATAGACGAAGAAAAGTCCTTCCTCGTGAGGAAGAGTCTCAGCTTGGAGGAGAGAGGCCAATTGATCCATTTCCTACTACAATTTAGGGACATATTCACATGAACCCCATACAAGATGGAAGAAATTGACCCAGAAGTGGCCTACCACAAACTGAACGTGGACCTAGATTTCAAGCCAATAATATAGAAAAGTCGGATATCTGCACTGTAGTATGTGAAAGTCCTCAAGAAAGAAGTAACAAGGTTACTAGAAGCCGACACCATCCGAGAAGTCCAATATTGGGAATGGTTGTCCAATAACATCATTTTAAAGAAGAAGAATCGAAAATGGAGAGTATGTGTAGACTTTACTAGCTTAAATAGAGCATTTCCAAAGGATAACTTTCATTTGCCCAAAGATTGACCAATTGGTAGATGTCACGTCGGGGCACTAGAGGATGAGCTTTCTAGATGCATATCCAGGATATCATCAGATAGTAATGCATCTGGATGATCAGGAAAAAATGGTCCTCATCACATCTGTAGGATTGTTCCGCTACAAGGTGATACCGTTCGGATTGAAAAACGGAGGAGCAATGTGCCAACGTTTGGTTACGAAAATGTTCCATGATCTGATCGGACGTAACCTCAAGGTGTATATTGAAGACATTGTAATCAAGTCACAATAGAGCCAGGATCATTTAACCGATCTTCAAGAAGCATTCAAGATCCTTCAATGATTCAAGATGAAGTTGAATGTCACAAAATGTGCCTTTGGGTTTGGCTCAGGAGAGTTTCTTGGATATGTCATCACTCAACGAGGGATAGAGGCAAGTCCCGAGCAAATTTAACATAACCTCTTTTACATGAGTCAAGGGAATCCAAGCGCTTACAGGGATAGTAGCCGCACTCAAGAAATTCATTAGCCACTCTTTGGATTGCTGCTGACACTTCTTTTAGCTGGTAATGAAGAATGCATAGTTCTCATGGACTCCGGAGTGTGATTGGACACAACAAGAACTGAAAGAATACTTGGCAAAACCTCACCTTTTCACTAGTCCTAAGCCAAGAGAAAAGTTGTATGTCTATTTGACCATTTTCGATCATACCGTAAGTGCAGCGTTCGTCAGAGAGCTGGAGAAAGTGTAATCCCCTATGTTTTATGTAAGACTTTGCTTGACGTAGAAACAAGATACTTGCCCATGAGAAGCTTGTTTTGGCACTCGTGATAACCTCTAAGAAATTGATGCATTATTTCCTAGCTTATTCCATTATTGTCTACACTGAGCATCCGTTTATGAGAATCCAACACAAACCAGATTTGTCGGAAAGAATCTCAAAATTGATGGTCAAGCTTGGACAATACAACATATAATTCCGACCAATGATCTCCATCAAAAGGCAAGTCTTGGCAAATTTTATAGCAAAACTTTCACCGAAGGAAAAAATGTAGGTCAAAAGCCATCACCAATTAGAGGCGCCATAGGTTTTGCAATGCAACAGGGCCTTAAATAGAAAGGGAGCGGGAATAGGCTTTGTGTTGACAACTCCTGATGAAAAAGTCCTGGAATTCTCTACTCGGATAGATTTTTCAAACACCAACAACAAATGTAAATGTGAGGCTCTCATTAATGGGCTTACAATCGTAATTCACAGTTGGTTGCAAAACAAATAATCAGAGAGTATCTCACTTGCGACGAGAGAATGGAAAAATACCTGGCCGCAACCAAGCCAATAGCAGACCAGTTCTCCTCGTTTGACATTCAACAAGTAGGTCAAGATCAGAACAGTCATGCTGACGAATTGGCTAGCTTAGCCTCGACTATTGATCAAATAAGGAGCCAAAAAATAGAGATCAACATTATTGTCGCATCTAGCATCACATTAGCTGAAATGTTGAATATCCAGCCAAGAGAAAGTTAGATGACCCCTATAGTGAATTATCTATCCAAAGGAGTACTACCAGCCAATAAAAAGGAAGCACATTGGCTTCAGCAGTAGGCCACGCATTTCTAGTTGATCAAGGAAAACCAACTGTTTAGAAGATCGTATTCTGACCCTTATCTCAAGTGCGTCCACCCGAGGGAAGTAGATGGGTTGTTAGAGGAAATTCATGAGGGATCATGTGGAGCACATGTACGGGGAAGATCCCTGGCACATTAGGTTCTTACCCAAGGCTACTGGTGGCTGTATATGCAAAAAAATGCTCAGCAATGTGTCTAGCAATGTGAAGCCTGCTAAAGATACGCGTCGATCATACGCCAGTTGTTCGAGGAGCTCAATCCAATTTCAAGCCCTTGGCCATTCGCACAATGGGAGATGGATCTAGTCAAACCTATACCTAGGGCACCTGGCAAATAAATATGGTTGATCGTAGCCACAGATTACTACAAAGTGGATAGAGGTAGAACCACTAGCCAACATTAGAGAAGTGGATATCAGAAGGTTCGTATGGATAAACATCATCACCAGGTTCAGTGTTCCAAGAGCTCTCATATCCGACAACGGTACACATTTTGATTGTGCCCTGTATCGAGAGTTATGCAAACAGTATGGGATCAAAGCCTATTACTCCATTCCAATCTATCCACAGAGCAACGGACAAATAGAGGCATCAAACAACACTATCTTGAACAAGATTAAAAAGCAATTGGAGGCCGCTAAAGGAAGGTGGACTAAAGAACTTTCGACAGTACTATGGGCCTACAAAACTACCCCAAGACGCGCAACAAGCAAGTCCCTGTTCTCTTTTACCTATGGAATGGAAACCATTATTCAGCTTGAAGTTGAACTCCCTGTAGAAAAAGCCGATCTGGTTGACAGTAGAGTGAATGAAAGCTTGATCCTAAAGGAGCTGGATTTGTTTGAAGAAAAATGGGAGCGAGCTTCTCTTCATTTGATATAATATCAACAAGAGATAGTTCAGGCATACAGTAAGAAAGTTCAATATCGTAAAAATTCGATCGACGACCTGGTTTTGAAGAAGATCTTGCCAGGCGACCGTAGAACAGCCGATGAGAAACTTGGGCCAAATTCGGATGAACCATATCAGGTTACGAATTTAGCTAGAGGGGGAGCTTATGAGATTGCCGTTCTTCAAGAAAATGTGCTTCCTAGGCCTTGGAATGCTATGCATCTAAAGAAGTAATATCAACCTTGTAATTATGATGTAATGATGCTTAGACTTAAAGCATAATGAATAAATACAAGGTTTCACCCGAAAAGCATATTCTTTCATTCCATTAAGATTTACAATGAAGTATGATCTATAGTCGACAAAAATAAAAAAGGGCGGTGTAGGCACCCCATTTTTGACTAGCCTTGAGACTTGGGTGCTCATTTTTAAGTTCTCGATGATAAAAAAGATAGGTGTTAATCTTTGCAAGTTCCACGACAAGAGGTCTAAGGATCGAGCTTTAAACCCTCTAATGACTTGTTTTGGACAAAAATGTTTTTTGACCAAAATGGAAACCTCTTTCAAAACAAGTTTTAGTGGTGCAACTTCAGATGTTACCGTAATTTTGTGACGCTCATATTTTCAAAATCAAGGTGTTGTCTTCTTTCAAACAAACTAAGCGAAGAATATAATGGAAGTGAATGAAAATGATGAAATCCTCTAAAATAGCTATTTCTCCCTTTAATTCAGACTAAATTGCTCTTGTTGATCTGATGATGTGTGCACTGGCTAGCCAGACACCACAGAGGTGGTTGAACCAAAAGATGTCTGGGGAGCGGAAGCTAACTCACCTTCTTTTTGGGGCTTCTGAGCAGTGGCGATCTCTAGGAAGCTCTCAGTGGCATGTTGTCAGAGATTGTGGTTTTAGGATCAGATGATTTTTCTTGGGGCTGCTCCTTTTTGGTCTCTAGTTCTTCAATGTTCAAGACTTGAGAGAACCTTGGTATGCCAAGACTTGTTGAAGAAAGGGGATATTGGCCTGATCTTCCCTTTCGCTAGGGTGAGAAAAGACGTCTGGGGTTGGAAAAAAAGAAGAAGAAACAAGGCAAGAATATCAGTACAAATCCCATAAAAAATAAATTTATGAGCGAGGAGAAGAAAAGCATTGACCTGGCTGGCCTATAATCTTAAGGATAGGTTGGATCCTATCAGCGCTAGGAGGAAACTCCCAGTTACCCTCCACTATCACAATGATATTGTTCACACCCTTGCTAGAATCGAGAAGCATTTGAACTAACTAGCACTTCGTTAATCTGGGTTTGAAATAGAATTTCGTTCTCTCTTTTTGGTGGTTAGGACAAAATTGTAGCAATATCTAATCTCATGAAGCCCTAAGTTCACTCCCAAAATATTGTTTACAATAACTACCCCATGACTATCCTAAAGAAATTGGGGTCAAGTTGAGATGGGGGTAAGCCATAGAAGTGCAGTGCCTCATTGAGTGGAGGGTGTAGAGGAGAAGCAGACCCCTCCATCAACAATGTCGATTAAGGGCCACAGAATCTGCTCCTCCAACCCTTCGATGATATCATCGTCATCATTAGGAAAACGAATGACAACGTCATTAGAGATGTTAACAAGAGTTCCAAACTCCTAAATATTGTCTTTAGAATTAAAGAAATACCTAAAATGATTCATGGCGAATAGAAAGAGAGCAAAACAACGACAAAAAGAAATCACTAGAGAAACAGAAGATGAATTTACAAAAAGGAGTAGACAAAAACTTCAAACAATGGAGAGAGAAAAAGGTGCGCATGGGTCTCTGAAGGCAGTGCAAGCAAAGTGACAGAGGGCAAGGGACATTGCCTTATTTAATGTGTTAGAAGCAAAATGGCGCATAAAAGGACGATATAACGAATGTCATCATTAAAGTCGAAATCAAATGACGTGTGTCATAAACAAGAAGCGGTTTGGCTTATCGTCTGATCAAATAATTGTCTATAGTAACCACCCCAAGTTGGTCATCGAAAGGGGTGCAATTGTGGAGGGACGAAATATTAGCCCAAGCCCAAATCAATTAGGCGATCGGCCCAAAAGAAAGGGGAGGCCCAAATGAGTTTTTCAAAGAGCCTATTAGAAGTAACTAGGAACAAGTTGGCACGTGCCTATGAGCATGTGGGACAATCAAGCATGTGAATATCCTTTTAGAAGAAGGATCAGCATAATGGAAGAGGAACGTCGAATTTATCTTCATCCAATGGTAGAAACATCAAGTAGCAAATGTAGGAGCATAGGTCAAGTCTACTAGACGGTAAATCCGTCCAATCAACTTGATTTGATGAATGCAACGCTTGACAAGTTGGCCACTAGCATCTAACATAATCTAAGTTGTCAATAAGAGAATGATGTAACAATCAAAGGTAAAAGTAACTTAGTCACTTGCCTGACCATATCCAGGTACAGAATAGAACCCTCGAATCAAACATTGATCTAACGAATGTGATTCAAATTAGGAAAACTATAAAAGGCGAAGTAGGCGAAGCAGGCGAAGCAAGCGAAGCAGGCGAAGCAGGTGAAGCAAAGAAGACAGACCGGAGGTAATCTAAGAACCCCTCTTTTAAATACAAATCATCTTTAATGGCCAAACAACATTCTAACTTGATCGTCGGAGGGTCCTCTTGACCTATTGTGGGATCTCCTAGACCAGGGGGTCCGAGTACGCTTGACAACTTAAGCCTTCAGTCTGGTTCCACGAGTGCAATATGAATCAGAATAAGAGTCCATATCTGGAAAATCTATAGAAAATCCACATATAGTAAGAAATGCTAAAAATGGACTGTATCACTAGACTTAGAGTCGCCACCTAATCATTTAAAGATAACTAGAAAACCCATGACTCATACCAAAAGGCCATGATCTGTTGCAACCAAAGTGCCTTACCTCGGGAACTTAAGTATGAGAGGGGAAGGTCATGAATTAAGCACCTCCACTTACCCGATCAAAGATCGGCCTCTACTACTTCATGATATAAGAATTATTAACACGACATGATCATATAACCCAATTATCATTGTTATGTTTACTATGTGAAGCAAACAAGTATAGACCAAATGTCTCTCTATGTTTTTAGAAAAGAGGGTTAAAAGGGCTAGAATCTCATGAAATATCGAAACATCTGCCTTGCAAAGAGATTGAAACCATTCCAACTTATGCAATGAGACCGCCATACAATGAGCAATCAGAGAGATATAGCAAATAAGCACATAGTCTCATGGTAGCCTGCTATACATAATAAGAAGCAATCATAAACAGGATGCAAAGATGAAAGAGGCTCACCTAGTACTCCTCCGCACTATACCAAGAGTGTAAAGGGATAGAAAACAATGCATGTGTAGACACCCCATTTTTGATCGACCTTAAGACTTAGACGTCATCGATTGAGCGCTCGATGATCGCGCATGTTTGTGCTCGTTTCGAGTTTTTGGAGTTTTCGGCTGAGTGCCTTGCATCCGGGCCTCTGAACTTTTAGTGTTTTGGCTTGGTTTGTAGACCATGCCTTGTTGCCTGTGCTTAGAGGGAGAGAGAGGTCTGTAGACCACTTTTTGTGGTCGTAGACTACCGTTCCTTCTCGTAGACCACTTTTTGCGCCCGTAGACTAGTTTTCGGGGCTTCCGGCTGCATGTTTTGTCCTGCGGACTTTTGTCTTGCTTCCTTTTTGGTTTGGTTTTGAACCGAACCTTGTTTTCCTTTCTTGGAGGGTGGAATGAGGGGTGTAGACTAGCTTCTCCCCCTGTAGACCACTTTTTGTGCCTGCTAGCCAGTTTTCTGGTCGGCCAGCTGGTCTTGGTGGTCTGTGGACGACCAAAAGTGGTCGGCAGCCATGCCACCACCTTGTTTTCTTTGTGCAGACCACTCCTCTCCCTTGCCGACCACTTTTTCTTCCTGCAGACCATTTTTACTGGTCGGCTGACCAGTGCAAGTAGCTGGCCGACCACTTCAACTGGTCGGCAGCTTTCCTACACTTTCTGCAGATATTTTCCATGCCAGTTGTGCCAGCTGTTGGGCACAGAAAGCATCCTCCATATGGAGGGATTGATTCAATCTTCAAGCTTGCTCAACAAGCTTGATGCATGTTTTTCTATAAAAGGGAGTCTCCTCCCTCTTGTCTCAGGTTGAGAAATTTGCATAGGGCATATACATATCATCTATCTCTATACTTCATCATTTCTCTACATATTTGTGCTTAAAAGTGTAGTTTCTTCACACTTTTGGGCACAAACACCTAGTGAAACACGTCGAGCGCCTTGTCTTGCTTCCCTTTTGGTTTGGTTTTGAACCGAACCTTGTTTTCCTTTCTTGGAGGGTGGAATGAGGGGTGTAGACTAGCTTCTCCCCCTGTAGACCACTTTTTGTGCCTGCTAGCCAGTTTTCTGGTCGGCCAGCTGGTCTTGGTGGTCTGTGGACGACCAAAAGTGGTCGGCAGCCATGCCACCACCTTGCTTTCTTTGTGCAGACCACTCCTCTCCCTTGCCGACCACTTTTTCTTCCTGCAGACCATTTTTACTGGTCGACTGACCAGTGCAAGTAGCTGGCCGACCACTTCAACTGGTCGGCAGCTTTCCTACACTTTCTGCAGATATTTTCCATGCCAGTTGTGCCAGCTGTTGGGCACAAAAAGCATCCTCCATATGGAGGGATTGATTCAATCTTCAAGCTTGCTCAACAAGCTTGATGCATGTTTTTCTATAAAAGGGAGTCTCCTCCCTCTTGTCTCAGGTTGAGAAATTTGCATAGGGCATATACATATCATCTATCTCTATACTTCATCCTTTCTCTACATATTTGTGCTTAAAAGTGTAGTTTCTTCACACTTTTGCACACAAACACCTAGTGAAACACCACACTCTTGTTGCTGAGGTACCTGAGGGTCTTGTTTGAACTCAAGAGCTGGTTTTTGGCTCAGAAAAGCTGCTGGAGTTATTGCTTTGTTCTTGGTCTTCAAGGGTAAGGCTCCAATCCTTTTAAAGCTTTGTTTTGTTAAGTTTTTGGCCCTATTTGCATGATGTTTTAGGCTTAACTTTCTACTGCAAAAAGCATCATTTTCAAGTGTTTGAAATGTTTGTTTAAGGCTTCTTTGGTGTTGGTGGTGGTCTAGCCCCTCTTGTGCCTTGTTTGGCTTTGTTTTGTGCTATCATTTTAAGCTATTTGGACCACCTCTTTTTGGCCTTCTCACCACTGAAACTCAGAGGAATTTTAGTGGTGGAAAGTGTGTTTTAAGGTCCCAAATAGGAGGGGGTCATCCCCTCTCCTTGTGTCTTGGTTGCTTGCCTTGTTGGCTCATCAAAGTAGCATGTTTGTTAAGCCTGTTTTGGTTCCATCTTAGCATGTCTCAGGCCTTATTTCAGCATGGCATACCTCTGTTTTGGCTTGGTTTGGTTACCTCATGCATGTATTCTACACTTGTAGTGTAATCTTGCAATCTAGCCTAACATGCATCATGCTTTGGACCATCATTCTAGCATGATTTTGGCTCCACTCCAGCAAGCTTTTCCTCATGTTTTGCCATGCTTAAGCTCTGTTTGATGTTGTTTTGGTCATGCATGCCTTGCTTTGTATAGTCGTAGTGCATTCTAGCTCACTAGCTTTGAGTTTCCAAGTCACTAGCATGCATTACTTGGGCTATTTGCATGATTTAGCATCATTTGGTACATGATTTCAGAGCATGTTTCATTGTCATACACTCACATGTGTCACTCTTTCAATGCTTTGGAGGGTTGGTGCTTTATGCCTTAAACATGAGCCAATATGCATGCCATCTTGCCTAAGCTTTTAGGCTACCATTTTAGTGTGTTTTTTGTCTTATTTTTCCATGATACAACTCTGAATTTTGTTGGTAAAGTCATCTCATGCTTGGTTTTGGTAGATGTAGAGTAATCATGCTCATTGGCCTTGCTTACTTGATGTTTTAGCTTACGATGCTAGCTTGTTTTGGCTATACTCCGTGCATGTTTTAGCCTTGATTTGACATGCTCTAGGACTATTTTAGGTTGTCTTGGCCATATGGTTCATGTATTTCATAGCTATAGTGCAAGTGCCTACGCTAGTGTCAAGCTTTGAGCCTCCTAGCATGCTTCATTTGTGACATGTACATGATTTGGCATCATTTAACATGTTATTTCAGAGCATGTAGCATTTCCATGTTCTCACTTCTTTCACTCTTTGAGTGCCTTTAAGGGTTATGCATTATTGCCTTGTTTGTGAACCAATGTATATGCATCCATGCCTAGGCTTTTGAGCTCCCATCTTAGCATGTTTTGGTCTTTGTTTTGGCCTAATTGAGCTTTGTCTATGGCTGGTTCTATCATTTGTGCCATGTATTGCATGCCTCTTGTGTAGTCCCTTTTGATAGCCTTGCGCCTTAGGCTTCTAAACTTGCCATGCATGCATTGTTCATATGTTAGAACCTCGTGCATGCCATTCTAGCATTCATAGAAGAGCATGTTGTTTGCATGTTGTTACATTGCATTATGTTTGCATGCCATTAGCATTGATAGGTTGATCATGTTGCATTGCATTGTGTTCGGATAGGGTGTTAATCCAAACACGAGAAACGAGGGATGTTTCATACTTAAAATGATGAAGCGTGCCTCATTTCTCGGTCGCCGACCCTCTTGATCATGCATGATAGAGGTTAAGTCCCCTCATGTGTTATTTGTGCATTCATTGACATTGAATTGTGCAAACTTGGCTTCTCGGCCATCGTGCATCACGATGCTCGGTTGGTGGCCTGAGAGTCGAGAACCGCACTCCCTTGAGCTTAAGAAATGATAGGGAGGGTGGTTGTGCACACATACTTTGCAAATACATTGTTGTGCCCCTTCTTGTTCTCTGTTACAGTAAAAAAAATGGAGTTGGGCAGAATTTCTGGTTGGCAGACCAGTAAAAGTAGCTGGCCGACCACTTTTTCTGGTCTGCAGCAAACTTAGGCGGTCTACAGGTGGTCTACACCACCCTTTACTGGTCGGCAGCCTTCCCGGAGGGATCCATGATGGAGTAGAAGCTATCTGGAGGTTCGTACAGTGTTCTGAGATCAAATGCAAACAGAGGCAAGTTGGGGGCATAGTAATGGATTTCCGAACGAGGCGACTGAGCATGCATGCACTTCTCGCCCCGAGGCTCCTTTTAATTGTTTTGTTTAGCTAGTTAACTATTTGGTTTTGTACTTAATTAGTTAATGCACTTAGCTATTCATTTGTGTTTGTAATTAGTTAACTTGTTAGTTAATTAGTTTCATTTTGTAATAATTAGTTTAATTAGCTTAGATTAGCTAGTTAGCTTATTATTCGGACCCTCCGTCGAGAGGGCACAACTGTTGTATTAAGTGTGCGTGTGTGTGATGCATGTCTTCCAACCCCCATTTCTTTCTCCCTTTTACTTAACCGCTTTCGATGGTTAGTTTAGGGCATGTTTCAATTAGCATACTTATGCTTTGCATGTTTGCATTCATCTATTTGTCTTGCATGCACCAGGCTCGGCGTATCATTCAAATTGCATTATATTTCAATACCAATTTGAATACATGTTATCTAGTTGCATTCACGTGACATCTTAGAATAACCGAGCCTACCTTAGTTGCATTTTGCATGTGTTGCATTAGGAATTCTTGACATAGCTAGGATCATGCATGATTACTAACTAGCTTTTGTTTTGGCTCGGAGTACTAGGTAAGCGTTTATGCTTTAGCATCCTTGCATGCGTGTAAGTGTTGCCATGTTTAACATGCTTGCCATGAGGCTATGTGCTTAACTGCTATAACTGTTTGAATTCCTGTGGCTAAAGGTTTGATTGCCTGGATTGGAACAACTCGATGATTGTGAGTTTTAAAGCTTACTTGAAGTGGCAAAATCATGTTTTTCTAAAGCCCACCTGAGGGTGGCAAACCCGCGTCTTAGCCTACTTGTGAGTAGCATTTTCAAACTATTTTCAAAAACAAACATGAGTTGTTTTGTTCCAATCCGCGTGATTGAGTCTATACTTGTATGCTGCGTGCATCACATAGTAAAGTTAGATTAATAATCGGAATAAGAACGCATGTGTTTATAAAAACAACATATCATGTCAGTAAAGGTCGATCTTTGATTGGGCGAGCGGGGGTGCTCATTTCAGGACCTTCCCCTCTCGTACCCAAGTTCCCAAGCCGAGGCAACTTTGGTGATGACGGACACGTGGCCTTAGGTACGAGTCAAGGTTTCCTAAATTTTTCAAAACAAAAATATTTAGGTGGCAACTCTGAAATCTGGCGAAGCAGTCCATGTTTGGCACTTCTTGATTAAAATCAGTTTTTCAAAACGATTTGCCAGATTTGGACTCTTTGGTGATTTATCAGTCTTACATTGCACTTTGTGAGATTAGATTCAGAACCGTGACAGGAGTCCGAACTGTAGTAGCTAAGAACAACAATTCGCGCCCTTGTGCGCGAAACAGAATTCGGGGCGGTCTACAACATGATCCTAGATGCCAAACTAAATGATATGCAAAGAAAGAGGGTAGGAATGCTCACCGAGTACTCCAGCCAAACGAAAATGAAAAATAAGCTAAAATAAGAAATGCATGATCCTAGATACAATATCTAATGCAAAATCCAACACAATGAATCTTGCGGGGCTTTGGACACTATCAAGGTGACATGGATATCAACAAAGCATATAATACATAATTTAATTAATTATAAAAAATGATGGTCCAAGCCTGAATGCATGTTCCTACACTAATCATGGGATCATGATGGCAATAGAATCAGATTTATGTGATCAAAAAAGGTAAATGAGTAGAGAGTAAGAGTAAGGAGAAAAGAGACCCGTCCCAACACACACAACAATATAATAAATGGAAGGTAAGATAATGACGAGACAAGAATAAAGAAAACTCCAACGAAAATAGGGAGGTTCTCTCCCTGTTACGCATGAAAATGAGTATAGACTACCTAAATCCATGAGAAATAGTGACGAGAGGGGTGATCCGACCTATCCTAATGGAGAAAGCCATATCCGGGTCTCTATATCATCAAAGTTAGCAAGCAAGACAAAAAGGAAAAAAACTCTCATGAGAAGAGGGAGATTTTCATTCTCCTACTCGTAAAAAGGAGCGCAAACCGCTCAAATCCATGTAAAATAAGTTCGGAAAAGAGAAACTTCCTTTTCTCATAGAGGAAACTGTGTTTGGGTTTCCATCGCATAAATTCAAGGAAAAAAGAATTTTGGTTTGGCCAGAGCGACTATACAGGCCTCTACTAACTACGAAAAGAGGGAAGGGATAGAGAGAGAGAGAGAGAGAGAGAGAGATAAATCAAATTAAGCTAGCAACAATTCCAACCGAATCAATCCCAATAAATTTTCAAAGCAAAGAGGTAGAGATGGACTTAAAATTAAAGTGAAAGTAGGGACTACCTCTAGAATATCAGAGATAGGGTCCAAGTTGATCACAAACTTTAACCCAAGCTCCTTTTGATCAATAGAAGTCACCTAACTCCAATTCTTCCAAGCAAAGGTAGGTAGAAAGTAGTCCAAATTTCTCACCAAAATTCTCTCTTTGTATATTTGTTTAAAAATGTTGGAGGGAATATTAGGGAGTATATAGAGAGTTTGAGATTAGGAACCTTTTTCCCTTAAGAGGGGTGGAGATTTATAGGCATTTGGAGATTGGAATATGCCTCTAGATCCTATGGATCTAGATGGTATCCTCCAAGATCCCTTGGATATCTCACAAGAAAACTGTTTGGCTGATGCCAAATAGGGTGCGCCAGATAATACTTGTCTAGTTGGTGGAAAATAGTTCAGTGATTTCCTCAAAAATTTGCCCGACGGGGCTAGAGAAGACCTAGAGACGCGTCCACGGATCAAAGTTGTTCGACGCGTTGCCTAAAAAATGTTTAGTAGATTGGAAAAAGATCAAGGCACGCGTCCATGGGGCGAAATGGTTTGGTGTTTTGCAAAGAAAATGTCCGACTGAACTGATATTATCCAGTTGGTTTTCTTGGAAGGTTTCCCATGCTTTCCCATTCATTTTGGCTTTCTAAGGTAACTTCTTTGAAAAGTGGATAAAACATTTTGGAAAGCATACCACCTAGAATTACCAAAATGAATAAAAATGTGCCAATTGCCTTAAAAACATTTTGGAAATAGATTTTTGGATCCATAATTTTTTTTTTCTCTAAAACAAGTGTAAAGCAGGTTTGCTTTCTTTCCGTCCCTTACTTGTTACTTGGAGCAACCTATTGTATCTTTATCGGAAGCTTTGGGTAAAGCGCCCAAGTCTTAAGGTCGGTAAAAAATGGAGTGTCTACACCTATCCTGGTCATGGGTGATCATTGACGTTTTGGTTTCTCTTAGTAGAGTAAAGGAGGGGACACACTATCTCGCTTTCCCTATGGAGAAGAATTCTACCTTCTACAACTATTTTAGTCTATTTTATCTTTATTGACTATTTTAGCTAAAATCCAATTTCCCAAACACCCCCTTAAAATAGTTATATATTTTTTTTTCTAAACTTTTTTTTAGTGATTTCTTTTAAATTATATCAATTTTTTTTTTTTGATTCATTTTGTGTAAACAAATTTAGAAATTATAATAAAAATTAAAAACAAGTAAAAAAATTCCACTTTATTGTCATTCTTGGATTTTTTAAATTTTTTTTTGACACATCTAGTCGAGTAGAACTAGCAAACTAATTTTTTTTTTAAATTTAAATTATTTTACTAAAGACGAAAAAAACTTAAGAAACACTAAAAATATAAATCCCAAACACTCATGAAAATGAACGATGCGATTAGATTAATATTGAAGTGGAGTCCATAAAAATTATATTTGTTTTAAAAAATTGTCATAGAATTATTAGTCTCATGGTATGCAATCCCTCCAAGGAGAAGGACTAGCAATCAATGGGAAATGTGGTATTAAAGTTGGATGTAGAAAAAATTATTGTCTCTTATTTTATAAAAAATAACAGTCACCTTTTATATAATAAGAACTTTTACGTCAACTTTTAGATTTAATTCTAACAAACTAATATTACTATACTAATGGATAAACAAACACAATTTATCTTACGTATCCATTCTAGTACCACCATACTTTTACTCAAATTCACCATTTGAGACAAACAAACAGGACCTAAAACTCTCTAGCTAAGCCAGGATAGTTGGCCTAGTGATTGTATAACACCTTTTATGGTGTAAGGTTTTAGATTCAACTCTTGTGGAGAGGAATTTGATACCGTTGTGACGGTTTATTTTTCGTCAATTATGAGGTTGTATGTGATTAGTAATGGTTGAGTTTGATTTATTGATTGTGTTAGACTTTATTCACTTTCTAATTATTGTGAACTATTAGTATGTTTGATAATAGAGATATTTATCAATAAATTCCAACTCACAAACAAGTACTCTAATTAGTTCCAAATTTTTTCTATTGATCTATTAAGTCATATTAGTGGAGAGTTTCTTTCCATGTGGTCATATTTTTTTTTTGATAGTGTTTTGGTAGACAACTATACCTTTTTATTAATGTGACAAGTATGATGTGATACTATAATGTGACAGGTATTAATGTGACACTTCAACGATGTGACACGCCAAAAAAACTAAAAACTCCTTAGTATACTTTTTTCAAATGAAACAACATGACAGGAACGATGTGACACTAAATAAAAAAAAATTTCTTAGTGTAGTTTTTCCAAACATGACATGTGACACTCCAACGTGATGGGTATGATGTGATATTCTAAAAAAATTGCTAAAAACTCTTTAGTGTACTTTTCTAAATGTGACCCTCCAACGTGGTAGGTATGGTGTGATACTAAAGAATTCTTTAGTGTATTTTTTCTATATGTGGCACTCTAATGTAGTGGGCAAATGAGTCATTATACATCCAAAAGGACTAGGTTGATCACAAGAAAAAAATATGAAACTATATAGATTACAAGTCCAAAATATAAAACTTATTAGGAAATCTCCCATGATAATATTTATCACATTTATCATTCTTCTACTGTTGATTATAAAAAAAAAAACAAATACCCCATACCACATAAACAACTTTTCAAGAATAACAAGACACGTGTTCCAATGTGTCGAAAATCACCGGAAACTGATACAATCTTGTGATAAGGGTGTAAATCTGGCCCGGCCCAGCCCGCTGACTCACACCAAAATTCGGGTCGGCCTAGACTGGCCCACGGGCCAAAAAATTTGGCCCAGGCTCTATCCCAGGCCCAGGGGTATTCAAGCTTTGGCCGGTTCGGTGGGCCTGGGCCCAGCCTTGGGCATGGGCGGGCCAAACCAAATTTTTTTGTTTTTTAAAATTTTTTTTACCAAAATTTTATTATTTTTCGCTAAAAAAGACACTAGGCCTCGGGTCGGGCCTTGAGTGGGTCTTAAGCGGGTCGATGGGCCAGGCGGTCTAGGCCAGGCTTCAAAATGATGGCCCAAGCCTAAGCCCAAGGGCTTAGGCCCGAGCCTAAACGGATCAGGCTCACCTAGGGCACCAGGCGGCCTTCGGGCTGGCCATGGGCCACAGACCATTTTTACACTCTTACCTTGTGATCATCTGGTTGAATTATTATTGACAATGGCGCATCTCAACTGTATAATGCTGAGGATTATTCTGGAAATTTGGTTAAAAAATATTTTTTTTGATTCTTTTTGATTTTTTTTTAGATCATTTCACCTTTTATTGTTTTATTATATTCTTTCAAAAAAAAAAAATTTTTTAAAAAAAAAAAAAAAAAAAACAAAAAAAAAAAACTAACTTTTAACCTACTTTCCAAAATTTGCCTAAATAACCTTAAAAACACTATCCTTATTAACATGCATGCCTTTTAAATTTGAGAATTGCTATGGTGTGCACCCCTAGCATATGCACCCTATTATAAAATGTAACGCCCTCAAAATAATAACATTAAACCCGTCCATATAGACATGCATTGATACATAAAAACTCCACATTCTTCTATTCATCAGAGTTCCATTACAAAAAGTATTACATGTTAACGGCAAAAGCAAATGCCCTACGGGCTTACAGCTTTCCAAGTTAACACTTGGTTACAATAAAAGAGTACTAACTCATTTACACATTAAGCCCTTGGCTTGAATTTACATGTAATACATCAAAAAAAAAAATAAGACAACAAAAGTGTGTCCGCCTCTAGCCTCCCAAGCTATGTCCTTAGAGGTGGCATGCTACCTGTACTTGAAAATGATATTCCCATATAAGGTGAGCCACAGCCCAGTAGAAATACACTAAACCAACTATGAACAATGACTAAAAGATTAGCAGTTGATAGATGGCCAACAGTGATACTTTCTCTTATCACACTTTACAGTTTCATGACATACAATTCCATGTTACAATTCATTTTCCAGTTCCTTTCAATTCTCATTTTATAACCATGGCTCAGAACCTGACCAAACAACTCATATGAGACAGTAACTCATATCAAGCACTTCCCCATTTCATAACAGATAACCATACTAGCTATATCACATACCAACAGATAAATATACAAGCTATATCATCAATTCCACAGATATGCATATGAGCACTATCACACTTCCAATGACAAGCATATGAGCTCTGTCAATACATCACTAAATAAGCATATGAGCTCTATCTACGGAGTCCATCCCCTATCTCCTCCCAACAACATCCGGTTTAGAGATCCATCCCCTATCTTCCCCTAAACCGTGAAGTACATCCCCTATCTCCTCCAACACAACACAATGCATATAAACAATAATTATACACATCATCACACAACACATAAATTTAACGTGTTCTTTCAATCATCATACTCAATGACTCATTCCAGTGATTAGTTTCCGTTTGCCTAATCATCATGCATTGTCTACAACAATCAAGACTATCCTCCACCGATAGCCCAAAGCAGTTATTTCTATACAAAAAATAAATGCAACAATGGATATACAATCAACATTTCAACCAGGTGAGCGATAAATAATCCAACTACACCCCTTAACCCCTTTCCCTTTCCAATTTCCACATTCTCAATTCAATTCCTCATTTCCAACAATTAATTATACAAATTAATCAACCAATGTAATTAGGGCATTTTCCATAATTAACATTACAACCCTTAGGTTCCATTTTCATTAATGTTTTAACATTAATTTCACTTTTTCCACGCCAAACATGCATCTAGGCTTTATATAGCTAAAACCCCAACTTTTGTAAATTTACAAAAAAGCCCCAAACTTTCACAAAATTACCAAACCAACCCCAACATCTCAAAATACTAAAATTTAAAGACAAAGCTCATAGTAAGGAGTAGGTTATCCCTACCTCAAATCATGACATCCAACCAAGAAGATGATGGAAATGAAAATGCTCCAAACCACGAACTATTCGGATCAAAAGACGATCAACAACTTTTTTGTAAAGGCCAAAGGTGAGGAAATCACTCCTACTAGATCAATACCTAGAGAGAAGGTAGAGCTCTAGAGTGAGAGGCTCAACAATGGTGTTTTTTAAAAAGTAAGAGAGAGAAGAAAAGTGGAAAAAGTGATTTAAAAGATCAAAACACGGAGCTTTAACCCAGTTGCCCCGCTCGAGCGTCACTCACAGACTCCCGCTCGAGCGTCAACAATCCTGCTCGAGCGGCGGATACACACTTCCAGAACTTTTACAGAACCAGGTCTCCGCTTGAGCGTCAACTCTCCCGCTCGAGCGTAACACACAACATCCTCGCTCGAGCGTCAAAATCCCGCTCAAGCGTACAACACTGCAGAGGAGATACTGGAAGATGGAAAACTACGCTCGAGCGTCGAAAACCCCGCTCGAGCGGACACACAACAACGAAGGGCCCGCTCGAGCGTCAAAATCCCCGCTCGAGCGTGAAGGCCAAAATCTAGGCAACTACTCTTGCTTTCCAAGTTCAACCAACCTGTTTCAAACCTGCCCAACACAACCCAAGACTCGAACACAAGGAGTAAAGGATGTAAATATGACGCACACAGCAACTAACTCCACGGAACCTAAGTCCGGATACAACAATTAAAGAAAAAGGAAACCGGGACCGCTATAACCTCCCCTCTTAAAGAATTTCGTCCCCGAAATTAAACACAAGTTCAAAAATAGGTTTTCTTCATGTCCAACAATATTACGACATGATATTAAACATTTCGACCCATTATCGGTCAATTCCATCTCTTCTCAAGAGGCATTTCACAATACATATAACAAGTGCATTATCAACATGCAATTTTCTTCCATTTCCAACCATTTCCAACATACACGGTTCACAGTTCATATCATAATCAATATACATGATACAACTCCAATTCTACAATATAGCCCACATATGCAATATCATAATCAACTCCCATTGCAAGGTAAGTTCTACAACATACTCCCATTAAACCAAAACATTACCAATGTTTTACAACTTAAGACATATATAAAGCTCTTAAGTCCAACAATATTACAAAATCTAAATACAAGATTACTCATCAACAAACAAGTCCGGATATTTCTCGCGGACCTCCAACTCACATTCCCAAGTGGCTTCCTCCACTCCGTGATGTTTCCACAAAACTTTTACCAAAGGGATGGTCTTGTCACGCAGGATTTGATCCCGCCTATCCAAGACCCGAACCGGTCTCTTCTCATACGAGGCGTCCTCATCTACCTCCAACTCGGTCCAATCTAACACATGTAATGGATCCGGCTCATACTTCCGAAGCATACTCACATGAAACACGTCATGCACCCCGGACAACTGTGGCGGCAACGCTAAACGATAAGCAACCTCGCCAATCCCCTCAAGGATCTCAAAAGGACCAATAAACCGAGGGGATAACTTCCCACTCTTCCCAAACCTCATCAAACCTCGCCTAGGTGATATTTTCAAAAAAACATGATCACCTACCTCAAACGCCAAAGGCCTCCTCCTACGGTCGGCATAACTCTTTTGGCGACTCTGGGCTATAACAAGCCTCCTACGGATACGCTCAACTTTCTCCGTCATCTCCCTAACCAACTCCGGACCCAACAAAGGTGCATCACCCACCTCGGCCCAAAAAACTGGAGACCTACACGGTCGGCCGTACAAGGCCTCAAACGGTGCCATACCGATACTAGATTGAAAACTGTTGTTGTAGGCAAACTCTACCAATGGCAAGTGCCTCTCCCACGTCCCACTGAAGTCAAGGACACAACCTCGAAGCATGTTCTTATGGATCTGAATAGTACGCTCGGACTGTCCGTCAGTCTGAGGATGATAGGCCGTACTAAAGGTCAACTTAGTGCCCAAGGCACTCTGCAAACTCTGCTACAACCTAGCAGTAAAACGAGGATCTCTATCTAAGACGATCGTCACTGGGACCCCGTGCAATCTCACTATGTCCCGAATATACAAGTCGGTAAGATGATCTACCGAATCTCTCACGCGCATAGGAATGAAATGCGTCGACTTAGTCAACCGGTCTAAAACCACCCAAATAGCATCACTACCCTGTTGAGTCCTCGGAAGATCTACAACGAAGTCCATAGTGACATGCTCCCACTTCCACTCGGCAATAAGCAAGGGTTGCAACAAACCCGCTGGCCTCTGATGCTCGGCCTTCACTTGCTGGCAAGTAAGGCACTTCGATACGAAAATAGCCACATCTCTCTTCATACCCCGCCACCAAAACTGGCGACCCAAATCCCGATACATCTTAGTGCCTCCCAGATGCACCGCAAGGCGCGAATGATGAAACTCTCGGAGTACCTCCTCTCGGCAAGACTCCGGCACAAACAAACGGTCTCGGTATCTCACACTCTGGTCGGGATACACCATCAAACCTTTCTCAACTTTCCCACCGGAGATCTTCTCTCGGAAGGACTCTACCTCAAGGTCACCTCTCTGCGCCTCTAACACTCTAGTCACAAGTGTAGGCTGCGCAACAACAGAAAACAAGGCCGCAGCCTCAACAGATTCGCTCAGATGTAAATCAAACTTGCCAAGTGCACCCAACATCCCCCATTCCCGGATGGCTATACAAGCTACATCACTAATGGATTTCCTACTAAGGGCATCGGCCACAACATTGGCCTTTCCCGGGTGATAGTGCAACTCAAAATCATAGTCCTCAATGAACTCCAACCATCTTCTCTGCCTCAAATTCAACTCTCTCTATGTGAACAGATACTTCAAACTCTTGTGGTCCGAGAACACCTCGAACCTCTCACCATAAAGGTAGTGCCTCCAAATTTTCAAGGCAAAAATCACAGCTGCTAACTCTAAATCATGCGTAGGGTAATTCTTCTCGTGAACTTTCAACTGACGTGAGCCATAAGCTACCACTTTCCCCTCCTGCATCAACACACAACCCAGACCCTCTCGTGAGGCATCACAATAACCCTCATCCTCCTCCTGCATCATAAGCTCCATATGAGCTGCAGCATCTACTAGGTGTCTATACTCGTTCTTGGAACGACTTTTCACAAGTCTCACTCCACACAAATTTGACTCCCTTCCGAGTCAATCTAGTCAACGGCGAAGCTAGCCTGGAGAAATCTTTCACAAACTGATGGTAATACCCAGCTAATCCCAGAAAATTACTGATCTCAAACACACTCTTAGGCTGTGCCCAATCTTGCACTGCCTCAACCTTGGATGCATCAACAGACACCCCTTCCCCGGATACCACGTGGCCTAAGAATTTGACTTCCCTCAGCCAGAACTCACACTTCCCAAACTTGGCATACAGCCTATGGGTTCTAAGCAACTCAAGCACCATTCTCAAGTGTTCCTCATGCTCCTCCTCAGAAGGCGAATAGAAAAGAATATCGTCCACGAAAACGACTACAAATCGATCCAAGAATTCCCGGAAGATCCGGTTCATCAAGTCCATAAAGACTGCCGGTGCATTGGTAAGCCCGAATGGCATCACCAGAAACTCATAATGGCCATACTACCTGTACTTGAAAATGATATTCCCATATAGGGTGAGCCACAGCCCAGTAGAAATACACTAAACCAACTATGAACAATGACTAAAAGATTAGCAGTTGATAGATGGCCAACAGTGATACTTTCTCTTATCACACTTTACAGCTTCATGACATACGATTCCATGTTACAATTCATTTTCCAGTTCCTTTCAATTCTCATTTTATAACCATGGCTCAGAACCTGGCCAAACAATTCATATGAGACAGTAACTCATATCAAGCACTTCCCCATTTCATAATAGATAAGCATACTAGCTATATCACATACCAACAGATAAGCATACAAGCTATATCATCAATTCCACAGATATGCATATGAGCACTATCACACTTCCAATGACAAGCATATGAGCCCTGTCAATACATCACTAGATAAGCATATGAGCTCTATCTACGGAATCCATCCCCTATCTCCTCCCAACAACATCCGGTTTAGAGGTCCATCCCCTATCCTCCCCTAAACCGTGGAGTACATCCCCTATCTCCTTCAACACAACACAATGCATATAAACAATAATTATACACATCATCACACAACACATAAATTTAACGTGTTCTTTCAATCATCATACTCAATGACTCATTCCAGTGTTTAGTTTCCGTTTGCCTAATCATCATGCATTGTCTACAACAATCAAGACTATCCTCCACCGATAGCCCAAAGTAGTTATTTCTATACAAAAAATAAATGTAACAATGGATATACAATCAACATTTCAACCAGGTGAGTGATAAATAATCCAACTACACCCATTAACCCCTTTCCCTTTCCAATTTCCACATTCTCAATTCAACTCCTCATTTCCAACAATTAATTATACAAATTAATCAACTAATGTAATTAGGGCATTTTCCATAATTAACATTACAACCCTTAGGTTCCATTTTCATTAATGTTTTAACATTAATTTCACTTTTTCCATGCCAAACATGCATCTAGGCTTTATATAGCTAAAACCCCAACTTTTGTAAATTTACACAAAAGCCCCAAACTTTCACAAAATTACCAAACCAACCCCAACATCTCAAAATACTAAAATTTAAAGACAAAGCTCATAGTAAGGAGTAGGTTATCCCTACCTCAAAGAATGACACCCAACTAAGAAGATGATGGAAATGAAAATGCTCCAAACCACGAACTATTCGGATCACAAGATAGCCCTCGACGATCAACAACTTTTTTGTAAAGGCCAAATGTAAGGAAATCACTCCTACTAGATCAATACCTAGAGAGAAGGTAGAGCTCTAGAGTGAGAGGCTCAACAATGGTGTTTTTTTAAAAAGTAAGAGAGAGAAGAGAAGTGGAAAAGGTGATTTAAAAGATCAAAACACGGAGCTTTAACCCAGTCACCCCGCTCGAGCATCCAACGCCCCGCTCGAGCGTCACTCACAGACTCCCGCTCGAGCGTCAACAATCCCGCTCGAGCGGCGGATATACACTTCTAGAACTTTTACAGAACCAGGTCTCCGCTCGAGCATCAACTCTCCCGCTCGAGCGTAACACACAACATCCTCGCTCGAGCATCAAAATCCGGCTCAAGCGTACAACACTGCAGAGGAGATACTAGAAGATGGAAGACTACGCTTTAGCGTCGAAAACCCCGCTCGAGCGGATAGACAACAACGAAGGGCCCGCTCGAGCGTCAAAATCCCCGCTCGAAGCGGATAGACAACAACGAAGGGCCCGCTCGAGCGTCAAAATCCCCGCTCGAGCGTGAAGGCCAAAATCTGGGCAACTACTCTTGCTTTCCAAGTTCAACCAACCTGTTTCAAACTTGCCCAACACAACCTAAGACTCGAACACAAGGAGTAAAGGATGTAAATAAGACGCACACAGCAACTAACTCCACGGAACCTAAGTCCGGATACAACAATTAAAGAAAAGGGAAACCGGGACCGCTATATAAAATGTGTAATTTTGTTACGAATGTTTTTAGTAACAATTATAAAAATATATAATTTATCATAAATTGATGTAACAAAAAATATCGTAACCAAGTCACAAACTTTTGCAACATCAACGACAAATTTTTTGACATTTTGGTATGCCAGTTTGTTGTGAGATTATATGTTTTGTAATTGATATTATGAAGTTTTATGATAAATTTACACATTTTATAATAGGATGCATATGGTAAGCACCCCTAAAGGGGTGCACACCATAGGATTTTCCATTTTTCTAATACCAAAGTGACAAGAATTTAAGTTTTAATTAATTAATGTCTAAACAAAATAAAAATTAATATGCAATAATTCAAGTCATAATGGATAAATTTAAAGGTAATATTTTACAAAAATTTAAGGGTAAATTATACTTTGTCACGCCCCCAAAATAATTACAATAATTCATCTGCAAATGACTAATACAAGATGACAAAAATAAAATAATAGACTTTCATTAATCAGAGTTAATTTACAAAAGTGACACATGCGATATATATTCATAAGTTTTACCCTGAATCTATAGCATGTGATACCAACTTAATGATTAACAAAATAAATATCCTACAGGCTTACATCTTTCCAAGACTATGCTTGGTTACAACAAAAGAGAGTGTCTTAAGTTCCATACATATAAAGCCCTAGGCTTGTACAAATATTAAATACAAAACAACAAAATGGAGCCTTCAGCTCCTAGGTCCTCCCAAGCTAAGTCCTCGAAGGAGGCATGTGTAGACGCGCCTGCGTGGTGGGGGCCTCATGCTACAGTTCGGACTCGATTTGTGTCACGGTTCTAAATCTGAACCAAAGAGTCCAAATCTGGCAAATCGTTTTGAGAAAACAGATTTTTGAAAAAGTAGTGCCAAACATGGACTGCTTTGCCAGATACAGAGTCGCCACCTAAATATTTTTTTATGGGAGAATTTAGGAAACCCTGACTCGGTGCCGAAGGCCACATGTCCGTCATCACCGGAGTTGTCTCGGCTCGGGACCTGCTCACCCCTCGGAGCATACGACTGCTGCACTGACTGGGAGACGAAGCTCTCGGATTGGCTCTCGAGGCCTGCACAGACTGAGCTGGCTGAAAACTCTGCGTCTGCCTAGAACCAGATGCTCCCGAAGTGGCACTCAACTGTGGGAAAAACCTCTTCAGGTGCCCGGGTTGACCACACTGATAGCAAGACAAGGACTGGCCCCTGCCCTGACTCTGGCCCTGAGGTCTAGCTGAAGAAGAAGCAGCTCGCTGACCCCCTCCTTTCTATGGCAAACTGAAGACTTGTAACCCAGCTGGCCACACGCAAAACAAGTCAAGCCTCCCTGACTACCTCTCCCCGAGCCTGCACTCGGCACCGGAAAGGTCGATCTAGCAACTCCACCCTGAGACTGCTGAGGGTTATAACCCCTCTGTCTCCTGCCATCACCTTGACCCTCCTGGCCCCGCTTAGAGCCTCTATGTTTTTCCTCGTCTTCCTCCTGCATCATAAGCTCCATATGAGCTGCAGCATCCACTAAGTGTCTATACTCTTGGATGTAAGACCCACCAACCCTCAACTTGAGGCCCCGCCTCAACTTCCGCTCAAACTCATAGCAACGGCGTTCTTCGGACGCCACCAGCTCAGGTGCAAACCTGGACAAACTAGTGAATGTCGCCTCAAACTCTGCCACAGACATACCCTGCTGATTAAGCCGGCTAAACTGATCCCTCAGCTTCTCCCTAGCCACTGCAGATAAGAACCTTTCCTGGAAAGCATTTACAAACGCCTCCCACGTACCACCAACACAAGCCTTCTCATACTTCCACCATTGACTCGCATCTCCCTTCAGCTGGAAGGATGCCAAGGTCACTTTCAATGCTCCGTCCTCGATGCCAAGCATCTCGAACGTCTTACTCATTTGTTCTAACCACTCATCAGCCTTCCGTGGTTCCTTTGGATCCCCAACAAACTCATCCGGATTAGACCGGAAGAACTCCCTTTTCAAGAAAGAAGGCCCTGCCTCAGCTACTTGATTCCCAGCCCTGAGAATACCCAAAGCCCCTGCTATCTCCCGTGCCAAAGCACTCATAGCCTGCTGGCCCGCTGGCTCGGCCACGTTGGCCTGACCAACACCCTCTTGCACTGCCGGAATATCATCGGGTAAAGGTACTTCCTGCCTCGCAAGCCTACCACGCCTAGCACCTCTTCCTCGCCCTGACATCCTAATAGAGGTAATACAGAACGTTAGCACATTCCCAAATGTGCTAAAACTAAACACTCACGTCCTAATGCATGGACAACTATAATTCACTAAACGTAATCACATAAACACATAAGCACTTACGAATTTCATCTCTGGATGATGATAGTCCCGAGGCGTTACTAGAGTTTCGGTTAGAAACAGCATTGATCAAGTGCCTTTCCAACAAGACTCATAGAAACCCAAGGATCTAATCAACATCCTAAAAACTAAATCCCATACCCACATAGTCACCTAAGCATGTTATCAATTAAGCATGTAACATATAACACTACATCTAAGTCTCTATCAAGCGAGACAAACCCATTGTGATCTTAATCACTTCCCACGTACCCAAAGTATTGGAACTCGGTACGCTCTGATACCAAGCTGTAACGCCCTCAAAATAATAACATTAAACCCATCCATATAGACATGCATTGATACATAAAAACTCCACATTCTTCTATTCATCAGAGTTCCATTACAAAAAGTATTACATGTTAACGACAAAAGCAAATGCCTTACGGGCTTACAGCTTTCCAAGTTAACACTTGGTTACAATAAAAGAGTACTAACTCATTTACACATTAAGCCCTTGGCTTGAATTTACATGTAATACATCAAAAAGGAAATACACAAATAGGAGATGCTGACTGTGCCAACTCCAATTCCAAAAGAGATGCAAATGCAGCAGATACAAAAGAATGAGATGCACCCGCA
>NW_021026399.1:203950-243493 GCF_004153795.1 Camellia sinensis | reverse complement strand
GCGAAGCCGGTTTTGAAAGTTGGACTTATACGCTACGCGAAGCCGGTTATCACTCATGATCATGTAAAGAGAGCTGTAATGAAGCAATTATGTGAAATAAATGCAACATTTTAAGCGAATGCTAGGCAAGCAAGTAAGCTCGAGCCAAACTACACCTCGTGCAGAAAGGATGTAAGAGAATTATGCAATTCTCACGAACATGTGCATTAGGTACACAAAAGTGAACGAAGTGTGATAGATACACTAAGTGGACAAACATGCGTGATAGATACACAAAAGTGAATGAAGTGTGATTGATACACTAAAAGTGAACACAAAGTGTGATAGATGAGAGAGATATGGAGAGAGATGGAGGTTTGTATGTATGTATATCAGATATATGTGGTATATCTCTGGTTTTTCTTGCCTCAAATCTCTAACCTAAACAAAGGAGGAGGAGAGGTGCTTATATAGGCAATACTAAGCTTCCAAGACAAGCTTCAAAGGGTCAAAGGGGTTTAAAGGGGAGGTCAAGGCTTATTGGAGAAGCTTGGACAGCTGATAGGCTTCTTGAGGAAGCCAAGATAAGGGGTCAAGGCTTCTTCAAGAAGCCTTGAGCAAAGGGTGCAAGAAAAGGGGCCAAAGGGTGTGCAAAGGCTCAAAATAGCCACATATATGCACGTGGAGTAGGGTCTGTGCATCCCAGCTGGCACAGCTGGGATGCACCAGGCTTGGAGGGTGCAAATGGTGCAAACCGGCTAGAAAATTTGGTCGTCGGCCAAAATAAAGTGCCGGTCGGCATAATATTTTGCCGGTCAGAAAAATAGATTGCCGATAGATGATGCCAAGGTCAAAAAAATGCCGGTGGATATCCAAATTGAAGCCCCGGAAGTTAGCTTTCCAATGGCGCAAACCTTGCATTAAAATTCCTTCTGTGAAAAAAGTTATTCCCTTTTCCGTGAAGCCGCGCAGATTCGATCCAACCGGGATGATGCCCGACTTCAACTGATCATATCTCCCCCACTCGGACGTGGCTCTAGGAGATTCTTGAGTGCAAAATGAAGCCCCGGAAGTAAGCTTTCCGACGGTGGTGGCCCCATAGCTAAACTCCAACTGTACAGATAGATAAGCCCGATTCAGCGAGGGCTGCTCGACTCGCTTCTACCCGGATTCATGCCGAACTTTTCCCAAACTAGTTTTCTCCTCTCCTTTCCTCTTTTCTTCAACTCCAAAACCCTAAACAAAGTGTTTTGAAAGATTTGCCTCTCTTCTAGCCGAAGAAACTGATTCTTTGCCCTGCACATCTCCCAACACCGAGCAAACCATCAGTAGTGCCCAAGTCTTAAGGGCGGTGAAAAATGGGGTGTCTACAGCATGTCACCAGCACCTGAAAATGATTTTTCAAGTTGGGTGAGCCAAAGCCCAGTAGAGACAGTATATCACAATATATGAATCTTAACAAAGATATAAGCAATATGCACATGTTCAATGTCCAATGACAAAATCTTTTACAACTCTTTTCAAAAACCATGTTATGCCAAACTTGCATCTCAATTCATTTTATCTCGGTTCATTAGGTATACCCACTTCATTTAATCAATCAAACAGAGGATACACCTCATAGGTCTCCAACCAATATAATTATACATTCACTTGCCATTTTACGGAAATTTCGCCTGCAGGAATCGGCATCCATGTATACGTGCGGTTTTCGGGACTTTCACCATGGACACACAGGCCAACTTAGTTTAATAGAGTCCATTCCTTTTTTTCTTCCAAACATGGAGTACATCCCCTTTCTTCTCTCAAACATCATACATGTACAATGTATACACATCATAATCATATTCAATGATAACGACTAAGAAATTAGTTTCAATTTTCTAAATCCTCATGCAATTTCTACAACAATTATGACTGTCCTCCATTGATAGCCCAAAATAGATATTTCTAAACAGATATACAATCTTTACAACAGATAAATTATCCAAATTTTCATAGGTGCGAGGTAATACATATCTAACTTCACCATTCATATAAACATCCATTCAATTTCATATTCCCAATACCAATTCCATATTTATACAAAACAATTATTCGAGCGATTTTAGGGCCAAACTCTTTTTTTTTTTCAATTTCATCCCAATCACCAAAAATCAATCATTTTAACACAACACAAGCTCATATTTACTCCCATAACCATTTGCAATACATTCATTCAAGAACCTCTCTTTTGATTTGAAACCAAAACCCGAGATTTGTTCAAAATCACCTCAAATCCCAATATTTCTTACACATTAACAAACAACTAAGCTAAAACTCATAGAAGAGTATAGAAAGTCCCTAACTCAAGTTTAGAACTTGAGAGAGAGAATGGAGACACTTCAAACACACTGAAATCCAACTCTATTCGGTTGAGAATGTAGTCCTTGAGATGCTCTATTTTTTTATCAAAGAGAGTGGGGTGGAGAAACCATTAAATCTACGTGAAAAAGTAGAGAGAGAGAGTGTGTGTGTGTGTGTGAGTTTTAGAGAGAGGAGCTCTGGATCTAGGGTTTTGAGGGAGAAAGCTGCTGCGAACTGATATACGCACAGTCCGCTCGAACGCAAGAAGTGACTCTCGAGTGTCAGACATAATAAGTCGTTCCGCTCGAGTGCAAAAAGTAACGCTTGAGCGCAGAATGCACACTTCCAGTAGTTTTACAGATAACGGACCAACGCTCGAGCGCAAGAATGGCCGCTCGAGCTGAGTCCATTCGAGCGTAGAAAGATCCCCTCGAGTGTAGAATACACTCTCTAGTAGTTTTGCAAACCTGCAAAAATACTGAGAGTTCACAAAGTCCACTCAAGCGCAAGAAGCGTCACTCGAGTTGATGAGCAAAATTCTAAGCAACAAGAGTTTGGAAACTAAGCAACCAACTTGTCCCAAATGCAACCACAACAATCCAAAAGCCAAACTTAGGAAGATACAAGGGAAACAAGGTGTAAACAACAATATGAAACCGTCAAACCCAAGTCTGGGATGCAACAAGGGTCGAGTCAAAACCAGAATCGCTTACTTTGTCCCTTTATGTTTGGTCACTTTCTCATTTTGGTCCTTAAAGTTTTTTTTCTTTTTTTCCACTTTGGCCTTTTATATTTCAAGTTTTTCTTACTTTACTCCTAAAATTAATTTCTATTAAAAATTAGACAAAAAATGACACATTGATAGTCACGTGGTAAAAAAATACTTTATTATATATGACTAACGTCTTTGACATAAATTTAAACTCCAATATAATAATATATTTTTATATTATATGATAATTATTGTGGTATTTTCTATATAATTTTGAATGAAAAGTCATTTTTAAGAGTAAAGTGAAAAAAATGAAACATGAAAAGTCAAAGTAGAAAAAAATAAATTTTAAACGTCAAAATGAGAAAGTGACCAAATATAAAAGGGGCAAAGTGTAATTTACCCAAAATGTAAACATTCTTCAATGCATTTTTACAAATGTGAATAACAATTAATATGAAATAATTCTAGTCATAATTGATAAATTTAAAAGTAATCTAATACTATTATAAAAGTGTGAAAAATTTACCATATTTTCTACTTTTTTTAAATTCCAATTTTACCCTGTCCAATCTACTATATTTTCTAAAAGTCATGAATAGTCCTATATAAATCAACTATCTTTTTATTTTTGGAGTTGAACACTCAAAAATGATATATCTACTTCCAGGAGTCTTATATAAATATAAACAAACCGCCTCCTGTCTTATCAAAAAAAAAAAAAAAATCGGTCTCTCTATTTTTTATATTGATGATGATTGAACAAGAAGTCGATGCCATGTTCTGCTCTTCTTTTTTTGTGTGTTTTGTAATCGAGCAAGACATTTGCCCATCTATGATGAATTATGAGTTTGTTTCTTTCCAATTGAGCTATGTCAATTGGATCCTCTTTTTTCTGAGTACTAGGCTCATTCTTGTGAAGGCGTTCCGCTTTGGATCTTTTAAGATCAATTCTCATGAGAAGTAGATTTATATACATTCTCTTACTAAAAAATAATTATTCTTTCTTATTTTCTGTATTTGTTTCTATATTGATATACATAATATTTACAATTGTCCATCATGGATCAAATCACTATGAATAATTTTGGTTGAATCTTAAAGTTATATGCATTTATTCAAATTTAAACAGAGGAAATCACATAAGTTTTTAAAATAGAGATTTGTGCTGCATCTCAAAAGTTCGCATGTTATTTTCATATACTTTATTTTTGTGTTAAATAGTCCTATATAAATCAACTATCTTTTTATTTTTGGAGTTGAACACTCAAAAATGATATATCTACTTCCAGGAGTCTTATATAAATATAAACAAACCGCCTCCCTTCTTATCAAAAAAAAAAAAAAAAAGTCGTATCCTTATTTTTTACGTTGATAATGATTGACGAATAAAAAACAATTACTCTTTCTTATTTTTTGCATCTGCTTCTATACTAATATACATAATATTTACAATTATTTATCATAGATCAAATCACTGTGAATAATTTTGGTTTAATATTAAAATTGTATACATTCGTTTGAATCTAGATAGAGGAAAACTATAGCGATCCCGGTTCTCCTTTCTTTGATTGTTGTATCCAGACTTAGGTTCCGTGGAGTTGGTTGTTGTATATATCTTGTTGTCATCCTTTAATTCCATATATTTGAGTTTTAGGATGTATTGGGCGTGTTTCGAACAGTTTGGTTGAGCTTAAGTCCCATTCCTAGTTGCCCAGATTTTTGGTGGTCCGCTCGAGCGGGCCCCTTTGCGCTCGAGCAGAGTTTACACACTTTCAGCATTTTGTGCCTCTACAAAACTTTTGCAGGTGCATTTTTCATGCTCGAGCGGGTTCCCTTACGCTCGAGCTGGTCGCGCTCGAGCGGGTCTCTTGGCGCTCGAGCGGGTGTTCATGTCTGTAAAAGTACTAGACGAGTGTAATCTACGCTTGAGCGGGTTTCCTTTTACGCTCGAGCGGGTGTGTTTTGCAGTTGTGTCTTGACGCTCGAGCAGGTATTCTTACGCTCGAGTGGGTCCAATTTTTGTATTTGACGCTCGAGCGTTCTATTCTCCGCTCGAGCGGGTCATATGTATATCAGATCGCAGCTGGGCCATTTTAAATCACTTTTTGATTTCCTTTCTCTCTCTTACTTTTCGAAAACCTCCATTGGAAAGCTCCTCTCTCTAAAAACCCAACTTCTCTCTAGGTATTGATCTAGTTAGAGTGATCTCCCACCTTAGTCCCTTTGTAAAAAGTGTGGAGCTTGTTGTGGGCTATCTTTTGATCCGAAAATTTCTTGATTTGGAGCACTTCGAGATTTCTACATTTTCTTCTTTTGAGCTCCAAATTTGAGGTAGGGATAACTACTCATTTCTATGGTCTTTGACGTAAACTATTGGTCATTTTGATGTAATGTTGAGTTGGGTGATTTTGGGTGTTAGGGTTTCAAAATGTATAAAAGAGGGGTTTTGTATTTTGAGCCTATACATGTGTATTTGAGTCTAGAGAGGAGATTATTGGTGTTGTTGATAATATTTGGACCTTTGGGTCAATATTGAGCTTAAGGGGAAAAATGCTATGTTTGGGTATATTTGGGTCATTAGTGTAATTAATGACATTTGTTATGGAATTATGAAATTGAGTTGGAAATAATGAAATTGGCCCATTATGAGATAAAATGGTGGAGTTGGATTTATTAATCGCTCGCTTTTGAAAATGTCAATTATATGTCTGTTGAGACATTTATTATCTGTTTAAAAATAACTCCTTTGGGCTATCGGTGGACGATAGTCTTGATTGTTGTAGACACTGCATGATGATTGGGTGAATTAAAACTAATCAAGTTGCGCATTTGAATACATGGGTGCCGAATCTCGCGGAAGAAATTTCCGTAAAATGGCCATTTGAAAATAATCACACATGGGTGCCGAATCCCGCGGACTCAATTTTCATAAAATGGCAATCCGAAAATATCTATACATGGGTGCCGAGTCCCGCGGATGAAATATCCGTAAAATGGCCATAAGAGAATAAAAACACATGGGTGCCGAATCCTGCGTACGCAATTTCTATAAAATGGCAGTTTGAAGTATTGTTGGCATAAGATGTAGTCTCACTTATGTTGTTTGGCCAGGTTCTGAGCCATGTTTATCAGTTGAGTTTTGTTAAGTGAAAGATTATGGAACTGGTTGTACTGTATGTGGTTTATATGAGTTAAACATTTATCAAGTGCTAATGTTTTAGTTATTGCTCATATTATGTTTAGCATATCTCTACTGGGCGTTGGCTCACCCTATATAGGACATCATTTTCAGGTACAGGTGCTATGCCACCTCTAAGGACGTAGCTTGGGAGGCTTGTGGCTGTCAAACTCCTTTTTGTTATTTGTTTATATTACATGTATATCGAGCCAAGGGCTTATTTTGTGTAGAGTTAGTACTCTCCTTTTTGTAACCAAGTGTTGACTTGAAAAGTTGTAAGCCTGTAGGGCATTTACTTTTGTTGTCAACATGCAATACCTTTTGTAAGAATACTATGATGATTGTAATATGAAATCTCTTCTTTTATTTCGTAAATGTATGTTATGATGGATTTATTTTGAGGGCGTTACAAAAACACATGCGTTTTTAAAACAGAGATTTGAGTTGCATCTCAAAAATTCGTAAGTTATCTTCATACACTTTCTTTTTGTTTAATTATATTTTATGACTTGTAATATTGTACATGGTATTTTAATAACAAAGGTATGATGTCAAAATTTTAAATAAGAACCGTTTTCATTGGTTTTATTTTTCAAATTTGTTTTTCCGTTTTTGGTTTCTCATATTTTCTCAGTTTTAATGATTAAAGATAGTGAAATTTCTTCATATTTCATATTTAAATTATATTTTTACATAAAAATCTAATATCTAATAATCTAAATAGAATTAAAAATTAAAATATTGGTAAAAAAATTTATAAATTCAAACATGTACTAATTTTATTATTATTATATTTTTTGTTATTATTATTATTATTATTTAAAAAATTAAAATATTGGTAAAAAAATTTATAAATTCAAACATGTACTAATTTTATTATTATTATATTTTTTTGTTATTATTATTATTATTTAATATTAATAAGTTTTTTTCTAAAAAGAATACACAAAAAATTATTTTCTAAGTGTATTTAGATTAATTGAATCTAAATATAAAAATAAAATAAAATAATAAAAATGTATTAAATTAGGCAAATCTAAAAAGAAAATAAAAAGGTTATTAAAAAAAACAGTGTCAAAGACCAAAAAAAATATGAAAATAAAAAAATCCAAAATAAAAGTTTGAAAAAATAAACCAAACCAAACACTATAAACTTCTCTTTTTAAAATCTTTCTTCATTATTCTCTAATTTTACACAAATTATTCACAAATTTCTTTAAATTTTTATGTGAATTTAACAATCTAATTAAAAAATAGTGCATACAGACAAAAATATAACACTAAACATCTACATTATAACTAACTATTTAATTATGAATAATTAACTTTTCATTGTTACCTATATTATATTGTTGCAAAAGATTTCACATATTACTTTTGTGATATCTTATATATGTCAATATCTACATACATAAATATACAAAAAATATATATGTAAATTTATATATGTTACTGTATTCGTACATTGTCAATATGTAATGCTATATTACCATCAGATATTTTAATTTTCTAACATGTATTGCTTTAGTAATATAGTTATATTTGTTAGGAAAAAACTATGGAATTGTATATCGTTTTCCTATCAACTTATGTTAAGTACATATATACATATATGTCATATAAACAAGTGTCCACAACAAATACTTTCAATAACAAATCAAGATTTTGCAAAACACCTCAATCACGACAATAATTGTACTTTTTTTTCCTTGCAGACAAAATCACATTATTGAGAGAAAATGGATTTTGAAATTCATAACAATATTATTAACACCATAAATATTATTATTATTATTATTATTATTATTATTATTATTATTATTATTATTACAGGACACGTGGCACTTTCTTGATCAATCAAAAGGTAAGAGAAGTCACAAAGTTAGTGGTCTTGCATGGTAGAACATAGAAGACAAGGTGGAAGAAGTTAAAGCACATGTGAAAAATATGATGGACAAAGTGACTTAGTCAAAGACATGGAGAGATATGTGGTATTGTGGGAATGAAAGTGGAAGAGTGGATAATTTTAGGTAATTATTGGGTAGTTATTGTTGGAAATTTTTTTTCCTATAAATAGCCATTGATGGCTACATTTATAGGACCTAGAACCAGATTCAGAAATCAGTCTATTCTACTTTACATCTTTTTCACTTTACTTTCTAGTTCATACCTTCTAGTCCTTTATTTTTTCGCACTACATTTCAGTTTCTTAAGAGTAGTTCTAAGTTAGTCTGTTCATTGTTGTAATCCCCTTCGAAGCTGTGGAAGTGCGAAGGTACAATTGTAAACACTTGTTTACTTAATGAAATTTATTTTCTGACACTGTTCTCTCCTTTCTTATTTTGCTATTGTGATTAATTCTTCTGAATTTTTTTCCTAAAACAAGCCACCAGTAAAAGTTTTCTTCATTGAAGCTAAAAAACCTTCGAAGCAATGATCTGGTTAATTGGTTGACATTTATTATTTTTGTAAGAAGTTATTGATCCTTGCTGGTATGCTCTAATTATATTTTTAACCTTCGGAAGCCAAAAAAACAACCACTAAGTCTTGGTTATATTAGTGCAGGGGGTAATGTTGGTCATATATTTTGTATCAGCCGGCCACAACCTGACACATGGTCCATCAGGGGTAGTTCGGGGAATTAGTGAAGGTCTCCAGTTGTCAAAGGACACATGGCAAATTTATCAATGGCAATGAATCTGCGGAGTACTAGAACAATCAAGATGAGAAAGGAGATGCAGCCAAACGATTGCTGAAATTTAAATTCAAATTTATGAGGAAAGCCCAATTGCAAAAATGACTAAGTGGAGGCAAACTTCTTGGACCTGTGTCTAATGGTCGTGGAGGTTACTTCGACACTTGCCACCCACTTAGGCGCTAATAAGCCATTTCAACGGTTATCACTAGAGCATATAAATAGAGGAGAAAGCTGATAATGAAGGAACCCAGAACCAGATTCAAAAACCAGTCTATTCTACTTTACATCTTTTTCAGTTCTTTACTTTTTAGTTATTTACTTTCCAATTCTTTACCTTCCAGTCCTTTCCTACACTATATTTCAGTTTCTTAGGAGTAGTTCTAAGTTAGTTTGTTCATTGCTATAATCCTATTCAAAACTGTGGAAGTGCGAAGGTACAATTGTAAACACTTGTTTGCTTAATGAAATTTATCTTTTGACACTGCTCTCTCCCTCATTCTTTCATTATTGAGATGAGTTCTTCTGAATTTTCTCCTAAAACAAGCCACCAGTAAAAGTTTTCTTCATTGAGGTTAAAAAAACTTCGAAGGAATCGTCTAGTTAATTAGTTGACATTTATTATTTATATAACGACTTATTGATCGTTACTGGCATACTCTAATTATATTTTTAACCTTCGAAAGCCAAAAAAAACTGACATATATTAGTGGAAGTGCGAAGGTACAATTGTAAACACTTGTTTACTTAATAAAATTTATTTTCTGGTACTATTCTCTTCCTTTTTCTTTTACTATTGTGATTAGTTCTTTGAAATTTTCTCCTACAACAAGCCACCAGTGAAATTCCTCTGTATTGAGGCTAAAAGAACTTCGAAGCAATCGTCTGGTTAATTGATTAGCATTTATTATTTTTGTAAGGACTTATTGATCCTTGCTAGTACGCTCTAATTACATTTTTAACCTTCGAAAGCCAAAAAAAGGCAACATATATTTTTGGCACACCCAGTGTTACTATCATTATAATGGCTAGACGAAAGATGACAAGGAGAAAATGAGTGCTTTGAAGAAGGCATAGAAGAAGAAATGACAAACGAATTGGATTTTGCTATTCAAATTTATCAATATGAAATATATTGGTGTGAAAGAAAAATTTTGGCTCTTCAAGAAGAGATCCGTTTTCTTGATGAAGAAAATTTTCAAGTTGTTACTTCATTATCATATTATTTGGTAGAAGAAAAAATACACTATTTAATTGGAGCAATTCATCAACTTGATATGGAAATTTGCCAATAGAGACATGAGTTATCAATCCTTCTTGTCAAGTTTTTAATGACTAAATTTTGTGGGGTTTTTAACGTTTTCAAATTTTTTATGACCGAAATTGGTGAAAAAATAACTTCATTGTGGCTCAGGGAGTTTAAGAGCCCGTTTTTATATGAAATTAACATAACGAAAGAGCATGTTCTTGAGTCAAACATGGCTAAGAATGATGTTCCATATATGACTCGGGGGGTTCATACATCCATTTGTAGAGAGCCAAGTCATGAAAAGCTTGTTAGGGAGCATATTTTTAAACCAAGTTTGGTTAAAAATGGTGAGCAAACCACGGTTAATGGATTAAAATTTTTTGATGATGTGGAAAATCTCAAAATATTTGAATTTTCAAACCACCATATACCAATATCTTCGTTGTTCAAAATCCATTTTGGATTTGTGGTTCACATCAAAATTTAATTTTGATGAAATGGTTAACAAAATATCGAAGTCTAGAAAATATATTTGTTGAGGTTTTTCCTATATTTTCACAATGGAAAACATGGAAATGACCAATAATAATGGTCCTGGCTATTTTCATGATTATATATGAAATAGTGGCCAATACAAATTACAGTTGGCCAAGGAAGAAGAAGCTCTATAGAAAACACAATGAGTTCACCTATTTGTTGTTTTCCACCATGCAATGTGAAAACCATCATTCTTGACCAAAAGCTAGTCTTTGCTATGTATTAGACATGACATGTTTATACTCTCGGTTGTCTTCAAAGTGGATATGTAAACAACTATCATTTTGGCTTTGTTTTTGGTCAACATCAATGCGTGTGCTTCGAAAGCCCTTTTTGCCATAATTTTTTAGCTTTGAAGCACTTTATCTTACATCAACAACAGCTTCGAAGAAAAAAAAAATGGTGCTTGTGAACCTTCGAAGCTTTGCCAAGTATTTTCAAGGATGCAATTAGTTCTTTATCGGCACCTTCAACCTTCGAAGGATGACTTTGGCCCTCTAGTTATAATACCTTTAGAGGATGGCTTTCATCCTTTGAATTATGACTCTTCAAGAATTCGAGACATCTCATAATTTTTTGCCATGATATTGGTTACTGTCAAGCGAGACATTTGCTACTTTTACATGGCGGTAAACTTCAGATCACTTTAGAGTGGCTTCTAAGCATTCTGAATTTGCTTCAAAGTAGTTCCAAGGAGGTTTTAATATGTCCTTCTTTATAATGAACCTTCTGGTAAGCTTCGAAGGGTGCCAAAGAAGCGTTGAAGAATTCCGAAAGAGCTTCGAAAAGGGTTTTTTTATAATGAACATAGTAGTGTTGCCATGTCATTGAAGTATTAGCCATGATTTTTGGACACCATACACAATGAATGCATGTATTCATTGATTACAAATTGGTCTCATGTTGAAATTTTGAACTTACCACCTAAGAAAGTACCAAGCTTCTACTTATGACTTATACCAAATATGATTGGCATGTATTGTGTCCAAATCAAATTGGTGTTTCTTTATTTGAATTGATCACTTTGAAGCACTCATATTGAATTCGAGCATATGCTTTTAGTGTAGTGTCCCTTTGAAGCACTTCGTTAGTGGTGTTGTGGTATTCAAAGCACTTTATTACCCATATTAGTTTTGTGGTAGGTTCAGCTCTTCAAAAATTCAAATAAACATCATTTGTAAAGATTCGCCCATTGGGGGGGTAATGTTGACACCATAAATAATAATATTATTATTATTACTATTATTATTATTGCAAGACACGTGGCACTTTCTTGATCAATCAAGAGTTAAGAGAAGTTACAAAGTTAGTGATCTTGCATAGCGGAACGTGGAAGATAAGATGAAAGAAGTTAAAGCACATGTGAAGAATATGATAGACAAAGTGACTTAGTGGAAGACACGAAGGGATATGTGGGATTGTGGGAATAAAAGTGGAAGAGTGGGTAATTTTAGGTGATTATTGAGTAGTTATTGCTTGAAGTTTCCCCCCTTCTCCCTATAAATAGCCATTGATGGCTACATTTACAAGACCCAAAACCAGATCCAGAAACCAGTCTATTCTACTTTTCATCTTTTTTTGTTATTTACTTTCCAGTTCTTTACCTTCCAGCCCTTTACTTGCCCGCACTACATTTTAGTTTCTTAGGAGTAGTTCTAAGTTACTCTGTTCATTATTGTAATTCCCTTCGAAGCTGTGGAAGTGCGAAGGTACAATTGTAAACACTTGTCTACCTAATGAAATTTATTTTCTGACACAGTTTTCTCCCTCATTCTTTTACTATTTGTGATTAGTTCTTCTGAATTTTCTCTTAAAACAAGCCACCAGTAAAAGTCCTCTTCATTAAGGCTAAAAGAACTTCGAAGCAATCGTCTGGTTAATTGATTAACATTTATTATTTCTGTAAGGAGTTATTGATCCTTGTTGGCACACTCTAATTACATTTTTAACCTTCAAAAGTCAAAAAAAAAAAAAAACCAACAAATATGATATCACCTCAATCTCTTACTCAACAAAATATTTTTATTACAATGAGTTTTAATGGTGAGTAAGAAAAAAAACAAGAAGATGGTGAAACAAAAATTACAAAAGATCTATTGTAACATGCTCTCTAAGCAAAGTTAGACGAGCTGAAGAAGGAATTGTCCTATCGGTTATGAAGTTCAAGAAAAACAATGTACCTCATGCACACATTTTAGTCAAATTACAAGGAAAAAAAAATCAAATGATGCTCAAATATTATCGCATCAACTCAATGATATAGAAAGTAAGTACATTAAATAAAAAGTTTCGATCAATTTTTGTTCTATATTGATTACTTACAAATGACATAATAAATTATGTAACTTGACTGTTTCATGAAAGTGGCCCTGCAAACATTTATAAACATGGATCTATAAATATCGTGAAAACAATTATGAAATTCCTATATAGATCGAAATATCAAGCTAGAGTATGATTCCATTTTCTTTTTTTTTAAAAAAAAAAAAAACTATTTCACATTTTCTACATAAATGAAAATATACTACTAACTAATGTTATATTTTCATCATGCAAGATACTTGTAGCATAGAAACGAAACTCAACAACTCTTGATGTATAAAAATATATTACATATTAATATTAATGCATTCTTACACCAATAGTATGTAAATAATACGCAATAGTTGGTTCAATAAATTTGTATTATGAGATGAACAATTAAACAAAATTGTATAATTGTGCAATTAATTTCATACCTTCAATTATATTACAAATATGAATTATGAAAAATTGAAGTGGAAAATTGATAGAAAAATATTTGTGTAATACTATATATTTAAAGGACCAATTTATTGTTTAAGATATGCAAGATTGTGATCTCAGCAATCTAGTTATAAATTAATGTTTATATTTATAAAATTTCTCATTTATCATTTAAATTTTTTAGCCGAGTATGTATTCATTTCTTGCTTAGTTGTATTTTGGATACAAATTAATTTACTCATACAAGTCTCCATATTTTGTATACATATTACATATCAATTTAAGAGACAAGAATAATTACAGTACTAAAGTTGATGAAAAATTACGTGCCACGTGCAACGCACGTGTCCAACCTATAGTATTTTACAAATATTTAAACATTATTCAATGCATTTCTAAAAATGTGTATATCATTACGGTACACTCTCATTTTTTGGAATTGTGATCCTCTCCATTCCAAAATTGTAATGGAAGATTTCCATTATGTTATTCAAGGGCTTGTAATGATTCTTTCTAAATTGTATATCAATTCTCATAATGGAGATCCACCATAACAACATGTAATGGAGAGGATCTCAATCCCATATTTTTGGGTGCATCATAAACTCAATCATAATTCTTGTGGGCTTTTATTAGGATTTTGGTGATGTTGGCCTTGTTTGGGAACTAAACATTTTAGCTAAAAAGTCACTATAAGTTGTCGGACCACTCTCTATTTTTTTTGTATATTTTTTCGTAAAAAATCAAAAAATTACTAAAATAATATGTTTAAAGTGATTCCAGTGATTTTTATTATTATTAGTATGAATCTACTAATATTTAATTATGTATAAATCAATTCAAGACAAGTTTGAAAAGTTTGGATAATAGTTAAAAAGTCAAAAAGATATTAAAAATGTCAAAAAGTTATTAAAAATGTCAAAAACTCAAAAATTATGCGGAAGTCAAAGATTTCATTTTCTCTTTAGTTTTTGCACCTTTTTTTTCTTCATAAAAAGTCAAAAAATCATGCTAAACATACTATTTTTTTTCATCTCATATTTTAGTCAAAAGCCATAAAATTACTAAAATAACTTATTCCCAAAACAACCCTCAATATATCAAATTGATTTTGTAACGACTCAATTGCTAAAAGGAATGATTTATATAGTATACACATTAACCTAGGACTGAAAACAAATCAAGTCAAGCCAAAGTATTTCAAATTTGGTTTGATACCTTAATGATTTTAAATTATGTTCAACCTTAACTTGTTCATTTAACAAATCAATCTCAAATGAGCTTTTAACGAGCCAAATACGAGTCAAGCTTAAGTAATTTGATTTTTAATAATGCATATAAGCTTATCAAGCTGAGTAATAGGTTGTTCAAGTTTGACTTGAAAAACTTAACAACCTTAAAATTGTATCCAAACTTGACTTGTTTACACAATGAATCAAACTTAAACGAGTTTTAACAAGTTAAACACAAGTCAAGCTAGGGGTGAGCACGGTCCGAATTGGACCGAATTGGGGTAAAATCAGGACCAATCCATTATCTTCGACTCCTGAAAAATCGGAACCAATCCATTTAAACACGGATTGGATCGGTTTAGGACCACGGATTCACATAATTAAATAATAAAAAATATATATATAACACTTTAATTTCATAAAAATATAAATATAGCGTTATATTAGCTCCACAATAGCAACATGTTTTTCTATAATAGCGACATACTATTCTAGAATTTAAACAACCATAAGAAAACTGGTTTCACCATAAGAATTTAGACCATTATAAATTAAAACTAAAAACTAGCAAACAAAAGTAATAAAAGAAGATATTATACGGGTTTAGATTTGAGTTTAGGTTTTATATAGAATAAGAGAAGATATTATGAGGGAGGATGTATAATAAAAATATAGACTATTTGCATACGGTCCGGATTGGTTCCAATCCGGAACCGTGGGGTTCAAAATTTTTAATTCTTCAATCTGGAACCGAACCACGAATTCAAAAAACCAATCCAAACCTATCGGATTGGACTGGACTGGATCGGATTACGGATTTCACGTATTCCTTGCTCAGCCCTACGTCAACCTCGAGTAGTTTGGTTCGTTTAACACCCCTACCTTAACTAGGGCCTTTGGATGTAATGGTTGTATAGCACCAGTTTGTGGTGTGACACTGTAAGTTCAACTCATTTAGAGAGGAGCATGAATTCTTTGTGATGTTTTATTTTTCCTTATGTGCTAAAATCTGGCCACACAACCAAACTCTAATCTTCCTTCTAGAATTTTAGGAACAAAGCCATAGAGCACTTAGCCTAGATCCATGCTTGAAAAAGTGAGCAGAATAACTAACCTGGTTGCTTATTAACTAGGAGGACACTCTGATGATAAAGTTAGTAAACTAAAAAATAACTAACCCGATTAATCCAATTACTCGTCAACCGAGAGGACACTCTGATGAGAAAAGTCAATAAACTAAAGAATAACTCACCCGATTAACCCCATTACTTGTCAACCAAGAGGGAACTCCAATGATAAAGTCAATAAACTAATATCTCAGGATATTTCGATAGAGTAACAGTAACTCAAATTCACACGCATAAATTCAGGTACCTCTCACCCAGAGGGGTGTTTGCCTTTTTATAGGAGTGTCTTGCCTCCTCCTAGTGATCATGTTTATGACAAACTCTTATTCCCTTTAGAAATAACAAATCACCTAGGACTCATTTCTTCTAGTTGAGTTAGGACATAACTCGCAGAAGAGTCTCATCTTACTCAACCTAGGAGTCAACTTCTACCAAGACTCTAGTCCTTTGCCGAATATCTCAAACAAGGCTGTGAACCTTATCCACCCCTCGACCAATCACACTTTGCCATGTGGCACCTCAGCCTAAGCCTGGCCATATAAACGAGACGATAAATATGTCCCCACATTTCCTATTATAGGGATTGCATGTACCTAGTGGTTGTTCTTGAGCTTGTATTTAATGCTTGATTGTTTATTTTTTATTTTTAGATTGGGAAGAAAATCTTCTTTGCAAAACTAGTAAAAGGTTGGATTAATCTGGTATAGTGGTATCAGAAGATTTCAAAATAGATAAAAATCTCTATAGAATGAAGGATTTAACCCTTCACGGAGGAGGAGAAAAGTCCCCCACAAGGAAGGGAAACAAATCTCCATGGGGGAATGATTATTTACATTCAAAAACTAAAAATTAAGAAAATCACAAAAAAAAAAAAAAAAAAAAAAAAAAAAAAGAGATCCAAGTTGCCATCGAACTCATCAAAAACTCCATTGCTCCGCAACATTCAACTTGGAAGACCCCATCTTCGCTGGTCAAGGTAAAATATTGAGGTTGAGATGATTGCCTAGTGTGAATTAAACACGTTATCCAACGTCAACCTTCGATTTGTGAGAAGATCTGAAGTTAGATCTTATAGTTTTGGGCTCAAGGGTAAAGAAGGAAAGACAGTATTGGCCAGGTTGATGACGCAAATATTAAATCAAATTTAGATGATCAAAGAGAGAGAGAGAGAGAGAGAGAGAGAGATTGGAGAAGTGAGAGAACCACCGCCGTCTCCCTCTCCCCTTGAAAGAAAATCTAGAAAGAAAAGAAAGAGTGCTTAATGCGTGATTGTTAAACTTAGTGATTGTTGACAATCTAACTATCATTGGGTTAGTGATCCATTTGATGTAATATTTATTATATTTATAATTATTTTCCTATCGGTTGATAAAAATAAAAAATAAAAAAAGTTTACACCTTTGTAAAAGATGTGTTGGAATCCCAAAAATTAAATCTAACCTATTAATTTGATTAATAACCAACAAAAACAAGTTCACTTTATTGAGCTCGATTTGGCTTGCAACAAACTTAGGTTGAATAATACTTTAACTCGATTGCATCTATCCAATTTACATCCCAATTCACACGAGGAGATATGGACCAATGTGTGGAGTTCACTTCTAATGTGTGATGAATTGATTTATCAAAAAGTTGAATTTTAAATAAAATTAAAAATTACTAATAATTGTTCAAATGATTTTATAAGAGTAAATTGTGAAAAATATAGACTTTGACATTTTAATTTTTTTTTATTATTATTAACAACTCATGAAATTGTCATTAATATGTTCCCGTTTTATATACTTTGTAATAAACATATTATTGTCAATATTATATTACTATTATTTATCACAGGTTGAGAGGCACATAAGCATGATATTTTGACCAATATCTAGAGTAAAAGTTCCATGAAATTGTAAATCTTGAATTTTTTCAAATCTAGTATGTAACGCCCTCAAAAAAATACATAAAACCCATCACTAGAGACATGCATTGATATAAAAGAAACCAACCATTTCTATTCATCAGAGTAATTCTTACAACAGTGTTACATGTTAACAACGAAAGCAAATGCCCTATGGGCTTACAACTTTCCAAGTCAACACCGGGTTACACAAAAGAAGAGTACTAAGTCTATACAAAATAAGCCCTTGGCTTGATATACATGTAATACAAACAAAATAAACAAAAAAGAGTCTTCAACTCTTATCATCATCCAAGTTATGTCCTTGGAGATGGCATACTACCTGTACCTGAAAATAATGTCCCATATAGGGTGAGCCAACGCCCAGTAGAAATATGCTAAACACAGTATGAGCAATGACTAAGACATTAGCAATTGATAAATGTTCAATTTCTATAAATCAATTCATAACTCATTTCCATTTCATGACCACTATGTTCATGTTTCATTTCAGTTTCCATTTCTTATCAATTTCACTATTTACATCAACAGCTCAGAATCTGGCCAACCACTTTTATGAGACAGTGACTCATGTTAAACGCTTCCTGTCACGCCCTCAAAATAACACATAAAACCCATCACTTTAGACATGCAATGATGTACGAGAAATAAATATCTTCCTATTAATCAGAGTAGCTCTTACAGAAATGTTACATGTTACTAACAAATAAATGCCCTACGGGCTTACAGCTTTCCAAGTTAACATTTGGTTACAAAAAAAGAAGAGTACAAAATCAATACATCTTAAGCCCTTGGCTTGAATTTACATATAATACATCAAAGAAAGTAAAACAACAAAAGCAGTTTGTCTGCCTCTAGCCTCCCAAACTACGCCCTTGGAAGTGGCATGCTTCCTGTACCTGAAAATAGTGTCCCATATAGGGTGAGCCACAGCCCAGTAGAAATACACTAAACCAACTATAAACAATGACTAAGATAATAGCGTTCAATGGGTGGTCCACACTTATATTCCAATTTATACCGTGTTACAGTTTCACGACAATCATGTCCATGTTACATTCACTTTTCGTTTCTTATCCAATTCTCAATTCATAACTATGACTCAGAACCTGGTCAAACAACCTATATGAGACAGACACTGATATTAAGCATTTACATTTCGCAATAGATAAGCATTCTAGAGAGAGAAGCTCTCAAATGGCGGTTTGGAAAAGTAAGAGAGAGAGAGGAAGTGTAGAAAATGATTCAAAAATGCCCAGCTGCCCTCTGTTATACAACATTCCCGCTCAAGCGGAAAACACAATGCTCGAGCGCCAAGAACAAAAAACTAGGTCCGCTCAAGCGCAAGAAATCCCGCTCGTGCTCCAAGACACAAGAATAAAGTACATCCGCTCGAGCGCAAAAACCAGTCCGCTCGAGCGTAGATTCCCCCCTCCCAGAACCTACACCAAAAAGTACTACCTGCTCGAGCGCCAAAGTACCCGCTTGAGCGCGACTGCTCGAACATAAAGAAACCCGCTCGAGCGTGAAAAACATGCTTGCAGAAGTTCTGTAGAGCACCAAAATACTGGAAGTGTGCAATCTCCGCTCGAGCGCAACAAGACCTGCTCGAGCGGACCTCCTAAAAACTGGGCAACAAAGAATTGAAACCAAAGCCTAACCAACCTGTAACAACTCTGCCCAATACATCCTAAAACTCAATCAAGCGGAATTAAAGGATGACAACAAGGTATACAACCACCAACATCACGGAACCTAAGTCCGAAAAACAATAAATACAAAAAGGTAAAACCAGAATCGCTATATAGTAGATAATTCTTTGTTGACTATTACTCATAATTCACAGCACAAGTCAAATAAATATTTGGACCTATGAACAAATCAATGTAATAGCTCGATTAGCTAATCCTGACGGTCTAGAAGGAGGGTTAGTCTTCTTTTTTTTTTTTTTTTGGAATGATCCCTTGTTTTGTAATCGCACTTTTTCATGAATGAAAAATGATGAAGTTTTTGCTTTTTTTTTTTTTTGGAACTATTAACTAAATCACAAATTACTGTCAAGTAAAATGTACTAAAATTATTTGTTTTCGACTTATAAAATACTTTTCAAGATCGACTCACTATGTAAATAATTTATACCTAATATATTTTAAAATTCATTAAGGATTCATTTGGAAAGTGCCTTTTTAATTAAAATATGAGATAAAAAAATTATATATTTGAAAATACTACAACATCTTCTTAGTTTAGTGACATTTGAAAGTGTCACAAAACTATTGATTTAATAACAATTTTTTCTTGTGGTATTTTGAACAAGTGCCATTTGTATCTGTGCCACGGTAGATACTTGCAAATGCCACTACACCATCATGGCTAAAAACTTTCAATGACATTTTGATGTTATGGTAGCTATTATTTATGGCACTATCAAGCGCCATTAAAAAAAGAGTTAGTGACACTTAGAAGTGTCATTACACCATCAAGACTAAAACATTTCAGTGACACTTTAATGTCGTGATAGTCATTATTCACAACGCTATCAAGTGCCATTCGTAACGATAATTCGTTGTAGAACAATTTGATCCGCTCTTGCGGAGACTCAAACCGCCAACCTCCCGCACCATAAACGTTATACACCATACTCTTTCCACTGCACCTCTATAGCACCACATGATTATATATGCAACATATATTATTTATATAGTATATACATCCATATTAGCATAAAAGTATATGTATAAACATAATTAGTTTATTGAACATAATTTATGTAAAATAAACTATTTACTAGCAAAATAAAAAAAAAAACCACTTTTGGCGACTAAAAATATTTTTTAGTCGCCAATTCTATACTTTTGGCTACTAATTGTTTTTAGTTGCTAAAAAACTTAACTTTTGCCGACCAAAATAGGATTTGGTCGCCGAATATGCACTTTCAGCTACCAAAATTTTGGTCGCCAAAAAATTTAATTCCCGCCTTAGGATTTTAGTTGTCCCGTGCTAAAAATGATCACTTTTGGCGACTAAACTTATTTCTTAGTCACCAATTGTAGACTTTTGGCTACTAAAATTTTTTTAGTCGGTAAAACCCATATAATTAGTGACCAAACTTATTTTTAGTCGCTAATTGTAGACTTTTGGCTACTAAATTTTTTTAGTCGCCAAAAAGCTTTACTCTTGGCTACTAATGCTGTTTTGGTCGCTGAAAGCTATACTTTCAACGACCAAATTTTTTTTGATCAGAAAATTTAGTCACCGAATGTGCTTTTTCCTGTAGTGTATATTGTGTTTAATTTATTTATTTTTAATCATTTACCGCATTTTAAAAATTTAGAAAATATATTGGCATTTTTTATTTTTTCAAATATGTCATTATAAGCTTGGAAAGTTTTTGGCGTAGTGGCATTTCTCAAAATGCTATAAAATATTTGTTTATGACACTTTTTCAGTTAAGTGCCATAAAAAGTAATTTGCACCTACCTAGTGTCCTTACATTTTTTAAAAAATGCCATTGCTACTAAAGTTTAGTGGCATCCGTTCGCAAATGTCACAAATATAATTTTTTGTGTCATTATTTTATAAAATGCCATAAAATTGATGTGACATTTCTTTATTGAAATGCCACTAGAGGCTTATATGTTTGTGGTTCTGTGGCATTTTTTTAAAACATTTAATGCCAATTTTTATTTTTGTGCATTTTCTAAAAACATGTCACTAGTGTAGTGTCACTAAAGTGTAAATTTGTTGAAGTGATATTTTTGTTGTAGTGAAGTGACACTTTTTTTTAATTGAAATGCCACTAGAGCTTTGTATGTTTGTGGCTCTATGACATTTTTCTAAAAAATGTCACAAAATATTCTTTTTGTGACATTTTTTAAGAACATGCCGCTAGTATGGTGTCACTAAAATATGTTTTTGTTGTAGTGGAATGACATTTTAGTTTTTTATAATTAAAAAAAAAACATATAAAAAGTAATGTAAATAAAAACAAATCTTTGATTTGATAGAGTGAATGAAGAAAAATCTCTCACTTTTTTTTATGTGGTGAATACTTTTTGACTTTCTGATATTTTAAATGAGTTTTTGACTTTTTGACTAGTAATTATTTGCCAAATAGAGCCTAAGTTCTAAAGTTAAACTTAAATATTGTGTTACAATATAAGATAAATAAAATAAAAAAATCAAGTTACTTGAATCCAGCTTGTTATTGATTCAATTGAAACTTGTTTAAAATCAACTTTAGAAATAAATAACTTAAGTTTAAATAAACTTTAAAATTTGTTAAGTTTTAAAAATAAAATAAAATAAATGAATTATTGCCTAGCTCAATTAGATTTGTTTACATAACTTGATCGAAAACCCTACTGATCTTGTTTTTTAGGAGTGTAAAGTGTTATCAGATATTTTAATATTATAATGTATTATAGGTTTGATTTTCTTTTCTTTTCTACTAAGTTTGCTTGTCCACCAATCAAGTCTTCCAAGTCCAAGTCAAGTCTTTGCCAAGTCTTAGTCAAGTCTCCATCTCATTCTTATCCATCAAGTCTTCATCATTTTCTTATCCACCAAGAAAAACCCTCCAAGCTTTCTCTCCTATATATATTGAGCTATCTTCTTATCTTGGTGGAGTAAAGAAGTTTTGGTTGCTTTATTATGTCTTGTGTGAGATTATCAAGCAAATAAAAAAGGGTGTGTGTGATAAAGCTTTGGGTTCAACCAATTGTGCAGTATTGGTGAACCATATGACTTAGTCGGGCTGTTGTATCCTTAGGAGGACAAGTCAAGGTTTTTTTTGCTGCACCGGTGTGAGGCTTTGCCTAACCGCAGAAGGCTTGAATCTCCTTAAAGAGAGTGAATTTCTCGCGCCTCAGCCCTTACAATAGTTATTGTAATTTTTATTATTTGTATTTTCTGGTGTTTTATTTGTAATTATCACCAACATAAAGTTAATAAAAGTTTGATGAATTTGAGTTCTTCACATGAAATTTGAATTCTACGTAGCACTTTGAATGATCACACATCACATTAAAAAAAGAAAGGAATCAAGGATAGAAATTTAAAATAAATGAGCAAAATTAAAAACAATATTGCTTTGGTGTCTTCATTGAACTTGAGTGAAAACACAAAAATGATATTCATTTTTAGTTTTGTTATTTGATTTTAAAGCATTTTAGATTGCACTACAAAAGATTAAAAATGACATTGTTTAGGTGTTTTGATTTGAATTTGAGTGAAAAATATCAAAACGACATTATTTGTAATTTTACTTCTTAATTTTAAAGTATTACAAATTACATTATACGAAATACGCTAGACCATTTAAATTTCTTGACGGAAGGCTCAAGACACATCAATGGGAGTACTGGTTGTATTACACGTATTGAGTATTGATCAGACTCAAGCAAAACAAATAATTAAATATGTTGAGTGAGTATATCAGGGTCAAGCCCTTTCTTTTCTAGCACAAGAAAAGGCGTGGAAGAAAATGTAAATAAAACACCAATTGAACAAAATAATACTATGAATCAGGGCATTTGACCGTGATGCCTCGTTTGGGAACAAAATTTTTTAGTAATTTTTTGACTTTCTAATTAAAATATGATATAAAAGAAACTAGTATGTTTAGAATGACTTTTTAGTTTTTACGAAAAAATGTGTAAAAAGTAAAGAGAAATGGGAATCTTTGACTTTTTGATATAGATTGTTGGCTTTTTAATTTTTTTAATGACTTTTTGACTTTTTTGTTAAAAAAAATCATTTACCAAACGAATAATACTTTTTGCGGTGCAATTGTGAATTCAACTCCTATTTCTCTCACATTATGAGAGTTTTATGTAATTAATAGTGGTTAATCAACTAAAAACTCAACAAAGTCTACATAACAATCAAAATAATAACAATAATAATAAAATAATACTAAGATGTTCATAAATGAGATGTTAGAGCTTCTGTAAGAGCATCTCTAATGGTATTTGTTATAATATCATTGTTATTGTTATAATTTAACAATGAATAGTAGTAATTTGTTAAATTATAGCAATGGTACTCTAATAGTACACATGCTATTTTGACAAATCTCAACCAACTTTCTCTTCAAATTTGTAGGTATTGTTTGGACATAAATTTTTTAGCGATTTTTTTTTTTTTTTTTTGGTGATCTTTTTTTAACTGCTTGTAATTTTTTTTATATATATTTTCATTATACCCGACTAGACAAATATAAAAATGAAAAAAAAAATTAAAAAATTAAATATTTTTTGTTCCATTGTTTTTATTTATTTTTTTATATTATTGTTCCACCTCTGGTATATTATTGTTTCACTGTGTTTATTTCTTTCATGAAAATTTTGGAGCCAAATTCCGTTTATTTGGATGATGTGGCAAGTTTGGCAATTGCTAAACTTGTTGCCAAACTTGTTGCCAAATTTGAGAGATGAAATGACATTTTCCAAATTTGGCAAGGGTTATACCAACCTATTGGAGCAACATTTTTGAGAATTCTTGTCAAATTTTGGCAATGACAGCTCAAATAACTTTTCATTGGAGATGCTCTACTAGTTTATTATTTGGCTCGCTCTTTGTTAGGAAAATTTTGGCACAAAATTTATCTATAGGTAAATCTACCAATTCATCAAGAATGTTCAAAAACATCAATTTAATTTTTAATAATTATTTTTAGTTGATCTATTTTTAGTAAACTTTTTTAATATTTCAAAAAAATAATAATTTTAAATGTACTGAAAAACTAAAAAATATTTAACAAAAAATCTAAAAAGATTCATTAAAAAAAAGAACAAAAATAGTTTTTGAATTTGAAAATAATATTCAAAGAAACGTGGTTGAAAAAAATGACAGTTGGTAGGTGAAATGATAGACGGAAAATTGATTGGGCTAAAAAGCACAAAAGAATCTTGAGAACAATATTATTATAACATAATATTTTGATACTATTTATTTTTAAAATAAAACAATAACTATTTATAAAGTACTGATATATAAATAAATTTTTATACAAAATGAGGTGAATAATTCTTTTATTTCTAATAATTAAAACATTCACTGTTATTTTTATTATTTTATAAATATTATTAACACGTCATTCTAAATATAAGTTTTATATAAATTTTATATTTACAAATCACTTTGGCCAACCATTGAAACTGTTCTTGCTATTTTCATTGAAAGTAAAGAGTGATAGAGACGAAGGGGAGATAAACCAGCACGCACGTGTATTGACTTCTTCTGAAAGGTTACACGTAATCTGCGGACAGACATAACAACAACAACGACGACAATATTGAAAAGAAAAGTTCTCCAACTTAAAAAATAAAAAAATAAAAAAAGGTTGTAAGTTATATTTGTCCCTTTTTATATTTGGTTATATTTTTTTATTTTTTAACTTTGACTTTTTGTGTTTTATATTTTGTTAGTTTACTTTTAAATCTAATTTACGTTCAAAATTAAATAACAAATATCACGTTAATTGTCACATACTGTAAAAAAATATTATTATTATATTAAGATTAAGATTTGTGTAAGCGTTATAAATTATATATAATAAAATAATTCTAAATACGTGATTGCCAATATATCATTTTATAGATAATTTATGATATAAGTTAGCGTTTAGAGTAAATTAAAAAAAAAATGAAACATAAAAGATCAAAATGAAAAGAAAAAAAAAAATTTGAGGGTCCAAGTAAAAAAATAAATAAATAAAGATAAAATTTAATTCATCTAAAAAATAAAGAAAATATGCTAACTTTTATTGTGACTTTTTATTTTTTTTTATTGCCTATTTTAACAACTCGGCGATTTCGACCAATAATTTACATCTACTTAAAATTTTGCCTATTATCTTACTCTTTCACTTACATTATGTATTTTATTTCCTCCTTTTTATATAATGTGCGAGAAAGAAAGTAAAATAACATATAAAATTTTGGGCAAAACATCAATAAATTTCAAATTTTAATTTGTTAAACCATTTAGTCCTGCCTTTTATTTTGTAGACTAATAAGTCCTATTTGAATGTTAAAAGCTCACTATAGGCCTTTTTTAGATTTTTCTCCTTTCTGAACATCAGCAACATCAATTACATCATCAAAACATCATCAAACGTTATCAAACATCAGCAACGTTCTGTTCATATTTTTTTTATCAAAACAAATATCACAACGTCTATGTTTTTATCAAAACAAATATCATCAACATCATCAAACATCAGCAATGTTCTGTTCATATCAAAACATCATCAACGTCATCAAACATCAATGTTCTATTATATTGTATAAACATTAAGCAATTTAACATCAGCAACGTTCTGTTCATATATTTTTATCAAAACAAATATCATCAAACATCAGCAACGTTCTGTTCATATCAAAACATCAACAACGTCATCAAACATCAATGTTCTGTTAGACAAAAAAACACAACATCACACATTATATAAAAATTATGATACTCTCCTCATTAAACAATGAATATAATTTTCCGGTATCACCTCCATTAGATCAACGTAAACAGATCTCGACACTTGCTAATGCATCATCTTATGTAAATCACCCCAAAATATACTACTAATATTATATATATATATATATGTGTATAATTCGTACAGATTAACATTAATAATTGCAAATGCCCTCTGATTTGATTCTCCCAATTTTTTAACGTCTATTTTCGGGAAAGTTCAATGCTTGCTTGGAAAATCATGGTCTCAATCTTTCAAACTCTCACTATAAAGAGGTAAATCATCTCTGTTACTATGATTCATACTCTTCCTTTTCTCTTTCATCATCTCTCTAATTTTAGGTCTTTGTTTCTTGGAATTCTTGGATTTAGGTGTTCATGGAAACACTTGTCCAAGGATTTTCTGCCTCTGTTTTTTGTTTATACAATATAATAAACAAAGATACCATACCAAATATAAAAAGCACTAAATGATTTACAAAAAAACACTCAGGACTAGATAGAACAATATTTCCCAATATAGGATTTTTGAGTAATTTTTCCTAAAATTTTTAGTCACCGCGAGTAGTATTCTTTAATGGACAATCTCTTATGTCCCACTCGCTAATAAATTTTTAGTGTTAAGTAATATTTAATTTAATAAACAAATGAGTCCTATGATAAGTTTCATGTGGACACCTTAAATTTTCTCAAATTTAGATTTAAACAGTATGATTTGTTATATTTTTACCAAATTGTTAGACAATCTATATTGTATTTGAAGAATAGATTAAAAAAAGATGAAATTTTGTTTGAGTACTAAACACTGAAACAGAATGTATAAACAAAATATAGAAAAACGGATTCTAATTTATTACGGAAACAAAACAGAATCTGAAAAAACAAAAACAAGAAACCAGAAATAAACTAAAATACTTATAGTATTATTTTTTCAAAAAAATGATCAAGTCCAATGTTTGAGTTTGACACTATGTCCTTAAGACAGATTCATTTTCTCCACGATGCTTTCAGAATATAGACGTCTATCGCCTAAGATAAAATTATCTACAACAATTAGTAACAACACTACACACTAATTGTTCAACAAATACACTCTGGGTATATATTGTCTCTTATAACAGAAAATACAGAAATATGCAGAAAGAAGAAAAACGAAAGAATTGAATGGAAAGAACAAATGGAGGACTGCCTATTTATAGAAGACATGGTAGCTGTTCAGGACAGAATTGAACAAGCATGGAACCTGTTCGAGTTTGAAGGGAAAAGCTGAAGAGGTATGCTGGACCAAACTGCCAATATTCAGAAACGTTGGGGTCATTTCGAAATTTGCTTTGAATTTCAAACAGAAATTTAAATTTCAAATGATAGGAATTTAATTTAGAAAAAATACAATTCAAAAGTTTTTAGCCTAAAAAGATAAGCATTAGGCTAGACAACACCTAACCCAACCCAACCTCATACCTCGCACCTGCGCCTAAGCCCGATTTGGCCCAAGCAGGCGACCGGCAGTGCGTATATGTGTGGTTGTTTTTAGGTCCAATAAGAGCTCAATTTCTCATTCACCCAAAAATAGTTTTGAGCAACCAAATATACGACATGAACCATTACATGGCAAAGAACATATTGCCACATAGACCCACCAACTTTGATGCATAGGTCCCACCTTAAAAATAGCCCAAAGTTTAGAAAAAAAATATTTTTTTTACCCAAACCATTTCCAATGACAAAATATCTTTTGGCACGTCATGATTCTCACAGCTGTGTTCATTTTGGCTCTGAACATTCCTAGTTATTCATGACTGCTTTAGAGAGCTTAGCCTTTTCATTCTCATAGAACCGATCCTAATTCAACACTCATATAGTTGATTCTTATTGTGAGCATCCCTTATACTCGTCTTGATTTTTATTCCTAAATTAAAATACAAGTAATCATTAAAAGCAAAGCTTACCCTTAAATCGTTGTATACAACACATGTTATAGATATTTCTCTTATCATAGGAATGGATAGGGAATTTAATCCCATGGAGATTTCTACTGAGCCACATATAAATTAGTTGTCGTTTTGAACTTAGTTCTTGGGATCTCCGATTATCTAAGTAGGGTTACCATTATGATGACTCTTACGTAATAGGTTTTAATCTCATTCCCTTTGATGAACTATACACTTGCTCTTTTGTTAAACATTTTGTTAATGAATCTGCAATATTCTCTTTAGACTTTATACAATCTATTGAGATTATACCATTTGAGAGCAATTGTCTTACGATATTATGCCAACGACGAATATGTCGTGATTTACCGTTATACATATGACTTTGTGCCCTTCATATTGCAAACTGACTAACACAATGAACGCAAATAGCTGGCATAAGTTTTGACCACATTGGAATGTCTTCCAAGAAATGACAAAGCCATTTTGCTTCTTCTCCTGCTTTATCCCAAGCAATGAACATAGATCCCGTTGTGGACCGTGCAATGCATGATTGTTTCGAGGATTTTCAAGAAACAGCTACACCCTTTAAAGTAAAGACTAACCATTAGTGGATTTTGAATCTTTAGTATCTGATATCCAATTGGCATCACAATAGCCTTCGAGTACTACTAGATATCAAGTAAAGTTCAGACCATGATTAAGGGTAAATCTTAGATACCTAAGAACTCGAATAATTGTTTTCAATAATCTTCTCCGAGGTTACTAGTGTACCTGCTTAACTTATTGACAACATATGCTATATCAAGACGTGTGCAATTCATTAGGTACATTAGGTTTCCAATGATCTGCGAGTATTTTAACTGAGACATCCCATCACCTTTATTTTTTGACAAATAAAGATTGACATCTAAAAGTGTTCTTGCAACATTTACATCATCCTTGATGTATTTACCAAGTATTTTCTCAATATAATGTGATTGAGACAAAGCATATCCGTTGGATGTTCTAGCAATTTTCATTCCTAGAATAACATTTGCTACTCCCATATCTTTCATATCAAATCTTTTGTTTAACATTTGCTTGGTTGATTTGATCATATTATGACTAGTACCAATTATGAGCATGTCATCCACATAAAGACAAATTATGATATATTCTTTGTAGTGTTTTTAATATAGACACATTTGTTACACTCGTTTATCTTAAATTCATTAGTTAGCATAACATGATCAAATTTCTCATGTCATTTCTTAGCAGCTTGTTTTAATCTGTAGAGAGATTTTACAAGCTGACACACTTTCTCATGCTTTAGATAACCTAGTCAACGAAACAAACTCCTTCTTATCCAAACATTTTCAAGCTTCAATAGGTATATAATCGGGTTCTAAAGCCTTATTCAATTTCATCTTCTTAAGTGCAAACTTCATTTCAAAGTTCCTAATCTTACGATAGAAACTATAGTCTTGGTTTTTCTTATTATTGCCTACTTTCTCTTTTTTTGACCTACCTCTATGTTCCTCATTTAACAACTTCTCGAAATAGTTCTTCTACCTCTCCTTAATTTCTTCATCCTTCACCAACACCTTAGAGTCCTCGCTTTTAATGCACTTAACCTGATTAAAATCTCTTATTTTCCTCTCACTTATCTTAACAAGTTTGCATATCTTATTTTCTCTCTCCTTACTATCTAGTCTAGTCTATGGTTCATCATAGGTTTTCAACTTAGTCTCTCTCACTACTTTTTTTAACCTTCTTATTGACCAATCTGTAACTTTTAAGGTTTTTCTCGGTTCTATCATTCTACTACTTTTTAAAGCTCTATTTTTTGTCTTTATTATTGCTTGGACCTCCTCCCTCCACCACCAAGTTCCCCTAAAGTTGGGTCATTTTCCTTTTGACTCCCTAAGAACTTCCATTGAGATTCTCCTCATATAATTGATTATCGAGTTCCACATAGTGTTAACATCATCTTCCAAATCTCAAGTACCTTCTTTATCTATTCTATTATTAAATGTGTCTAGTCTTTTCCCTTTCAGGTCCCACCATCTAGTTCTGCGACGCCCACTGTCTTTCCGAGTTTGGTATTACCTTTTAAAGTATGAATCTAATATCAAAATTCTATGTTGAGACGTCAAGCTCTCTCCATGAAGGTGATAGATATATAACATCTTCTAAAATCAATATCATGAGATATTCAATTACAGAAATTTCTTTGCATTATCAATTGTGGGCTTGCCATGTAGTCCATTTTATTGATCATGTACCCTTTGATTTTTAGGTCCATATATATAAATTATGTATGAAAAAATAAATTTATTGATGATGTACCTTTTGATTTTTAGGTCCATATGTATAAATTATGTATGAAAAAATAAATTTATTGATGATGTACCTTTTGATTTTTAGGTCCATATGTATAAATTATGTATGAAAAAATAAATTTATTGATGATGTACCTTTTGATTTTTAGGTCCATATGTATAAATTATGTATGAAAAAATAAATTTATTGATGATGTACCTTTTGATTTTTAGGTCCATATGTATAAATTATGTATGAAAAAATAAATTTATTGATGATGTACCTTTTGATTTTTAGGTCCATATGTATAAATTATGTATGAAAAAATAAATTTATTGATGATGTACCTTTTGATTTTTAGGTCCATATGTATAAATTATGTATGAAAAAATAAATTTATTGATGATGTACCTTTTGATTTTTAGGTCCATATGTATAAATTATGTATGAAAAAATAAATTTATTGATGATGTACCTTTTGATTTTTAGGTCCATATGTATAAATTATGTATGAAAAAATAAATTTATTGATGATGTACCTTTTGATTTTTAGGTCCATATGTATAAATTATGTATGAAAAAATAAATTTATTGATGATGTACCTTTTGATTTTTAGGTCCATATGTATAAATTATGTATGAAAAAATAAATTTATTGATGATGTACCTTTTGATTTTTAGGTCCATATGTATAAATTATGTATGAAAAAATAAATTTATTGATGATGTACCTTTTGATTTTTAGGTCCATATGTATAAATTATGTATGAAAAAATAAATTTATTGATGATGTACCTTTTGATTTTTAGGTCCATATGTATAAATTATGTATGAAAAAATAAATTTATTGATGATGTACCTTTTGATTTTTAGGTCCATATGTATAAATTATGTATGAAAAAATAAATTTGATATGATAATCGTCATCATCTAATTTATTATCAAAAAAATTAAGGAGGCATGTCATTTTGAAAATTTACTTCATAACAAATATAATAAAATTATGTTACAATTATCATATCAAATTAATTTTTCTTCAAAAATGACATACACATGCATCTAAAAAATGAGCAAATCTTGATCATCCCAAAGAAAAGGCACACTAACATATGAAGCAATCAAAGAAAACAAAAGCAATCAAAAAAATTATGATATTAGATTCATAATTCTCGGATCAAGAAAATTATGATATTAGATTCAAAAAAGTTATGATATTAGATTCATAGTTCTGCGACGCCCACTGTCTTTCCGAATTTGGTGTTACCTTTTTCATGTACATCTAAACGATTGATAAGCTAAGCTAATGGAATTTGTTTCCTGATGTAGGAGAGGGTTCAAGAAAGGAGTTGGAAAATTCGAAGATCTTCGAAGATCCTTGAAGAACAACTTCGAATTCTCTAGAATATGATGAGAGGCTTAGATTCTTCAATAATCTCAACTTAGGAACACAACAACAAAGGAGATGATGGAGATAAGAGATTGGGTGAAGAAGAAGGCAAAAGGGCTAGAGAATAGAATAATGGCAAGGCTCTCCCATTGATCTCCCACTTTCACTCTCAAGGTTGATAATGGAGAGGGGAAATTAGTTCTTTCCCAAGAGTTAAAAACTTTTACTATTTTAAGAGAACATTAAACATTATACAGCATGTTGTCCAAGCCATTCAGGATGTAATTCCTACACAGAGAATCAGTATACTTCCAGGCATCTACAGCAGCAACAACTTGCCAATCACTTTCACTTTCTTTGAGTATTAGAATGCCTTCATAAAGAAACTGGGCAAGATTAAGAGTTGTAAGATAGAACAGTATCTTTTGCTACCATCCTTTAAACTCTGTACCATTAAATTTTTTCGATTTTCTCCCTGATTCATAGGAACCACAGGAACTTGAACAAGGTTTTGGGTAATAGCCGGTGTTGGTGTAACAACCAGATTTAGTGTACCAGTTTTAGTAGCTATCAAATCTATTACAAAAATCAGAAAACGAAATTAAAGCCAAGACAATTTTCTAATACAAAAACCAGAAAATAAAATCAGAATTTCTAATATAATGAAGACTAGTCTTGATAAAAACCAATTATGTCTTAAGATTGTTAGACAATTTTCACTATATTCGAAGAATAGATTAAAAAATAAGAAATTTTGTTCCAATACTAAACATCAAAACAGAATGTATAAAAAATATATATATGGACAGACAGATTCTATTTTATTATAGAAATATAATAGAATTTGAAAAAACAAAAACAAGAAACCAGAAATAAACAAAAATACTTACAGTATTATTTTTTCAAAAAAATGATCAAGTCCAGCGTTTGACATTATTTTCTTGAGGCTCTCATGCCTAATGGTTTTAGCCTTCTCTTGAGGGCTTCTACTAACCAAAAGCATGAGGCTTCTTTCATGCTTAAGGTACTTATGGTTTAGACCATTTTTCTCATTAGAGGACAATCACATTTGGACAAATCAATTAAAGGATTAATTGGTAAGCTTAAAATGTGTAAACAAAATTGGACCAAGTAAAACATGCCAAGATAACATGTTTATGATGCATTGCATGTGTTTGGATCGGATGTTAATCCAAACACGAGAAACGAGGGACTTTCATACTTGAAGTGATGAAACATGCCTCATTTCTTAGTCGTCGTCCCCCTTGATTGTGCATGATAGGGTGGAGGCCTCTTGAGTCTTGCGCGTTATTTGTGCATTCATTGACTTGTACAAACTTGGCTTCTCGGCCATCGTGCATTGCGATGCTTGGTTGGTGGCTTGAGAGTCGAGTACCGCACTCCTTTGAGTTTGAGAAATGATAAGGAGGGTGGTTGTACACGCATACCATGAAAATGCCATGCCTTGTCTTGCCCCTTTTGTACTCTATTTGCAGCAAAACTGGAGTGTGCAGAAGCAACTGGCCGACCGGCTAGAGGAAGTGGCCGACCGGCCACCTCAAGTGGCCTATAGCCTCCTTAAGTGGCCGACAAGTGGCATACAGCCTCCCCTGGTGGCCGACAGCCCACCAGGTTGAAGATGGTTCAAAGTGATTTTGGTTCTGGAGCAGAAGCAGTCTGGGAATTGGTTTAGTGTTCAGGAATCAAAGCGAATGCAAACAGAGGCAACAGGTGGCAAGACGACGGGATTTTGGGAGGAAGCCGACCGAGCATGCATGCATCCCTCGTCCTCGAGGCCTGTTAACTGCTTTACTTAGCTAGTCAATTCGTTGGGTTTTGTACTTAAATAGTTAATGCGCTTAGCTATTCATTTGTGTTTGTAATTAGTTAACTAGTTAGTTAATTAGTTGTGATTTGAAATAGTTAGCTTAATTAGCATAACTAGTTAGCTTTCATTTCATTCGGACCCTCTGTCAAGAGGAAAAATGTTGTAATAAGTGTGCGTGTGTATGTGAATGTCTTCCAACCCCACGTCTTTCTCTCTTTTATTTACCAGCTTTTGATGGTTAGTTTTAGGGCATGTTTCAAGTAGCATACTTATGCTTTGCATGCGTGCATCATTCATTCGTATTGCATGCACCGGGCTCGGCGCATCATTCAAACTGCAATGAATTTCAATACTTACTTGAATACGTGTTTCAAAGCATGTTATCGAGCGTTGCATTCATATGCCATTTTAGATAGCCGAGGCGATTTTAGTTGCATTATTGCATGTGTTACATTAGGCATCTTAACATAGCTAGGATCATGCATGATTTCTAACTAGTTTCCTGTTTTGGCTCAGAGTGCACTGTAAGTGTTTATACTTTAGCATCCTTGCATGTGTGTAAGCGACTGCCATGATAGCATGCTTGCAATGATGCTATTTGCTTATGTGATTATCTGTATGAATGCCTGTGGGTGAAGGCTGATTGCCTGAATTGGGACAATTCAACGATTGTGAGTTTTAAGCCCACTTTACGAAGTGGCAAATCATCATGTTTTAAAGCCCACTTGAGTGTGGCAAATCTGCGCTTTAGCCTACTTGCGAGTAGCACTTTCAAACCATTTTCAAAAACAAACATGAGTTGTTTTGTTCCAATTCTCGTGATTAAGTCTATACTTGTGTGCTGTGCGCGTCACATAGTAAGGTTAGCTAATAAATCGGAAAAAGAACACATGTGTTTTCAAAATAACATATCATGTTTAGTAGAGGCCAATCCTTTGATCGGGCGAGCGGGGGTGCTCATTTCATGACCTTCCCCCCTCATACCCAAGTTCCCGAGCCGAGGCAACTTTGGTGATAACGAACACGTGGCCTTAGGCACGAGTCAGGGTTTCCTAAATTTCCCAAAAACAAAACATTTAGGTGGCGATTCTGAAATCTGGCAAAGCAGTCCGTGTTTGGCGCTTTTGATTCAAAATTGATTTTTCAAAACCAATTGCCAGATTTGGACTCTTTGGTGATTTATCAGTCTTATATTGCACTTTGTGAGATTAGATTCAGAACCGTGACAGGAGTCCGAACTGTAGTAGCTAGAACCTAATTCGCGCCCTCTCCGAAAGGGAGGGCTGTGAGGAGCGGAGTTCGGGCGGTCTACAGCTATATAAGGCCTATATACACTCTAGAACTCCCATACACTTACACTCCTTCATCTTTCAGGCTAAAACGTGAGAGAGAGAGAGAGAGAGAGAGAGAGAGAGAGAGAGAGAGGGGGAACGAAATTGAGATCAAAGCTTGAGAAGGGTGAATTGCAGGGAAATTAAAGGGAATTGGCTTTGAAGCTTAAAGACATAGCAATCTAGAGCCTAATTAAAGAGTTTACGTAAGATTCAAGCCTTGTACGTTAATTTGCTGCCTTTGAGTATTGATCATTTTGATTGTATATTGGGCATGGATTGGTTGACCAAGTATTATGCTACTATTGATTATGTGAATAAATATGTTGTATTCCAACCTCAAGGGTTACCTAAATTTGTATTTGCAGGGAATGGGGTAGTTCCACCACTGTATTTGATCTCTTTTATGAAAGCCAGTATATTATTGCAAAAAGGTTGTCGAGTATATTTATGTTATGTTCTAAATATGAATGTTGATAATGCTAATGTCGAGAATATCCCTGGAGTTAATGAGTTTCCTGATGTGTTTCCCAATGAACTACCCGGAGATCTGATTGATAGAGAAATTGAATTTACTATTGATGTCGTACCTGGAACATAATCAATTTTAAAAACCCCATATCGAATGTCAACCTTTGAATTAAAAGAATTGAAAACTCAATTACATGACTTACTAGATAAGAAATTTATTCGTCCGAGTACTTCACCTTGGGGTGCTCTAGTTTTGTTTGTTAAGAAGAATAATGGGTCTTTGAGGTTATGTATAGACTACCGTGAATTGAACAAGGTAACCGTGAAGAATAAATACCCACTACCTTGAATAGATGATTTATTTGACCTACTTCGGGGATCACAAGTGTTCTCTAAGATAGACCTTAGATCCAGGTATCACCAGTTAAAGGTTAAGGCAGAAGATATAGAGAAAACTGCATTCAGAACTCATTATGGGCACTACGAGTTTTTGGTAATGCCATTCGGGGTAACTAATGCATCTACAATGTTTATGGACCTAATGAATAAGGTTTTCAAACAATTTCTTGATGAATTCATAGTTGTATTTATTGATGATATATTGATCTACTCCCAAAGCAGGGAAGAACATGAAAATCATCTGAGAACTACCTTACAGATTCTGAGAGAAAAGAAGTTGCATGCAAAACTTTTCAAATGTGAATTTTGGCTTGATAGTGTAACATTTTTGGGACATGTAATCAACAAAAATTGTGTATTAGTTGACCCGTAGAAAATTAAGGTTGCTGTGAACTGGCTGAGACCAACTAACGTGTCTAAAATCAGAAGCTTTCTAGGGCTTGTAAGTTACTATCGCAGATTTGTGAGAGATTTTTCAAAACTTGTAATGCCATTAACATAGTTGACACAGAAAAATATGCCATTTGATTGGAATGACCAAAGAGAATCTGCCTTCCAAGAGTTAAATACCAGGCTAGTAACTGCACCAATTTTGACTTTGCCTAATGGTACTGATGGGTTTCAAATTTATAGTGACGCTTTGTACAAGGGTTCGGGGTGTGTGTTAATGCAAAATGGGAAGGTAATTGCTTATGCTTCTCTGCAACTCCGCCCGCATGAAAAGAACTATTCGACCCATGACCTTGAACTAGCAGTTGTGGTGTTTGCCTTGAAAATTTGGCGACACTACCTGTATGGTGTGACTTGTGAAGTGTACACTAACTATAAAAGCCTCAAATATTTCTTCACCCAAAAAGAGCTGAACATGAGACAGAGATGATGGCCTGAGTTGATCAAGGATTATAACTTGCAGATCTTGTACCATCTGGGGAAAGCCAATACCGTTACAGATGCTTTGAGCCGAAAAGCCATTCACAATTTGTCATGCTTACTTACTGGTCAAAGAGAATTGTTGCATTGGAAAGAAATGAGATTGAAATTGTGTTACGTGAACAAGGTGGAATCCTAGCTGCCATTTTCGCCCAGCCTGCAATAATTGAAGAAATTAAAGAGAAACAGCTTGACAATGAGTTTTTAAAGAAGATTGTTGATGGACTTGAATCAAAACCAAGGCCGGGGTTTGTATTTAAGAACAATGTGCTAAACTTTTAGGGTAGGCTTTGTGTACTAGATTGTTTTGAACTAAGGAAACGTATTATGACTGAAGCCCATAATTCCAAATTTGCTATACACCTGGGTAATACGAAAATGTACAAAGATTTGAAGCAAAACTTCTGGTGGCCTGGGATTAAGAAAAGTATTGCTGACTATGTGGCTAGATGTTTGCACTGCCAACAAGTTAAAACCGAACATCAACGACCTGCTAGAATGCTTTAGCCGCTTCCAATACTGGAATGGAAATGGGAACATATTTCCATGGACTTCATTGTGGGATTGCCTCGCTCTTCTCGAGGTATGGACTCTATCTGGATAATTGTTGATCGTTTGACTAAATTCACACATTTCTTACCTGTCAAAGCTTTTATAATGCGAATAAATTGGCTAACATGTATGTGAATAAGATTGTGAGATTACACGATGTGCCAGTATCTATTATATCTGACAAAGATCCTAAGTTCACTTCAAGATTCTGGCAGAATTTACAGCAAGCTTTAAGAACTGAGTTGAGATTGAGCAGTGCTTATCACCCATAGATAGATAGCCAATCTGAATGAACCATTCAAACCTTGGAAGATATGCTCAAAATGTGTGTTAGATTTCTAAGGAAATTGGGAGACCTACTTACCATTAGCTGAATTTTTGTATAACAACAGTTATCATTCAAGTATTGGTATAGCTCCTTATAAAGCTTTGTATGGTAGGAAATGCCATTCTCTAATCTGTTGGGCAGAGGTAGGTGACAGACCTTTGTTGGGACTGAAACTTCTACAATAGACGACTGAAAATGTGAAATTGATTCAATAGAGATTGAAAACTGCACAAAGTCGCCAAAAGAGTTATGCGAATGTCCGAAGAAGAGATCGGGAATATAAGGTTGGGGATCATATGTTTATTAAAGTAACTCCTATGAAAGGGAAAACACAGTTTGGAGTGAAAGGCAAATTGGCACCGAGATACATTGGGCCGTATGAAATTCTTGAAAAAATCAATCTGGTGACATGTCGAGTAGCTTTACCTCCGATTATGGAGCAAATGCATAATGTTTTTCATGTTTCAATGCTTTGGGATTATTGGAGAGATCCTTTCCATATGATTGAACTAACCCAAGTGCTTTTGAAAGATGACTACACGTATGAAGAACGGCCAATTCAAATCGTCAACCGAAGAATCAAACGATTGAGGAACAAAGAAATACCATTGGTAAAAGTTGATTGGCAAAATCACGGAGGGACCTATGCAACATGGAAAACCGAAGAAGATATAATGAAGAGATACCTTGAACTGTTCCCTCTGGATCCGATATTCTTGCAGACTAAAGGTAATTCGAGTTTGGAGGACCAACTCTTTAAGGGGGGAAGACTTTAACAACCCCGAACTGTGATTAGCCACTAATCCATGATTAAAAGTACCTAATCAGTAATTAAGAAGAAATTCTAAATTGATTGCATGTGTATTGCATTATTTGTGTTTATATATGTCTAAATCAAAACCAAACCAAACCAAGCCTTAAGTCCCATCAAATGGAATCGGCTACATGAATCTTTCTTCTTCATGCGACCCTATCAAAGGCCATTTCATTAGTCAAATTAAGTTTATCCATATCTCTATTTACAACGCTAGTCAACGGTAATCTAGGCCTACCCAGCCCCCTTACACTTCCATCTACCGTTACTATGCTGCATCTCTTCGCTGCTACTTCTGTTGGTCTTCGTTGAATATGACCAAACCATCTCAATCGATTCTCTCTCAACTTATCTTCTATCGGTGCTACTCCTACCCATCTCGAATACACTCATTCTTAATATCTATTGGTATTTCTATTTTGTTCTGTAAATTGAAGGCCTTATTGGCATCTAATCATGAAATTGACTTCGGATATGTGTTATTTGAAATTTTTAGAATTTTATGATAAGTTTAATTAAAATTTGATTCGAAATTAAACAAATAGAATAAATTAGAGTTGGCTTAATTAACTTTGATCAAACTTAATGAAGTCCACTAACCAAGCCTATATAAGGCCTATACACACTCTAGAACTCCCATACACTTACACTCCATCTTTTGAGGCTAAAACATGAGAAAGAGAGAGAGAGGAAGGAAATTTAGATCAACGCCTGAGAAGGGTGAATTGTAAAGAAATTGAATGGAATTGGCTTGGAAGCTTAAAGACATAACAATCTAGAGCCTATTAGGTAAGGATTCAAGCCTTTAATTGTGTAATTAAGACTTAACACATGAATTCAAAAGGAATTAGAACGAGAATTAAGCTTTGAGAGGTGAATTAGAAGTTAAATCATACATGCATGTTCATTTCCTCATATGTTGGGTTTGATTTCTAAGAAATTCTCTTATGCATGTCATTGTTCTTGTAACAACCCCGACCTATGATTAATTGTTAAACCATGATTAAGAATTTCTAATAAGTAATTAAGGTGAAATTTTGCATTAATTACATGTGTGTTGCATCAATTGTGTTTATATCTGTTT
>NW_021026399.1:187297-199799 GCF_004153795.1 Camellia sinensis | reverse complement strand
GGCTCAATTTTTTTTTTTTTTTAAGATCAATTTAAAGGGCCCCAAAATGTTTTATTGGGTTCATGTTTAGTTTAGTCCATATTTATATGGTTTTGGCCCACATTTATTAAAATGAAAAAAAAAAAAAAAAAAACAACAACAACAAATAAAGTGTTTGGGCCCAACCCAACCCAAACCATACATACAATATACAACATTGTTCACTATATGAAAGTAAATTTTAATTTATAATTTTAATGATTATATGTGCAAGTATACTTAAATAAAAAATTTGTGAATACTTATTATTTTAATCATAAATTTTTTATTAAAAAAATATATTAGAGGGGGCCCCATTTTCATAGTTCGCCTTAAGCCTCACAAATCTCAAGGCCAGCCCTGGGTTTTACTAAGAGATGAAGAAATGTCTAGTTTTTGTGAAAAACCTAGAAATTGGAGGTTTTGGAAAAATGTTGGAGATTTATGAACTTTCTTGGGTTAAATGAAGGAGTGAGTGAAAATTTCATATTGTTGTTGCAAATATGGCAACTTCTTGATGTATGAGGATTTGGAAACCTTGCTTGAATTTATTGTTAAATGCATATACTTATGTAGTTATGAAATGGCACATTGTTGAGTTCCATGAAATATGAGAATTGTGATTTTGGAAGTTGATATTCAAAACATTGCATATAGTCTTGAAATGACTAAACTGTTGAGGATTGTACAAGATGAGGAAATGTTGCTACGTGTTGATAAATTTAATTGAACATGTGGTCATTATCGTATTATTGTTGAAATACTTAAAAATGGAGAAAATGTTATGAGGCATTGGTAGTTATTGCTTTACATACTCATTCAATTGATCATTACACATTTTGAATAGAGTTTGGAAACGTTTACATTGATAAAAGAGTATTTCGAAATGAGAATTATTGAAATGTTTTAGGGTAAATACGTTGGTAAGTCCGGATAGGAGATGTAGATGAAATTGATTAATTTGGCCTGAATGTCCGAGGTGAAAAACTGAAAACACGCGCGGAGGAGATACCACTTCCCTTCCGGTTAGCAACCGGTAAAGTGGGGTATTGGTAGTGCTAGTTATGCCTACTTGCAAACACCAACCTAAGGATTACTTGAGTCGTATTTACTGCCCCTCTAAAATAAATTGTAAATTTCTAAATTGTTGAGAATTCAAATTATCATTGAGTATGGTGGTTTTCACAAGATGAAAAATGTAATCTTCTTTTAAATGGCATAGTATAACATTTGCATTTCATATTGGGAATCTTTCATAAATGTATATACTTTGTTAAGGATTCTCTACTGGGCTTATGTTCGCCCCTATGGGACTCTGGTGCAGGAAAAGACATGGTGAACCCGCCAATCTAGAGCGTGAATATATGTATATAGAGCACAAGGCTCTGTTTTGTTGTGATTGTATTTTGTAAGCCTAGGGCTGTAACTGTTTGAGTCCGAGAGACTATTTTTGTGTAACCGGGCTTAAGCCTTGGAATTTGTAAGCCCTTGAGGGCATTCTATTTACTTTTGAATTTGACGTTCCACATGCTATAGATTCATGTATGTAATATCATTAAATGTATAATTCACATATGGGACTATTTTGTACAAACTTTTCTGATCAATATTATAATGATTTGGGAATTGCTATGATTCTATAATGAATGTTAGTCGATGTACCTAGATTATGTTTGAGAAATTTTGGGGCGTTACAACTTGGTATCAAAGCTACCGGGTTCGAATACTTGGGGCTCACGGGGAGTGGTTGTTTTGCCACAGTGGGTTCATTTCGCATGATTAGAAAATGTTTTGTATTTCGTGACTATGTGATAACATGATTATATGACTAGATGGGTATGGGATTGGACTTTTGGGATGTTGTTTGCACCTATTAAATTCCTTGAGGTCTTATTAAAAGGATACTTGATCAATACTCGTTCTATTAAGAATTCTTGATTTTTCATGGGACGAATATCATCACAAATGGATAATCCATATGTGCTTATGTGACTAAATGCTTATGTGGAGTGGAATTGAGTTGTTTGTATGGTAGGGAATATATAGAATTGTTATGTTCAAACGAGTGAAAGAAGTCGCAAGCACATTTGAGATTATGTGCTAAATTGTTTATCTTGTTCCTTAATTAGGATGTCAGGAAGGGGTCAAACCCGGTGGTGGTAGAGGTGGAAGGCGTGGTAGGGCTCGCTGGGGTGTGCATGGAGTGCCGGTCCATGAGGTTTCGGTGCAAGAGGAGGGGTTGGGCCATGCTAATATGGCCGAGCAAGTAGGGCAAGCAGAAATTCCGGGATAAGTGGGTCAAGCCGCAATAGAGGCCCTAGCCTGAGAAATAACAGGGACCTTAAGGGAGTCGATGAACATACTAAGGGCGGAGAACCAAGCTAGAGAGAATGCAGTAGAGACGAGGGCGAGTTTTCTCATTAGGGAGTTTTTGCAGGCCAAACTAGATGAGTTTCACGGAGGCCCCGAGCCCAAGAAAGCGGATGAGTGGCTTAAACAAACAGTGAAAACATTTGAGATGCTTCAAATAGAAGACAGTGAGCTAAGAGTGACTCTTGCGAGTGTAGACGCGCTCCCGGGAACTATCCGATATCCGCGCGCCTGCGAGGGGGGCGCGAATCTCGTTTTGTTTTGAGCTTACTACTACAGTTCGAACTCAATGTCACGGTTCTGAATCTGATCTCGCAAAGTGCAATGCAAGACCGATAAATCACCAAAGAGTCCAAATCTGGCAAATCGTTTTGGAAAACTGATTTTTGTAAAGAAGTGTCAAACATGGACTGCTTTGCCAGATACAGAGTCGCCACCTAAATATTTTATTTTGGGAGAAATTTAGGAAACCCTGACTCGTGCCTAAGGACACGTGTCCGTCATCACCAAAGTTGCCTCGGCTCCGGAACTTGGGTACGATTGGGGAAGGTCATGCAATGAGCACCCCCACTTGCCCGACCAAAGATCGGCCACTACTAGCATGATATTTTTTTTTTTTGAAAACACATGTGTTCTTATTCCGGTTATTAAACCTAGAATTACTATGTGATGTGCACAGCATACAAGTATAGACTAGATCGCCTAAGTTGGAACAAAACATTGCATATTTGTTTGTTTGGAAACAGTTTGAAGTTTGCTACTCGCAAGTAGACTAAATCGAGGATTTCAATGAATTGTTCCAATTCAAGCAATCCAACCTTCACCCACAGGCATTCAGGCAGTTATATCACATAAGCAAATAGCCTCGTGGTAAGCATGCTATCATGGCAACACTCACACGCATGCAAGGATGCTAAAGCATAAAAGCTTACAGTGTACTCCGAGCCAAAACAGAGAACTAGTTAGAAATAAATGCATGATCCTAGTTCATGTTAAGATGGCTAATGTAGACGTCCCCGAACGTCCCGGGAGAAATCCCATTTTGTTCATTGGACTCACTATAGCTCAAGACTCAATGTCACGGTCCTGTATCTAATCTCGCAGAGTGCAATGCAAGACTGGTGAATAATCAAAGAGTCCAAATCCGCCAAATCGTTTTGAAAAACTGATTTTTAGAAAGAAGTGCCAAAAATGGACTGCTTTTCTAGATACAGAGTCGCCACCTAAATATTTTATTTTGGAAGAATTTAGGAAACCCTGACTCATGCCTAAGGCCACGTGTCCGTCATCACCAAAGTAGCCTCGGCTCGGGAACTTGGGTACGATTGGGGAAGGTCACTTCGTGAGCACCCCCGCTCGCTCGATCAAAGATCGGCCTCTACTAACCATGATATCAAGTTTTTTAAAACACATGTGCTCTTATTCTAGTTTATTAGCCTAGAATTACTATGTGATGCGCATAGCAAAACAAGTATAGACTGGATTGCCTAAGTTGGAACAAAGCATCGCATATCCGTTTGTTTCGAAAATGGATTGAAGTTTGCTACTCGCAAGTAGGCTAAAACACGGGTTTCGACGAATTATTCCAACTCAAACAACCCAACCTTTACCCACAGGCATTCAGGTAGTTATATCACAGAAGCAAATAGCCTCATGGTAAGCATGCTATCATGGCAGTCACTCACACGCATGCAAGGATGCTAAAGCATAAATACTTACCGAGTACTCCAAGCCAAAGAAAGAAGCTAATTAGAAATCATGCATGAATCCTAACTATGCTGAAATGCCTAATGCAACACATGCAAAAATGCAACTAAGATAGGCTCGGCTATTCTAAAATGGCATATGAAATGCAACAACTGATACACGTATTCAACTCAGAATTGAAATACAATGCAGTTAGTATGATGCGCCGAGCCCGGTGCATGCGAGACAGATAAATGGATGCAAACATGCGAGCATAAGTATGCTAATTGAAACGTGCCCTAAACTAACCATCAAAAGCTAGTAAATAAAAGGGAGAAAGACGTGGGGTTGGAAGACATACATCACACATACGCACACTTATTACAACATTGCCCTCCTCGGAGAATCCGAATAATACAAAACCAGATGAATAATGAACTACAGCTAATTATTACACAATATTTAACTAATTAACAAACTAGCTAAGTAAGCATGTAAGCTAAATGAATGTGACTGCCTCGGCTCTGTTTTGGATAACAATGGATGCATGCATGCTCGAGTCGCCTCGTCGGGAAATCCATCGCGATGCTTCATCCCGCCTTTGTGTGCAATTTATTTCAAAAACTTGCACAAAGCTCCAAGAGGCTGAAACTCCACTCTGGGAAGTTGTGGGAGGGCTGCCGACCAGCCAATGGCATGGCAGACCACCTGCCAACCACCCCTTTGTAGTGGAGACCAAAAAAGGTGGTCGGCCTGCCAGAAAACCTGGTCGACCGACCACTTTCTGCCCCTGGATTCTGGTTTTCTGCAACACAAAGCAATAGGGAAGCATGGCAAGGTATTTTCAACAAATGTGTGCTCGACCACTCTCCCCGTCATAGCATAGGCTCTAGGGAGTGTAACCCTCGATCCTCGGACCACCAATCACGCATCTCGATGCATGATGGCCGAGGAGTCAGATTGCACGACTTAATGTGACATGAATGCACAAATAAGCATCTAAAGCCAATAACTCTATCATGAATAGTCAAGAGTGTCGGCGACCGAGAATCGAGGCACGTTTCATCACTTGGAGTATGAAATCCTCCTCGTTTCCCATGTTTGGGCTAACTCCTATCCCAAACATGATGAAACAAGAATGGCATGCTCAATGCAACTTCTAGCATGCAATCCTAATATAATGCAACTAAATGATACAAAGATGCAAGGAATGACATGCAAGCATGCAAATGGCATACACAATGCTATGAACTACACATGGCATACTCAATGCACATGGACTAAACAATGGCATACACAATGCACATGTGAAGACTAACAAACACAATGAGATGAACAAGGCATGCTTAATGCAATGATCAACTCATGCGACAACATGGACTATGTGGCATACACAATGCAAGATGGACTTAAACCAAAGTGAATGGGCCTCGGCCACACCCAAATCAGTGGCCAAACATGATGAAATCAAAGTAACAAGACACACATAAGCATGCACAATGCAAAGGCTTGAGCCTAAGGCATCAAATGCCACTCTACCAAAGCATGGCAAGGGATGAAATATAGCATACAATCATACATTTTCCAGCTCTGAAATGATATGCAAGATGGTCCCGAATCATGCAAATATGTCACACAATGCATGCTAGATGGCCCGAATACTAAAACTAGTGAAGTGTGTTACACTAAAGGTATACAAAGCAATGCACAAATGGCAAAACTAGCCCCAAACAGACCCTAGACAGGTCCAAGACAATGGGAAAATTGCCTAAGATGATGGCTCAAAATGCATAGAAATGAAGCTCATGCTAAGGCTCAAAAATAGGGCATACAAGCACAACTCTCAAACATATTGAAGGAGTGATGAACATGAGAATATGACAACCTTATATGCTCTGAAATATCATGCTTGATGATGCCAAAGCATGTCAAGGGCCCAAACAACGCATGCTAGTGGACCCGATACGCAAAGCTAGTGAGCTTAAATTGAACTATGGCCGTATACAACAATGCATGCATGACCCAAAACACTTCAAAAAGAGCTAAGGAAGCCCAAAATATGAATAAAATTAGTTTGGATCATGGCCAAAATATGCTAGGAAAGAGGGCCAAAACATCATGCAATACAAGCTAGTGAACCATGATTTACACTACAACCATATGAAGAACATGAGAGGCCACCAAACCAGTCAAAAATAGAATCATGGCATGTCAAATGAAGCCCAAAACCCACTGAAACTTGACCAATGCATGCAAGAATGACATGCCCCTTTGATAGGCTATAAAGAGGGTTGTTCTACACATGCAAGATGGACACTCAAAATGGAAAAAAGGGCTCTGGACAGAGCCTATGCAGGTTCTAAAACCCACCAAAAATGGCCCAAAACATAGCTTGGAAGCATGCAAATAAGGGATCCTTTGTTAGGCCAAATATGCTAGTAAACAAGACAAGGGGTGAGAGGGTCACCCCTCTCTGATTTTGGTGCTCAAAATAGCATAATAACCACTGAAAATCTGTTGGATTTCAGTGGTCAAAAGGGCCAACAAAGCACAACACAAGGGCCCTAATGCATGGCTCAAAACAAGATGAAATGAAGCATGCAATGGGGTAAATGACCCCCAACAGAAAAATGGTCTTAAACAAACATGTTAAGGACTTCAAAACAAGACTTTTTTCAATTTATGACAAAACCCAAATATGCTTGCAAGTATGGCTAAGAGATGAAGCAAAATAAAGACCAAAAGAGGGAAAGAAATGTTACCCTTGAAGCTCAGCAACTCCAGCAGCTTTGAAGCCAAAAACTCAGACCTTAGGACCTCTCAAGACCTTCCAAGAAGCTTAGGTTGGTGTTGGAGGTGTTGGGCTAAGAGGTGTAGTGTAAATGTGCAAGAACCATGGACTTTTGAGACCAAAATAGAGAGATATAAAGAGGGAGGTGTGTATGCCTTAGACAAATTTTCTGAACCTTTGCAAATGAGGGAGAGGGTCTCTCTTATAGAGGAACAAAGGTCCAAGCTTCTTCAAGAAGCTTGTGCAAAAGGTCCAAGCTTCTTGAGGAAGCTATAGCAAAAAGGGTCAAGTTTCTTGAGGAAGCTAGAGCCAAAGGGTCAAACTTCTTCAAGAAGCTAAAAAGGGTTCAAGCTTCTCTTAGAAGGTTAGAGCAAAGGGCCAAGCTTCTTTAAGAAGCCAAAACAAGGTTGCCAATTCTCCATACACGTATGGAAGATGCAGCCTGTGCCTTCCAGCTGGCACACACTCACAGAGACAGAAAAGGGGGAAGCTGGCCGACCAGTTCAGGTGGTCGGCCGACCACTCCCCCTGGTCGGCCGACCAGTTCAAAAGGTTCAAGTGAGCAAAAAGTGGTCGGCAGCCCTGATTGGTGGTCTCCCAAGTGAGTGCAAGCTAGTGGTGTGGTGGGAGACTAGCAATTATGGTCCAAAAGTGAGGGAGACCAGCTATCTGATAAGAAAATCGGACGACCAGGAAAAAGTGGTCTTCAAGGAGAAAAGGTAGTATTCCACCCAAGTACCACCTTCCAAACAATAAAAATAAGGTCCATGCCAAAAATGAACCAAGACGGATGCAAAACGAGGGTTCGGGGGCCAAAACGCGCGGCCGGAGGCCCCGAAAACTGACTATTAAGCATCGAAAGTAGCGTGCGACCACGAAGGTAGTCTCCCGAGCCACAGTGTCCCTCTAGAGAGAGGAAACAAGGTGTGTGCCAAAAACTGGAGCAAATGGAGAAAGTTAAGTGGTCCCGAACTGAGGCGCACGGCCGACGACTCCGAAAACCAGAAACTGGTCTCCAAATGGGAACAGTAGTCTACGACCATGAAAAGTAGCCTACGGCCACTGAGAGATGGTCTACGAGACCTCTCCCTCCCTTCGGGAAGAGAAAACAGAACCTTGTTCGCAAACCGAGGCAAAAGAGTCCCGAAGTTCGGAGGCAAGGCTCTCAGCCGAGACTCCGTAACCTTAGAACGCGCACAACATGCGTCATCACCGAGCGCTCAATCGATGACATCTGAATCTTAAGGTCGGTCAAAAATGGGGTGTTTACAGCTAATGCAACACATGCAAAAATGCAAATAAAAATAGGCTCGGCTATTCTAAGATGGCATATGAAATGCGATTATTGATACATGTATTCAACTTGGAATTGAAATGCATTGCAGTTAGTAGGATGCGTCGAGCCCGGTGCATGCAATACAGATGAATGATGCAAACATGCATAGCATAAGGATACTATTTGAAAAATGACCTAGAACTAACCATCAAAAACAGGTAAGTAAAAAAAGAAAGACGTAGGGTTGGAAGACATTCACACACTCACGCACACTTATTACAAAATTCGTCCTCTCGACGGAGGGTCCAAATGAATACGCTAAGCTAGCTACGCTAAGCTAATCAACTAATCGAATAATCTAATAGACTAATTGTTACACAACCAAATTGAATAATTAGTTACAACTAATTATTACAACAACTAACTAATTAATAAATTAATTAATGATTACAAAACTTAAGCTAGTTAACAAATAAGGAAAGCAGTAAACAATACTGTTCCAGCTCTGGTTGGGGGAGAAAAGGATGCATGCTCGATTGCCATCCCGAAAAGCTCTCCGGTTGCTCTTTAGAGGCTCTGTCTGCAGGGTGTCCTCAAGGAATTCCTACTGAATCTTACCAAAACCAGTCTAGGGAATACACCAGTGGCCTGCCGGCCATGGGGAGCCACTGCCGACCATCTACCGGCCAGGAATGAAGGTCTGCCGGCCATCTGCAAGGCACTGCCGGCCACTGGTGTGCTGTGACACCAAGCTGCAGCAGAGCACAAAATAGAGAAAAGAAAGGGTCTCCCAAGGGTATGTATGCACTATGCCACCCCATATCACCTCGAAACATCAAGGGAGAGGCATAATTGGATCCACGACCATCAATCACGCATCCCGATACATGATGTCCAAAGATCCAACTTGTGCAAATCAATGTGAAATGAATACACGAATAAACACATAAAGCCTAAAACTCCATCATGTGTGATCAAGAGCGTCGGCGACCGAGAATTGATGCACGTTTCTTTAAGTATGAAACGTCCCTCGTTCTTCATGCTCGGTTTAACACTTAATCCAAACAACAATGCAACACAAGCATGGCATACACAATGCGACTCAAGCATGCAAACATGCAATATGACTTAAACATGCAAACATGCAATGCAATATGATCAATCTAACAAGGCTAATGGCATGCACAATGCAAATGTCAATTACCGTGCATAACGCAACTGATGGCATACTCAATGCAATGTTACCTAAGCATACACAATGCAAAGTATAAGGTATAGACAATGCGATATAATGCAAGCATGCAAACAAAATGTAATCAACCATGCTCAATGGACTTAAACCGAAATGGACAGACCTCAGATACGCCCAAATCAGTGGCCAAAATGCTAAGAAGAAGGCACCGAAAACACGTACAAGCATGCATGCCAATTGGCTCACCAATTAAGGTATAAAAGGTGCCACTCTCAAGAACACCTAAAAAGTGAAAAGTATGGAAGTGTAACAATACCAAGTGCACTAAAATGAGGTAAGAAATGATGCCAAATCATTTAAACAACACAAGTAAAGCATGCGAAGGTCCTTAAAAGCATGGAGCTATCAAAGAGGACTATAAAGGAGGCATGCAATACATGGCACAAATGCACGAACTAAACATGGATAGAGCTCAAATAGGTCAAAATAAGGACCTAAACATGCTGAGATGAGGGCCCAAAGACCTAGGCATGCAAGCATATAAGCTAAGCCATAAACTAGGCAATAATGCACAACACTCAAAGGCACTTAAAGCATGATTGAAGTGGGAATACAGCAATCCTATAGGCTCTGAAATGTCATGTTAAGTGATGCCAAATCACGTACACAACACAAATGAAACATGCAAAGGTGCTCAAAGCTTGAGGCAAGCAAGAACATTTATACTACAAGTATACAAAACATGAAGCATGTGGTTAAGGCAACCCAAAATAGTCCTAGAACATGTTAAAACGAGACTAAAACATGTATGGAAGTAACCCAAAACAAGCTAGCATGGTGAGCATGAGGCATGATGCATACAAGGCAAATAAGGTGGATTACACTACACCTATTAAGACCAAGCATGAGATGAATCAACCAACAAAAATCAGAGTTAAGGCATGTCAAAATAAGCCCAAAAACCCACTGAGATGGCATCCCAAAGACCTAAGCATAGAGGCATGCACAATGATCCATTCATGAGGCATAAAACACAAACTCTCTAAGACATTGAAATCATGTCAAATGCAAGTGTATGACCACATTACATGGACTGAAATAACATAACAAGTGATGCCAAATTGTTGAAATAGGCCAAATAACCCATGTTAGTGGATTCAATACACAAGGCTAACAAGCTAGATTGAACCAAGGCTATACAAAGTGAGTCATGTATGACCAAAACAACATAAATCAGACCTTAAACATGCTAAAACATGAACAAAGTCTTCTTGAAGTTAAGCCTAAAGCATGCTAGAATGATATGTTAAAGCATGAGACATACTAGGCTAATTCATGGGATTGCACTACAAGTGTATGGAGCATGTAAGGGGCCACCAAACCAAACCAAAACAGAGTCATGACATGGAAAAACATCACCAAAAACATGTTGAAATGGAAAGAAAACAAGGTAGAATGGCATGCTACTTCATGAGGCATACAAAGCTAGTTTGTGTGATTTACACTACAAGTGTGTTATGCATGCATGGAGTGACAAAACCAACCCAAAATAGTGGCATGCCATGCTAAAATATTCTCAAATACATGCTAAGATATGGTCAACACTAACTTAACAAAAGTGCTCAAACATGAGGCATGTGAAGCTAGTAAACACAATACAAGGAGAAGTGATGGCCCTCTCCTATTTGGGACCTCAAAACACCCTTCCCACCACTGAAATTCCTCTGAATCTCAGTGGTGAGAAGGCAAAAACCAGGTGGTCCCAAAGGCTCACAAAGAAGGCACAAAAATAAGGCCAAACAAAGCCTAAGAGGGGGTAAACAACCCCCAACAAAAAAATGACCTTAAAAAAAGATCTTAAGCATGCAAAAATAGAACTTTTTGCAGTAGGAAGTGAAGTCCAAAACAGCATGCAAATAAGTCCAAAAGCTTGAGCAAGAATGAGGGTTTAAAAGTTAAGTTTCTCACCCTTGATGACCACCTTCAAGGCTGCAACTCCAGTACCCTTTTTGATCCAAAAAGCAGTCTAAAAGCTTCAAAAATAACCTCAAGGGACCTCAGCTCCAAGGGTATGGTGTTTGAGTGTGTGTTTATGTGTAAAAGTGAGACAAAAGAAACTTTTAAGGCACAAAAATAAGAACAAATAGAGGTATAGATACAAAGTTATATCTATATCTCGGACCTCAAAATTCTCAACCTCTGAAATGGAGGAGGGGCTCCTCCTTATATCGAAGAGAGGAAAGCAAAGCTTGTTAAACAAGCTTGGAAAGAGGCTACATGTATGAAGGAGGGGTGAGTGAAAACTAGCTGGCTCAAAAGATCTGGCGTGAAACCTGCAGAGACAAGGGGTCTGCTAGCCATCAGTGGTGGACGGCAGTGGCTCATTGATGGCCGGCAAGGCCAAAAGGTGGCCGGCAATGCCTTCCACAAAGCACACAAAAAGGGCCAATACAAGGTCCAAAAATAGGGCAGAAATGATACAGGGTTTGGAAAGTTCAAACCTGTGACGTTCCGCCGTGAAAGTTGAGTACTCGGCGAGCAGTCAAACTAGTTGTTAGGTGTACCTGCAAGCACAACCAAGTCTTGAGGACGGTCAAAAATAGGGTGTCTACAGCGAGTTACTACCTTAAAGGAGATACGGGCCAATGGTGGAAATACACCAAGGGTCGAATAGAACCAATATGGGAAGCATTCGTGGTGGCTTTCCAAGATAAGTATCTACCTCCAACTGCTAGGGAGGGGTTAAGGTAGGAATTTTAGGACCTCAAGCAACTTAACATGTCCGTGGCCAAGTTTGAAGTGGCCTTCTCTAGTTTGTCTCAGTTTGCACCGGAGTTGGTAGCAACAGAAGAGCACCGTTGTGTTAAGTTCGAGAAGAAACTAAGAACCAAGATCTTGTTCAAGGTTGCTGGAAATATGGTCCGGAATTATGACCGTCTTGAGGAGGCAGTGGCACACGTAGAGATTACTGCGGAGGCCGAGGATGAGAGAATCTGGGGTTCAGGGTCGAGGGGTCAAGGGTCACAAGGGGACTATAGACCCAACAAGAAGAGCAAAAACACATTTTCATCCCAGTCCCAACCACAGCAGTCTCGATCCACCTTTCCCTTGCCTAGTGCGGGCTCCTGGAAGAGCGCACCGAGTGGTTTTACTTAGAGCGGACTTTCGT
>NW_021026399.1:148512-179071 GCF_004153795.1 Camellia sinensis | reverse complement strand
TTTAAGCCCACTTTGCGAAATGGCAAATCATCATGTTTTAAGCCCACTTGAGAGTGGCAAATCCGCACTTTAGCCCACTTGAGGGTGGCACTTTCAAACCATTTTCGAAAAACAAACATGAGTTGATTTGTTCCAATTCTTGTGACTTAGTCTATACTTGTGTGTGTGTCACATAGTAAAGTTAGCTAATAACCAGAATAAGAACATACGAGGTTTATAAAACATCATATCATGATAGTAGAGACCGATCTTTGATCGGGCGAGCGGGGGTGCTCATTTCAGGACCTTCCCCTCTCGTATCCAAGTTCCCGAGCCGAGACAACTTTGGTGATGACGGACACGTGGCCTTAGGCACGAGTCAGGCTTTCCTAAATTTTCCCAAAATAAAATATTTATGTGGTGACTCTGTAATCTGGCAAAGTAGTTCAGTTTTGGCATTATTTGATTCAAAATTTGAATTTTCAAAATAATTTGCCAGATTGGACTCTTTGGTGTTTATCAGTCTCACATTGCACTTTGTGAGATTAGATTCAGAACCGTGATAGGAGTCCGAACTTTTGGACCAATTCGAGCTCTCCGAAAAGGGGGTGTGAAGAAAGTCGAGTCTACAGGCCGCCAATCCTGCTAGATGTTACACTTTTTTTGTGATGTTTCGTCTTTCCAACTCTTGAATCTCTTTGATTTGTGGGGGATCTACCTTTATTCCACGGTTGGTCATCAAGAATCCTAGAAATTTTCCTGATCCCGCGCCAAATACACACTTGGATCCAATCAAACCTAGCTTGTGAGTCTTTAAAATTTAGAACATCTCAAATAAATTGTCGAGATAGTTAGACTCATTCTTGCTCTTGATCGCCATGTCATCAATGTATGCCTCCATTGTCTTGCCAACCAAAGGGGCAACCATTTTGGTAATCATTCTCTGAAAGGTTTCCCCTGCATTCTTCAAGCTAAGAGGCATTATTTTGTAGCAATACAACCCCTTGGAGTCGTGAAAAAAGTGATCTCTTGGTCTAGCTTGTACATAGCAATTTAATGATATCCACGATATGCATCTAGAAAGCTAAGGAGGTTAGAGCCAAGGGTCATACTCCTTTGAGCTTGAGAAATGATGAGGAGGGTGGTAGTACACACATTTCCTTGCAAATGCATTGCTTTGCCTCTGTTGCTCTCTGTTACAACAAAACCAGAAGCCTGAAAAATGGGGTGGCCGACTGGCCACCTGAGGTAGCCGACCGGCCACTTGAACTAGCCGACCGGTCAGTTAAGGTGGCCGGCAGCCACCTTCTGTTTCTGACCGGCCACCAATCCATTTTTGTGCAAAGTGTTCCTATGTTGGAGCAGAAGCAGTCTGGAATGCTAGTTCGATGTTCTGTGATCAAGGCGAGTGCAAACAGAGGCAGCCGGTGGCAAGGCAATGGATTTTCGGGAGGAAGCAACCGAGCATGCATGCCTCCCTCGCCCGCGAGGCCACTTTATTGCTTTATTAGCTAGTTGTAGCTGATTAATACATGTGTTGTAATTAATTAGTTCAATTTGTTTTGTAATATTCTAATTAGCTTAGCATAGCTAGTCATTCAATTATGTTGTAATAATTAATTAGCCTAGAATAGTTAATTAGTTTCGTTTTGTAATAATTAGTTTAGCTTAGTGTAGCTTAGCTTATTTATTCGGACCCTCCTTCACGAGGGGGTAATGTTGTAATAAGTGTGCGTGCTTGTGTGCATGTCTTCCAACCCCACGTCTTTCTCCCTTTTACTTAACCGCTTTCGATGGTTAGTTTTAGGGCACGTTTTGATTAGCATACCTTATGTCTGCATTTCTACATTCATTCATTTTGTCTTGCATGCGCCGGGCTCGGCGCATCATTCAAACTGCATTGTATTTCAATACACTTCTTTGAATACGTGTTTTCAAGAGCATGCTATCAAAGTGTTGCAAATGTCATCTTAGATAGCCAAGCCTATTTAGTTGCATATTGCATGTGTTACATTAGGCATCTTGCATAGTTAGGATCATGCATATTTCTAACTAGCTTTTGTTTTGGCTTGGAGTACACTGTAAGTTTTACGCTTTAGCATACTTGCATGAGTGTGAGTGATGCCATGATAGCATGCTTGCTATGAGGCTATGTGTTTAAATGCTAAACTGCATGAATGCTTGTGGATGAAGACTTTGTTGCTTGAATTGGGACAATTCAACGAGTGTGAGTTTTAAGCCCACTTTGCGAAATGGCAAATCATCATGTTTTAAGCCCACTTGAGAGTGGCAAATCCGCACTTTAGCCCACTTGAGGGTGGCACTTTCAAACCATTTTCGAAAAACAAACATGAGTTGATTTGTTCCAATTCTTGTGACTTAGTCTATACTTGTGTGTGTGTCACATAGTAAAGTTAGCTAATAACCAGAATAAGAACATACGAGGTTTATAAAACATCATATCATGATAGTAGAGACCGATCTTTGATCGGGCGAGCGGGGGTGCTCATTTCAGGACCTTCCCCTCTCGTATCCAAGTTCCCGAGCCGAGACAACTTTGGTGATGACGGACACGTGGCCTTAGGCACGAGTCAGGCTTTCCTAAATTTTCCCAAAATAAAATATTTATGTGGTGACTCTGTAATCTGGCAAAGTAGTTCAGTTTTGGCATTATTTGATTCAAAATTTGAATTTTCAAAATAATTTGCCAGATTGGACTCTTTGGTGTTTATCAGTCTCACATTGCACTTTGTGAGATTAGATTCAGAACCGTGATAGGAGTCCGAACTTTTGGACCAATTCGAGCTCTCCGAAAGGGGGGTGTGAAGAAAGTCGAGTCTACAGGCCGCCAATCCTGCTAGATGTTACACTTTTTTTGTGATGTTTCGTCTTTCCAACTCTTGAATCTCTTTGATTTGTGGGGGATCTACCTTTACTCCACGGTTGGTCATCAAGAATCCTAGAAATTTTCCTGATCCCGCGCCAAATACACACTTGGATCCAATCAAACCTAGCTTGTGAGTCTTTAAAATTTAGAACATCTCAGATAAATTGTCGAGATGCTTAGACTCATTCTTGCTCTTGATCGCCATGTCATCAATGTATGCCTCCATTGTCTTGCCAACCAAAGGGGCAACCATTTTGGTAATCATTCTCTGAAAGGTTTTCCCTTCATTCTTCAAGCTAAGAGGCATTATTTTGTAGCAATACAACCCCTTGGAGTCGTGAAAAAAGTGATCTCTTGGTCTGGGTTGTACATAGCAATTTAATGATATCCACGATATGCATCTAGAAAGCTAAGGAGGTTATAGCCTAAATTAGAATCCACCAACTAATTAATCCTTGGCAATGGAAAGTTATTCTTTGGGCATGCTTTATTAATTGTTTTGTAATCGATGCAAATGTGCCACTTACCATTTTTCTTTGACACGACAACTATGCTTGAAATCCACTTGGGGTAATAGACCTCTCTAATTGCTTATGCCTCCAATAGATTTTCCACTTCCTTGGTTACAACCTCTTCATGGTGCAATGTGGACCTGCAAGTTCTTTGAATGACTGGTCTAGGATGAAGAAAGACGTTGAAAGACGTTGAGTTGATGGCAGATGAAGCTTGGATCAATGCCAGGCATATCGTAATCTAAGAAAAGACCTTTATGTTAGACATTAGAAAGTCCAAGATTTCCTTCCTTTAATTGCTAGATAAAGAAGAGCCTAGCAAAAATAACTTTTCAAGATCATTTTTGTTTATCATTACGTCTACCAATTCTTCGACAACTTTATCTTTGGCTTCCTTACCAAAATCTTCAAACACCTCTATGTCCTCTGGCTCTTCTATCATCTGAACAAATCCCTTGGCATCTCAACTATCATTTACAGTGAGCTTGCATGGTGTGTAACCATGTGTTTCCCAAAACAATGTTGAAAGTAGAGCAAATGTTTAACACCCAGAACTCCACATGTTTGACCACCGATCCTACTTTGACCAGCAATATGTTCTTTCCAATTGGCCATCCAAGCATTGAATTGAAGCTGACCAATGGAGATATGGCAAGTGCCAGGTCTTTTTCATCCAACTTGAACTGCTTGAAAGCGTTATAGTACATGATCTCAACTGAGCTACCTTGGTCGATCATGATCCTCTTGATATAAAAATCCTTGACAAGCAGAGTTACCGCTAGCACGTCGTTGTGGGGATTCTAAAATCTTGCCAAATCTCTATCGGAGAAAGATATCACATTCTTCTCTTCTTCCTTTCTTTTCTTGAAGGTCAGCTGGACACTAAGTACTTTCGTCATTTGTTCACCTTTCTTAATCATGCATCTAAGCTCACAAACTCGCTTAGGCTCAGGGATCCCATGGATCACATTGATAACTTCTTGAGGAGGTGCGTCAAGGGGCATCCAATTTGACATGTCTTGATTTTGAGGGCTGCCCTAGCTCCACCTTCAATTAAGCGGTGTAAGCGTCCTACTACTACTAACTCTTCCAATTGTTGTTTAAGTGGCACACAATGTAACGCCCCAAAATTTTCGACAGGGTATATCTATTTATGCTACAAAACCCACCTGATAGACAAACACATATGTATAGCTAACTATTCCATACATCCATTTCCATTAAATCCCAAATGCCAAATACATGCTATTCACATCTCAATGCCCTAGTTCCAATCCCAAGCATACATTTTACAACAAGTATGAAATGGAAGCCAACCAGATAATAAGTGCCCTACAAGCTTACAAATTTATCCAAGAATATTCTTAGTTACACAAAATGGAGTTTCAACTCAACGCAAATATAGCCCTGGGCTTATATTCAACAAATAACGATAAAACAAAAATGAAGCCTCAACTCCGAGTCCTCCCAAGTCAATGCCTTGGCGAAGACATAGCACCTGTACCTGAAATGGTTTCCCTTATAGGGTGAGCCACAGCCCAGTAGAGATATACTACACAACATATGAATCATGACAAGACTAAAGAGGAGTATGTTCATGCCATGCTCATGATAAAATAATTTATCTCTCTTTTTATAAAGCATGCAATGCTGAAATGCAACAACAGATATAAAACCATTTCTATTTTAAACCATTTCATGAATACAGGCTCTGTGAATCTCTAAGTGAGTGTCTGCAAGTAGGCCTAAATGCACTACCACTGTTACTTTTACCAGTAAACTGGAAGGCTCGACACCTAACCGTGCAGTTCTACACCCCCTATCCAAATTCACCAAGTATTCATCTTTTCGCAAACAAATACATTTCCAAACATTTCTAAAAAACAGGTACATTTCCAATGAAATGAATGTAATGCAATGTCCAATGCAACAAATGAGGAATGTGGTACAATTAACCTAAGTCTCATGCATTTCTACAACAATCATGACTATCCTCCACCGATAGCCCAAAATAGATATTTCTAAACGGATATTTAAACAATTAAATTCCAAAAAAAATTCGATAAACACAATCTATTCCACATCTCATCAAATATGAACAACTACACTAGTTTTCATATCACAATCACGTCCGATAACCTCTCAATGTCCATTTCTAACCGTGTCAGTTTTATTTCAACGGATACAGTAAGCAAAATAATACCGTTAATGCCCAAGAAAACATCATTTTCTTTTCAAACTCATTCTCCGAGTATTATTCAGCTATGATATCCTATTTTGATCGAAAGCCCCAAAAGTTGAACGTAATTCCTTTGTTTTCTTTAAAAATGCTCTTTTGGCCACAAACCAGTAAAAATTTCAAAACCAATCGAATCGAAATCCGTTTTTTGTTCAAATTTAAAACATAACTCTTTCATAACCTTGCAAACATATTCCAAGTTTACACTTTGGTAATTTGGGTATCAACTTTTTATTTTTCTCAAAATTTCTCTTTTAAGCAAATAAATCTCAAATTTTTTAAAAATTCTAATTAAATTATATACAACTCTAAGCTCCCTATAATCAAGTAAAAGTGCATAAAGAAGTGTAAGAAAAATCCCTACCTCAAGCTAGAAGAGGAAACAAGCAAAAACAACGATTTTCAATTTTGTCAGATTTTGATCTCTACCGGTCAAAACGTTGCTCTCATCAAGCTCTTCACTTTGGTCTCAAGAACATGGGTCTAAAACCTAATAGATTTTGGTGGATCATAGATTTTGTGTGATGAATGTTTAAAGAAAAAAAAAATGAAAGACAGATTCAGGCGAGAGCACAGAGGCAGAAGTAGAAATGAAAAGAAAGAAGAAGAAAAGAGAAAAAGAAATGAGGGAAAGGAGTGGAAGGGCATCCCCCCACGTGGGTTGCCTCTCATTACATTAAAATATATATATATACATATATATATATACACACACATCAATTCAAGTGTATTTTCACATCATAATATTTTGTAACATAAATGATAAAATGATATAATATTTTCTCACCACAAAATATATTTCGTTTAATGGTACACATCATAAAATCAACTATCAAATATTTATTATAATCTTATATAATAAATAATAACAACTCCCAAGGTAGTTATTACTAATCACATTTTAAAAGGACCAAACAGTTAAACGCGAGTCATTAAACAAACTCAATTTACATTAAATCTAAGTCATGGGTCTCACCCATAAGTCAAATATGGTCCAATTATATACCAAAATAGACCCAACAAATTTATCTCAAATCATGGTCTGAACACCCAAAACTCAATTTTAAATTCTGCTACAAATTAAATTGAATACCAACCAGTCCATGAATTTTCATAAAATAAATACTCATCATTAAATTTTGAATTTTTATCCAATGTGCTAGACTCATATGGGAACAACATATAAAAATTTCATAATTTTCTGAGATCCGGAATTATTTTTAAAAAATACAAAACCGAACTATTTTCGCACAGAATTTACACGGCAATCAAATTCGAAAATTTGCTCAATTAAATTGTACGCTGGCTATTTAACAAAAAAATTGGGTCATTACAACCTACCATCCTTAAAGAAATTTTGTCCTCGAAATTAAACTCAAGTAATGTAATATATTCTATAGTCACCTACAAACTCACTCAGGTACTTACTAATGCATCAACAAAATTTCTTTGACTACTGGTAACAAACCAAATCTTGACATTTGCACAACAATTGATTATAAAACCCTTACTAGTATAAACTATTAAATGATTCTTTTATCCACATCGATAACCCACAACAACAAAATAGGATCTAATCCCTTAAGCATAACAAAATTTTGGCAAAACAACTCCCCAGAATACCAAGACACCATACCTTATCGGTGATAACCCAACTTTAACGAACTATCTCCATCACCTAATGCACAATGCATCCCAAGGCTAATATAACTATCACTACTCCGAGACCTTAACAAAACGAAATAATAACTCTTCAAAAGCACTAACCACCAACTCTTATGAAACATAATGCAATCATGTCAAACACACTACTCGAAAATTCTCAACCACAACTTTAATTGCCCAACCAAGCAATTTCTATATTATTTTTACCTACCCACTCTATTTCTTTCACTCGAGGAACCGACTAATAGTTTACGCAAACTTGTCTATATCCACCCACACAATTTCACTCCAACATAGAATTTACCCAAATGCCCACACAATGCACTTCGAGTCCGCATAGAATTCATCAAGACTAGATACACATTCTAACAATACTGAGGTACTCCTAACAAAAGTTAACTCAAAGCCACTCTCATTCTTTAAAACCCAAGCCATAACACTAACTCCAAAGTTACAACACGATTCTACATCACACTAATATTACGATAACCCACGAGATAAAATCCAAATTGAACAACTCTTACTATACCAACTCACTTATCGACAAGTATTAATACCGCTGTTGAGGCTAATTAACAGAATATTTTATCGCTCACCCTAGAAGTATCCCGTACCAATCACAATGAGACTCCTGTAAAGATTAACATTTAAACGACTCTAAAATTTGTGAATTGTTAATAAATTGATTAACCTCAAATTACAATAAAATCTCTCCAAAGGAAATTCCATGTGCATCCCTTGCCAAAAGAAATAATTCTACACTTTTTATTCAGAATTCTAATTAAAATAATCTTTTCAGTACTTTAATCCAATCACTACGAAATTTGCTCCACACCAGAAAAATAAACAATTTAACTCGAGAAATAATCCACCACAGCTTACTAAGGTACAAAGAAAATAAAATTGAATCCTCATAACTGCTCATGTCACAAATAACAACACCAATTACCATATTAAACCCACCACAAAAAGCCTACACAACTCAAGACAAAATGTTACACCAACAAATACTAGTTTTAGTTACTTTGAAATCTTCTATGAAGTCTCTAGCCAACTCACCTCCACCTAAACTTTAAAAGATACAACCACAAGTTATAAAGCCTCTCATTCACTCTAAGAAATTTTCTGTGTCAACAATAGTCATTCCATAACAATTTCCGAGGCTAACAAAGTAACGAAAGCACTTCATACCAATTTATTCCTCAACGAGGGGTCTGTCGAATAACTTCTTCTAAAGTAATATCACCACAAAACACGATGAAACAAAATTAAAATAAGAAATCATCCTCTATTAGGAAAAACTAAATACATTTTAATTAAGAAAACACTTAACACTTAAGGTCTAATACACTCAAATTGAATTCAATGGTAATATTAGACCAACATACCAACAACACGAATTCTCACCACTTATAGCAAAACGAAGGATCAATATAAGGGATTTACAACTCTTACACCAAGAATACAAAACAATCTTATAGCTAAAGGACAAGGGATACAAAATAATCTTTATTTTCATTACATGAACCATGCCATCACGACCCACACCAAATTTAACTCAAAACACTCTCATATACCTTCCATCTTCACAATTTCTAACTCATACATAAAAGTAACTATAAAAGTTAACATCAATCACTCTCGATGGGTCAAGCATAAATTCCCATGGAAATACTCAAATTACCACCATATTAATTATCCTAAAGCACCTAATTTAGAATTATAATATCCTCACAAAGTAATCTTAAAAAATTTCCTCTAAAAACATTGGTTGCTGACACAAGTCCACAACATCCATCACATCATGTCCTTCAACACTCATTTATTGCACTCGAGAACATCAACAACTAACTTTGAGACATTGGACTCCACCAATCTCGAAGGCACTCGGAACTCGCCTATATGTTCCAAAATATCAACTCACGAGTCAATGTTGTTACTACTAATAATCCCATCAAATGGCGTAACCCAAATCAAATTTAATCTCATTTCAATCTATCTCAAAATTATTTATCTCATTTGCCCTCTTAGGATTTGCAGTAAAATTATGAATAAAACAAACTTTCTAAGAAACACATCTCTTACTACAGGATATAATTTCTATCATGCTAAGACTACGTTTATTCCCAAACATATACAAAATAATTGGCCTAGAGCCCATTACTAACCTCACAAGTAGTCCATCAAGCAAGTGAAACAATCCAACTATAACTAACTTTGTCTATCCCAAGAAAATTTAGAACTAGTTTTACGTGTTCTAATGTCAACAATCCAAAGCATGTTATCTTAGATTACTTTAATCATTATTAAAGTCACAACCAAACCAAATTATTAGAATAAGGTTAATCTCTAACTCACTCTACTTCTAAGATTTTTTTCATCTAGTCCACTTCTACAAACTTGATATAAAATTGAAAAATAATTAATTCCTCATAACAACAAACCAGTCGCTACACAACACAAACTCTACTATTTTAAGGTCACATTTACATCCACAATCATACAAATCGGTTAACCTACGCTTTAATACTAATTCCACAACATCTTGACCAATCATCCCGACCATATTACTCTAGCTTACACCTTCTTCCTGGAAAAAAGGTATCCTCCTACATGAGAACATCCCGAGCACCCCAAGTGCTTCTATTACAGCCTTTCCCGCTTTATGACATCTTATATAAGAGACAGGATTTAGCTCAGAAGTAAGTACTCCACACTAGTTCCAACACGCTGCATACGGATTAAACATAAACCTACACATGTATCTACATCACATAAGGCAAACCATATAAGTACATAGTCACATAGAGCACATACAAGTTACCACTCCAAGATATTGACTCGTTCCACAAACATTCAAAGACTTCCAAATAGAAATAGCATTGATCAGGTGCTTTTCAAAAAGGACCTCAATGAATTTCATGGATGCAAATCACATCTCAGAAGTTTAACCCCATACCCACATAGTCACATAGACATGTTATCACATAGCACATAAGATATGCAACATTTCTCACTAGCAAAATGAACCCACTGTGGTAAAAACCACTTCCCACGTGCCCCAAGTATTCAAATCCGGTAGCTCTGATACCAAGTTGAAACGCCCCAAAAATTTTGGCAGGGTATATCTATTTATGCTACAAAGCCTACTTGACAGACAAACACATATGTATAGCTAACTATTTCATACATCCATTTCCATTAAATCCCAAATGTCAAATACATGCTATTCACATCTCAATGCCCCAGTTCCAATCCCAAGCATACATTTTACAACAAGTATGAAATGGAAGCCAACCAGATAATAAGTGCCCTACAAGCTTACAAATTTATCCAAGAATATTCTTAGTTACACAAAATGGAGTTTCAACTCAACGCAAATATAGCCCTGGGCTTATATTCAACAAATAACGATAAAACAAAAATGAAGCCTCAACTCCGAGTCCTCCCAAGTCAATGCCTTGGCGAAGACATAGCACCTGTACCTGAAATGGTTTCCCTTATAGGGTGAGCCACAGCCCAGTAGAGATATACTACACAACATATGAACCATGACAAGACTAAAGAGGAGTATGTTCATGCCATGCTCATGATAAAACAATTTATCTCTCTTTTTATAAAGCATGCAATGCTGAAATGCAACAACAGATATAAAACCATTTCTATTTTAAACCATTTCATGAATACAGGCTCTGTGAATCTCTAGGTGAGTGTCTGCAAGTAGGCCTAAATGCACTACCACTGTTATTTTTACCAGTAAACTGGAAGGTTCGACACCTAACCGTGCAATTCTACACCCCCTATCCAAATTCACCAAGTATTCATCTTTTCGCAAACAAATACATTTCCAAACATTTCTCAAAAATAGGTACATTTCCAATGAAATGAATGTAATGCAATGTCCAATGCAACAAATGAGGAATGTGGTACAATTAACCTAAGTCTCATGCATTTCTACAACAATCATGACTATCCTCCACCGATAGCCCAAAATAGATATTTCTAAACGGATATTTAAACAATTAAATTCTAAAAAAATTTGATAAATACAATCTATTCCACATCTCATCAAATATGAACAACTACACTAGTTTTCATATCACAATCACGTCCGATAACCTCTCAATGTCTATTTTTAACCGTGTCAGTTTTATTCCAACGGATACATTAAGCAAAATAATACCGTTAATGCCCAAGAAAACATCATTTTCTTTTCAAACTCATTCTCCAAGCATTATTCAACTATGACATCCTATTTTGATCGAAAGCCCTAAAATTTAAACGTAATTCCTTTGTTTTCTTTAAAAATGCTCTTTTGGCCACAAACCGGTAAAAATTTCAAAACCAATCAAATCGAAGTCCGTTTTTGTTCAAATTTAAAACACAACTCTTTCATAACCTTACAAACATATTCCAAGTTTACACTTTCGTAATTTGGGCATCAACTTTTTATTTTTCTCAAAATTTCTCTTTTAAGCAAATAAATCAAAAAAATTTCAAAAATTCTAATTAAATTATATACAACTCTAAGCTCCCTATAATCAAGTAAAAGTGTATAAAGAAGTATAAAAAAAATCCCTACCTCAAGCTAGAAGAGGAAACAAGCAAAAACAACAATTTTCAATTTTGTCGGATTTGATCTCTACCGGTCAAAACGTTGCTCTCACCAAGCTCTTCACTTTGGTCTCAAGAACATGGGTCTAAAACCTAATAGATTTTGGTGGATCATAGATTTTGTGTGATGAATGTTTAAAGAAAAAAAAATGAAAGACAGATTCAGGCGAGAGCACAAAGGCAGAGGTAGAAATGAAAAGAAAAAAGAAGAAAAGAGAAAAAGAAATGAGGGAAAGGAGTGGAGGGGCAGCCCGCCACATGGGTTGCCTCTCATTACATTAAAATATATATATATATATATATATACACACATCAATTCAAGTGTATTTTCACATCATCATAATATTTTGTAACATAAATGATAAAATGATATAATATTTTCTCACCACAAAATATATTTCGTTTAATGGTACACACCGTAAAATCAACTATCAAATATTTATTATAATCCTATATAATAAATAATAACAATTCCCAATGTGGTTATTACTAATCACATTTTAAAAGGACCAAACAGTTAAACGTGAGTCATTAAACAAACTCAATTTAAATTAATTTAAGTCATGGGTCTCACCCATAAGTCAAATATAGTCCAATTATATACCAAAATAGACCCAACAAATTTATCTCAAATCATGGTCCGAACACCCAAAACTCAATTTTAAATTCTGCTATAAATTAAATCTAATATCAACTAGTCCGTGAATTTTCATAAAATAAATACTCATCATCAAATTTTGAAATTTTTATCCAACGTGCTAGACTCATATGGGAACAACATATAAAAATTTCATAATTTTCTAAGATCGGGAACTATTTTTAAAAATTACAAAATCAAACTATTTTCGCACATAATTTACACGACAGTCAAATTCGAAAATTTGCTCAATTAAATTGTGCGTTGGCTATTTAAAAAAAAATAAAAATAAAAATAAAAAATTTGGTCATTACACAATCTTCAATTTGGTGCCCCCTTTTATCATGATAAGTGCAACGGTACTTTTCATCATAGCCCCTCTGCCTCACCCAACTTAGCTAGCTACCGAACGTATGGCTCGTCTTGGATTTCACTAAGGATACGGTAGATGGGCTTCTTGAATACCATAGTGATGGCAGTGCGAGCTTTCAGCTTTCTTGCCTTATCCTCTTCATCATTGAAACGTGGACTAGCCTGATTGTTGTTATTGCAATTCTTGTTGTAGTTTCCGCCTTTCTTTCCATTCTTTCCAACTGTGTTGATTTTGGCTGAAGTTTTTTTTGTCTGGCACTGCTGTGCAGACCTTTGCCTTTGTGCGAGCAACATCTTCTTCAACCCTTATGTGCTGGTTAACCCTTTTCATAAGAGCCTCCATGGTCAGGGAAGGCATCATTATTAGTGAGTCTCTCAATCTAAGTCCAGTTGGCATATCCCATTTATACTGGGCAATAACTAGGTTAGAATGATACTCGCCAATTTCATTGAATGTGTCCTAATATATGTTGTTATATGACTTCAAAGTCAAAGCCCCATGTCAAAAGCCAGTAAGTGATTAACCTCCTTGGGCGTCTTGTTGTTTGTTTTGAATCTTGTAACAAACGCCTCTGCAAGCTGCACCCAAATGGCAATGCTACCTTCAAGCAATTTTTCAAACCAAGTCAAGCCTAAATCCCATACGCTTGATGGAAATAGGATGCACATCAAAGCATCGTTTTCCCTGTGAATAGTTATGACTTGTCAAAAATGGCTAAGGTGCATGCAAGGATCTAACTTTTCATCGTAGATAGAAAACTTCAATTGGTTGAAGCCCACTAGAAAGGGTACATTCTCGATCTCTGGTGAGAACAATGTATTATACAATCTCGCTAGCTCCTTGTTTGCTGGCATATGAACAACGCGTGGCATTGGCATTGCCACCTCGATGCTGCCATACGTCTTGGAAGTCAACCTCTGCAAAGTTGGCACCCTTCAGGGATGGTTCGCTTGGGCTACATACCTTCTTTGCGCCCTTTCATCGAGGACAGTCCTCAAGTCCTCTAATCTGGGCAACTTCGAGTAATAGGATAATGTTTGATGAGAATGTGAGAGGCGATAGCTACTGTCCTGTGAATAGGATCTCCCTGTCCTAGATCTCTCAAACCTTTAGTAATACGAACGTGACCTCAGAGAACGCAACAGAGATTCACTTGTCTTGTGGCTTCTCCTACTACCAAAAAGCATTAGCGTAGGATGTCTATTATGGTCTCCAAAATAATGAGATTGGGTATGCTCATCACGGATTTTGACCCCGGTGACACCTTTTCCCCTCACCTGGCGCTTCAGAAGCTCCATATCTTCTCCCATCATCCTTATTGTCTCGTCTTGCTCCTTGATTCTGTTCTCGAAACCTTAGGCATCAAACATTCTTTGCCACTGATGTTTTCTGGGGTTGGAGAACGTAGAGGAGAATGAAGGTGCTTCTCACACGCTTCTCTATGAGGTCCTTTTTTGGGTTGAGCGCCCAGATCTTGCATTGGATCAATAGGCGACAAATCTCTGCGCCTCTTGTTGGCCTTAGGAGTCTAGCGATCAACGGTGGAGAGTGGAAGATGTTCATTGTTCGCCATTAAAATCTTTTAGAAGAGCTTGATCAAAAGGTTTCTTTTGTGTATTTCCCATAGACAAAGCCAATTATACAAGCATGAAATAATCGTCGCTTGTATAATCCTCGTAATCAAGCTTGCACTCCTCCAAACAATGTCATATGACCTAAAACACGACCACTGGTGAGCTATCTAGCTGGTGTTTGTCGGAAAACCCCTCTGATGCCTAAATTAGTTCAAGGAATCAAAGTAGGAAAATGCTTTGTGAATTCGTGAATAAAGATTGTGATACCTAGATTAGGTTGATTCTAAGCTTTTATGCCTTTCGGAAGGTAGAATCCTAGTACGACACTAATTCCTCCTCATAGAGTCCTACTAGCAATCTATTTCCTAAAGTATAATGTCCATCATTTAACACCCCTGATCACTACAAACCAAGTGAAATAACCTAACTCTTAGCCTGACAACCAGGCCAAGAACACCATTCTGGTTAATCAAGGACCAAGCAACACCGTACTGAATGAACCTTGCTTGTCTTTAAGACTACCGAACTACATGTTATGTCGTGCTAACTTTGAGTGGTGCGCCTCCATGCCAAACCACATATTTAGACACAAGAGTTAGCGCGGTTGTTTGGCGCGCTCACATAACCAATTCTACCTTGTCATAACCCACTAACTATTTGCCTGGTCTTCTAAAGATAGCTCGACCCTAAATCCATTTCAGCTCGGAAAGACATGGAGAGCAAGATCAAGCCAATTTAGCTTGGCCCAAACCCAAGACCCATGCAAACTTAGTTCGGTCCATTTGCACGGCGCAAACACAAGACTCATGTAAACTTAACTCAACATGTTTGCATGGCGCAAGCCCAAGGCTCATATAAACTTGGCTCGATCTATTTGCACGGCACAAATTATCCTCTCAGATTATACAAAAATGTATATTTAATTTGGGACCTTTTATATATAATTGAAAAGTGATGGCCTAAAACAAGTGCTTCACTGTTTTTTACGTGAGCCGCTCTTGCCTATTGGGTTCATGACTGATTCACAATTGATATTATTCTCGTAAAACTAGCAACTGATAATTTTTTTTAAAAAAAATCACGAATACCTCGAACAAAATGAATTTGACCTAACTTGTACGAGTACCTGAACAGTTAAAAAGTGACCTCTGAAAAGTTAATTGGGTCAATAAAAAGTTAACTCAAAATTTAGAATAAGATTTGTTTTGTTAAAAAAATTGAATTATTCCCAAAGGCACGATAAGATACAATTAAAAAGTGATCTCGGAAAAGTTAATTGGGTCAATAAAAAGTCAACTCTAAATTTGGAATAAGATTTTAAAAAAAAACTCTTAAGTTATTCTCGATGACACCCTAAGATACATATCAACTTTTGATTTGTAAAATACTTAATAATATAAGTCTTGACTCTTTTACAAAGTTATTGTGAGTTTTCTACCATTCCTCTTTTTGGAATTTTGTTTTGAAGTTTGACTATTTGAAGAACAGTGACATGCAAGCATAAAAAATTATTTTATACAAAATGATGTGATTTATTATAATCTTTTTATTTAAAAACATAATACATATCATTGTGATCATAGTTTACACATTTTTGAAAACTTGATATTCAGTTCACTAGATCGATTAATCCGAAAAATTAACTCCACCGTGCCCAATCAAAGATCATAATTTACACATGTCACTACCATATCATTTTAGAAGCAGATTTTGTATTAAAATTGTAGTGATTTAGCATTTTCTATAATTAAAATAAATATTTAAATTGAAGACAATATTATCGTATTTGAGACACTGAAAATAGGTTGTTGTCAGATTGAATTTATTTCGAAAGCATAATGGACTGATCAAATTATTTTAACAAGCAAGTTAGCATGTTGGAATTTATTTTAAAAAATTCAAAACTACATTATTTAATATCTTAATAAATTTACACAATCTTAATTTATACATACACAAAATTATAAAACAAATAATTTAAATAATATTTTTAATAATTTTATTGAGTAATTCAAAACTTATTTATAAAAAGTATCAATAACAAATACACTCTTTAAAGTTTGTTTAAAATATAGGATTGTTTCATGTGATTTGAAAAATTATAAAATACCTCTTGTGAAAAAAATTTATTTAACAGAATTAATTAAAAAAATAGAATTCCTTACCGCTTTCCTATATAATGATAAAATTACTTGAAATATTAAGAAAAATATATTGTTTAGATTATTAAAAATTATTAATTGACTTGGTAATTTATTAATAAAAAAATCTATTTATTATGAAATTAAAAATTTGACAAGATATAATTTTTAAAATGACAAAAAATAATTTATATTTTAAATAAATTTCAAAAATATATTATAATTTATCCTTATAAAAAATTGCATGAACTCAATTGTTCATAGAGTTTGTGTAGGCCATTGAAATCTAACAGCAGTATCACAGTACTATTAAGAAGTGGCCTCAGAACAAAGAACTGTGCAAAAACAGGAAAGCCAAACAGAGGTAGACTTCGGATAAAAAACACAGAGATAACCTTCGGAGTTCAGATTTTAAATTTCAGAGACCGAGTATAATTTGAATTATTTATTTAAATAAATTACAAATACACTTTTTGATATTTATTTAAAATATGAATTGTCTCCTGTGGTTTGAAAAATTATAAATATTTTTCTGTCAGAATTTTTATTTAATAGAATTAATTAAAAAAGTGAAATTTTTAACTGTTCACATATACAATAATAAAAGGGAAAATTAGTCTAAGGTCCCTCTCCCATTTTTAGTAATGGAAGAGATCCACAATATTATTTTATAATGTCTAAGGTCCTTTAACTCCCACACTTATATATCACAGAGAAGTTTGACTCTATGAAATATTATAAAATCATTACAGATATTTTTTTGTTCTAGGTTTCGATCAATCGCAACCATGGAAAGGGGCAGAGCCATGAGAGCAGCAGCGAAGGTAGTCGGAATCACCATCGTGAACGTCGATCTTTGCGGCGTCCCGTCGGTATCTCCAGCAGAACATCAAGTCAGCTGAGCCACTCACAGAGCCAGTCGTCCTATTTCATCTATCATTGCTTCTTCCGAAGAGGTGAATCGAAACATCTTGACAACTTTTCAGAACAATCCGATCGACGCTGCGTCGCAGAGGTTGTGTTGGAAGCTCGACGATTGGGAGTTGAAAGTTCTGTTGAGTGCTTCGAAAGTTAAAATCATAAATATGGCAAATATTTTTTGATTGTATAAATATATATATATATATATATATAGAGAGAGAGAGAGAGAGAGAGAGAGGTCGGACTTGGGAAGAAGGAAATTGATGATGTGTACCCTTCTCTCCAGTAGAATCCCATTCTTTTTATTGTGTTTGTGAATTGTGATAATGTGCATATATATGAGTCAACTGATTTCTTGTAAAAAAATGATTTACTGTTATCATTTCAGTAGAATTTCGGTATTTATCCATTGTCAATGACAAACTCATGTACGGAATGGAACATTTTGTCAAGCCTGAAACAAGCAAATAGAAATCTCCTGCAACTTGGTTTGAATTATGGGAGAACCTCTTTTTTTGATCTCATAACTAGTAAGTTTCTCCCACTCTTCTTATCGAGAATACTTATATTCAATAATTGATATTTGATTCTACAGAATTCAGGTTGTAGAGCTGGTAATAATTGTTGATTTTGTTAAATTCGACTTCACAGAGAAAATTGGTGCAGAGAAATTCTCTAGACTTTTCAAAGAAATTTTCAAATTTCTCTGACCTTCCCTAGACTTTCCACTGCAAATTTCTCTGGTCTTCCCTTCTCTCCAAAGAAATTTTTTTCTCTGGCCTTCCGTATACTTCCCACTCTTCATTAGAATTAGGTAAGGATAGATATACCCTGGAAAATATGTAGATAAGTACAACAAAATTTTATTGAATTCATTCAAAGAAAATGATAGGAATTTCCCAAACAATTGTAGAAATTCTGAATTAATATCAACAATATAGCATATTCAAACAAGAGGAAGCACATTACAATTTCTCTGGAGAAAAGGAAAATTTCTCTGGAGAAAAGGGAAATTTCTCTAGAGAGAATGGAAGGTCGGAGAAATTTACAGTGGGAATTCTAGGGAATGTCAGAGAAATTGGAAAGTCTAGAGAAATTTTTCCCAGAATTTCTCTGGACTAATTTTCTCTTTGAAGTTAAATTTTCTCTGGAAGTTTAGGGAATGACTTCTTCTCTTTCTTGTCTATGCTAAGGTATGGCAAGATCTTACTGTCAACCACTTCATCTTGTTGGACTTGACCTACAAAGAGCACTAGGATTAGCAAACAGAATTTTGATAGCAACCCTTCATGAAAAGATATTTGTAAGAGAACATATAAAATGCACGATGATGCAGAGTTTTCTGGATTGTGTGAATTTTCTTTGAACCATCTGAATTTTCTCTGGATGTCTAAATTTTCTCTAGACTATCTGAATTTTCTCTGGATAGAGAGAATTTCTCTGGATGTCTGGAGAGAATTTCCCTGGAAAGTTCAGAGAAATTCTCTGGATCAAATTTTCTTTGGATTGATGTTGAGGAACCTTAGACATTATGAAAATATTGAGTGTCCTTTATGCTATAAAATCTTAATATCAGGGACCTTAAAAAAATTCACATAATAAAATTATCTGAATTATTAATTAAAATAAAATTTTAATATTATTAAAAACTATTAATTAAATTGATGATTTATTAATAAAATGACATATTTGTTATGAAATTAAAAATCTTAGGGACACAATGTAATTTCTAGAACCACAAAAGGTAATTTGTAATTTAAAATCTCATGGAGTATATTTGTAATTTACTCTATTTATTTTATATTTAGATTGATTTAATAATCGTGATATTTTTATTTTATTGTTTATTTCTTAAAAAATAAATCACAAATATATTTTCAAAATATATTATCTATTTTTTTAAATTTTTAAAACTAAAAATATAAATAAAATAAAAATATTACATTATTCATTCAAGTTAATATTTTTTATAGATAATCGCATAAAAAATTTTACAAAATGAAGGATTTGTCTAATCAAAACGCGACTCGTCATAGAAATGAGTTGAAGGTACCATTATCCATTTAATAGTTAACCGTGCATACATTTAATAGTTGAACGTATCGCAACCTGGCAGCTCCTTAAATGAGGAGCTTCTCCAATGTCGGGGAAATATATGGTACATAATTAATTGAATAGGTGAAATTTTTAACTGTTTATCTATATAATAATAAAATTATGACAATACTACGTAATTCAAATTTTGTGGTTCAAAAGTGGTTTAATATCGGACGTTTTGGCCATTTGAGCCACTTTTGAGCTTCAAAATTCGTTTTGGCCATTTAAGCCACTTTTGAGCCACAAAATTTGAGTTACGAGACATTTTTCATAAAATTATTTGAATTATTAATTGAAATAAAATTTTAATATTATTAAAAATTGTTAATTAATTTAATAATTTATTAATAAAAAAATTATTTATTATGAAATTAAAAATCTTAGGGGACATATGTAATTTTTAAAATCATATGAAATAATTTGTAATTTAAGTAAATCTCAAATAATGTATTTGTAATTTAACTTATTTATTTTATATTTAGATTGATTTAATAATCGTGATATTTTTATTTTATTAGATTTATTTCTTAAAAAATAAATCACAAATATATTTTTTAAATATATTATCTATTTTTTTTAAATATATATAATAAAATAAAAATATTATAATTATAATTATCCATTAAAAAAATTTATAGATAATATGTGTTGGCACCATAAATCTGCAATTTTTTTGCAGGACACGTGGCATCCTCTTATTCATTTGAAATTTAAAAGAAATTATAGAGATGATGAAGAATATGAACGACAAAGTGAATGAGTGGAAGGACAAATTGAATGAGTAGAAGGACACATGGCAAGACGAGAATAAAGATGGAAGAAATGGTTACAATTCAACGCGTGACAAAGTAAGGGTAATATGGGGAGACCATTCAAGTTTTCGATCCTGATCGTACACGTGGCAGTTAATATTAGTTGTAATGAGATCTGAGTAACAGTGGATCAACAAAGAGATACAAGGTGACATAGCTTCAACAGTTACTCACATTCAAATTCAAATATAGGAGGGAAGCCTAACTGCAAGTGATGGCGTTGTGGAACTACTTATAAGGTGGCATGATCAGCGACCACGGACGAGCAGTTCAACGGTTTGAAGTAAAATTCGATAGTCAACTTTGAGGAGTATAAATAGCAGGGAAGACCTCAGAAAATGCCTCAGACTCAGATCCAAGAAACCAGTCTTACTTTACATATTTCGTTCCAGTTTTTATATTTCCTGTTCTTTACATTCCTGTATTTTATTCCTGCACTGCACTGCACTTCATTCATAGGAGTAGTTTCAAGTAAATTGTCGCTGTAAACCGTTACGAGGATGAGTTTGGATCATTGTAAGTTTTTCATACTAATGAAATGCTTCAATTGCTCTTTATATAACTGTTCTTATGCTTAAATTCTCCTAAATCAAGTCACCAAAAAAGGCCATCTTTATTGAGGCTGAAAGATCTACAACACAATCGTCTGATAATTGGTTGGCAATCAAAATTCTGTAAGGACTGATTGATTCTTACTGGCACGCTCATAATTACAAAAATAACCTTCGAAAGTCAAAAAATCAACAACATGCATAAAAAAAAATTTACAAAATGAAGGGTTTGTCTGATCAAAACCAGACTCGTCGTAGAAATGAGATGAAGGTACCACTATCCATTTTAATAATTGATTGTGCATGCATTTAATAGTTGAACGTACCACAACTTGGCAGCTCCTTAAATGAGAGCTTCTCCAATGTCGGGGGAAATAATATGTGTTGTATAAAATATTATTTAACAGTTGAACGTACCACAGCTTGGCAGCTCCTTAAATGAGGTGCTTCTCCAATGTCGGGGGAAATATTATGATACGAATTCAAGTCTTTTAAAAAGTGGATTATAATCCATCTTTCAGATTATAGTTCACTTCTTTGTCTCATAAAAAGTTGATTATAATAATTTTTTCAAAATAGCTCATAAAGTTATGATTAAAGTTTTCTAGCTGAAAATTGAGAGGCTTGAATGTTTCGAGTGTTAAAATGACGTCATTTTTGTCCTTTTCTAGCTGAAAATTGAGAGGCTTGAATGTTTCGAGTGTTAAAATGGCGTCATTTTTGTCCTTTTTTTTTTCTTTTATTTATTTACTTTTTTTTTGGGTTTCAAATAAAAAGAGAGAAACAGAGAGGCGAGAGAAAGAGACATTTTCGGTTCAAACAATTGTACAAAGCCTAGATAAATAATTTAAAATATTTAGTATCATCATTTAATATAAAAAAAAAATATTTGCAAATCATTTTAAATAGACATCAACAATAATTAAATTGATTTTACAAAATGTTGTGTTAGTAGATTTTTTTTTGGGTTTCAAATAAAAAGAGAGAAACAGAGAGGCGAGAGAAAGAGACATTTTCGGTTCAAACAATTGTACAAAGCCTAGATAAATAATTTAAATATTTAGTATCATCATTTAATATATAAAAAAAAATATTTGCAAATCATTTTAAATAGACATCAACAATAATTAAATTGATTTTACAAAATGTTGTGTTAGTAGATTCCAAAGAATTTCTCTCTCTCTCTCTCACATATGCGAAGACTCATACCAACATAAATTTAAAAAATGTGTTCATCAAATTTATAAATGAATTAAGTTTCATAATGCATGCAAATAGAAAATGTAAGCTAATTGTTATTACAGTTCATAGGTTTGCATGCAAGTAAGAAATTAGAACGACCGACAACTTAATTTAATATTGATACAAAATTACAATGATAAAAACACAATTTATTATACCATTTTAGTGTATTTTCAAATTTCGTTTGGTTTGCATTTTCAATATTTGATTTTATCATTCTTGATATAAAAAAATGAGTGAAAGTTTAAAAACACTAATGTTCTGTACCAATTTCATTTTTTAATTCAATACTTTTTTTTAGAACTCTAGACATAGTTTAAAATTATTTGGAAAAAAAAAAACATTTTACTAAAATAGTTCCACAAATGCATTTTAGACATTGTTTTTCTATTTTTGTCTTCAATAATAGAAAATAATTTTTGAAATGATATGAAATGGATCTCCTTTTTTTTTTCTTTTTCTTTTTTTTTTGAATTCATATTCAAATTGAAAATAGCGTCTCTTTTTTTTTTACTCTCATTTAAAAATTTTAAGCTACAATTTCCCTATAACACGTGCAAAAATATCCAAAAACACACTATAATTTTTTTTTTATAAAATATTAAATTTTGATTTGTTGTATATATAATGAGTACTTTATAAAATATAAGAAAAGTACCATCAACGACTTATTATACCCAAAAACACACTATAATTTTTTTTTATAAAATATTAAATTTTGATTTGTTGTATATATAATGAGTACTCTATAAAATATAAGAAAAGTACCATCAACGACTTATTAAATATATATGGAAGTGTCCTTAGCATTATTGGCTTGAAAGATAGAAAATTCATTAAAAATGAAGCAGCAAAATAAAAATAACAATAACAATCAAGAACCTATACTATATGTGCATAGAAAAAAATAAAAAATAGATGACCAAATGAATAGTGTATTTTATTTATAAAGATCAAAATTATAAATAGAATAAAATATAAAATAAAAACAGGAGGCGATAATTATTTTAGTGATGGAATTTTTTATCTTCTACATACATTCTCACATATTTATATGGAAAATGTCTCGTACCTCAAATTTTGTGGCTCAAAAGTGGTTCAAATGGCCAAAACGACATCGTTTTGGCCATTTTTATGTTGTTCTGTACTCAAAACGACGTCGTTTTGGCCATTTGAGCCACAAAATTTGAGCTACGTAGCATTGTCGTATTTATATTCCATCAAGTGAATAAGTACATATAAATAAAAAGAGAAATATCATAAATAAACATATTTTATTATTAAACAAACTTTAAAAAAAAAAAAAAAAACCAATAGACAATAAAAGTAAAACAAAATAGATAGAAGGACAGATGGCAAACTTTGAGTACGTCATATGACAAAATTATAGAACATGATAATGACACGTGGCATCTTTTTTAAGTTTTTTAAAAGAAGTCTCCACTTCACTTATATATGATATGATATGACAAGAATGGTGAAGTTGCTAAAGCTCATTCTACAATGAAATGGGAAGTTGTGGAGCTTCAATACACAATTGAGCCTCCGTTTGGAAAGTGGGTCGACTTTTTGGATTTTTAATTTTTTTTAGTTATTTTAACTTAGGTTAAAAAGCTTGATTTATGAAAGATTTTTTGACTTTTTGACTTTTTTTGTGAGAAAAAAGAGTATTGATTATAAGCTGAATGTGATGTTTTGTTTATTGTGGCTAAAATAGCCACAAACCCTCTTGCCAAACGGATCAATTTGGCATTGACTTTTTTTTTTTAAGTTAATTTTTAGCTTTCTTAGAATCTTTAAAAAAAATGAAAAATTACATAAAAATAGTTTTTTGGAGTGAAAAAGTTACGTAATTTTTTAACTTTTTTAACTGATGACAAATAATTTTTAACTTTAGACTTATTTTAATTTATTTAGCTTACATCAATCAGGATTTCCATGACCATCCCAAAGTATATTACAAATGGCAATTCTATGTACTTAAAATAAATTACTTAGAATTGTATCAAAGAAAAAAATAAATAAAAAATAGTGCATGGTTTGAATTTATTCAAAATCAAGTCGTCATCCTATAATGAAAATGAACCACAAATCGTTTTCAAGCCCAGGCCCAGACTGAAGCACAGAGTTGAACTGTGACGGTCCATGGTGAACCACCCAGCCCAGGCTTTCGATACAAAAAGCCCTTTATCACCACTGGGCTTACTTACACTTGTTCATACAATTCAACTGGATTGTATTATACCGTACATTTGGCCCGTTAGAGCCCATCTTGCCTCTCATTTCGGTACCTTATACCTTTTCTGGGATAATTACTCACAACAATATTACAAATCTATATTTAATTATTCAAAAATTATTAAAAATTATCATCTGATGATTCAAATTTATTTTACACATAGATCTCATACTACACAAATTCAATCTCAACCACACATCACTATTTTAGGTAGATTGGGGGACCATAAATCTAGGTCCCCAAACTTTTTCTTATTCATAGTCCTGTTATAAGGACTTGGGCATCATTAAGTCCCACAAATATTTATATAGACAAAAAAATCCTATCAATTCATCGCTGAAAGTTAGTTCGGTTAGAATCGTCACTAAAAAAGACTTTTTGTGACGCTTTTATGCATCTATCACTAAAAACTAACAATTAATGCCTCTAAGGAAGGGTTGAGTTGGGTTGGGTTTGAGGCTATTTTAGTTACAAAAAGCTAAAATAGATTTTTTAGCCTAATAACTCACTTTCCAAATGAACCCAATGACTTTTTGTGACGATTTTTCAAATATGCTTCGAAAAAATTATAATTAATGATTTTTTTTTATAACGAATTTTTCAACTATTGCTAAAAACTAACAATTAGGGATACTTTTTATGAAAATGGCACGAAAAATAAAAAATAGGATTTTGTAGTAACAATTAAAAGTGAATAGGACTTTTTGATACACTAAAAAGTCAAGAGGACTTATTGGTGGTATCTTTTTAATAGGACTTTTCAGCCATTCCCTCATTTTTTATTTTTTTTTTCTCTTTTGTGTGGATCATGTGAAAAAAATAAATAATTTTATTTTACAAATACACTTGTCATCTATTTTTTTTAAAATATATATAATTACAATTATTGAATCAATTTAATTTTTTATTTATTTATGAATAATCTGCACATAGAAATTGACAAAATTAATAATTTAAAGGAAAATTACAAATATATTTCTTGAGATTTGTCTAAAATACAAATTTTTTATTGTCAGAGTTTGACTCTTAATTGTGTCAATATTAAAGATTAAATTACTTGATTACCCTCAAATACCTAAAGAAAATGACTCTTTTGTCCACATCTTCTTTATCCTAACTCTCTTTTTCTTCTTTTTTACTTTCCTTTTATCTTCACTTTTTTCATTCTTCCTCGCTAGAACCAACACGGTGGCCACCCCTCCCCCTTCTCCCACCATTCAACTGTGACAACCATCATCTCCACCAACTCTTCAAATCGCTCCCTCACTCCTCTACTTGCCTCGTTACCTCTCCATCTTTCACCCCTTCACAACTACCTCATCACCTCCTCTTCATTTTTTTCCTAGTCCATATTTTTTCTGGGTACAAAGTAGGTATTTTAATAAATAAAAAAGTGACATTAGCAAAATTAATTATTGACCTGACCAATGACTAATAGAATGGGCTATTAGTCATGTGATTTTAAATCTCAAAAGGCAAAATGTATTTTCCAAAACCTGAGTGGAAAATTTGTATTTTAGAAAAATCTCGGGAGGTGTATTTGTAATTTATCCTAATTTAAATTAGAAAATTTTATAATAAGTCTACTTTTTTTGGTATAGATGACATAAAACCCAGTGATTGATATGTTTCGGTTTTATGAATGTAGCTAATGAAATATATTACTAAGAACTACAAATCATTGTTTTAAAGAATTTTTTTTTATTTTTACTCTACACTTTTCCATCTATACTTTCTGTCTCTATTTTCGTACGTTGATAGATAGACAAATAGGTGGATAGACAGACACGTTAGTAATATGATAGTTTAAATTGTTGTCTTTATGGATTCCAAAAAAATGGATAATTTTATTTACACAACCTTTTGGACTCATTACACTCATTCAAAAAAAAATTATTTTAATTTTAATTTTGTCTATTTACACTTCTCAATATACCAACTCTACCATTATCTCTACCCTTACTTTCTTCTCCTTACATCCATCTTCTTTTCCCTCTCTTCTCCATTCATTTTCTTCCTCCTTTCACCATCTTCAACTGCTATTGCAGCCATCTCCGACCATCACCGCCAACTTTTTTTCCAACAGCGACACAATCCAATCATCATACCATTTGTGACGCACTCTGGCAACAACACCAGTGACAACACTCATCTTCTAAAATGATTGTTTGATATATTTTTTTGGTTTTTTAATTTATAACCATCCTGATGCACTTCAACGAGCATTCTCGTTTGAATTTTTCTGTGGTTCTTTTGTATTTTGTTTTCGTTTTCATTGATGCAAGTTTTACAAACAATTCGGTATTGGTTCACTGAACACATGATCTTTAGTCGGTTATGGGGCTACCGAATATGCAAGATGTGCCCAGTTGTGGGATCCCAAACATGATGGGTCTATACAGATTGGCAATGGATGTGAGGATGTTTCAATCAAAAGCCAAACCGGAACATCATGTGAGTCGCCACTGCCGCCATGAGGGCAAGCGAAGCTTATGTGTACAAGTACAACAATCCATCTTTTGAGCAGGGGCACACATGTTTATATCTAACTTTTTCCTTCAAACAGTGTTCTTGAAACGGTGCAAAGAGGTTATTTGGTACAAATGAAATTGTATTGACACTATAAGGATAAAATGGACAACATAGACGTTAGATTCAATTCCACCTGTATGCTTGTGTTGTTTTATATAATAATAATAATTATAGATATATAAAAGACCCATGTTGGAAGCTTGCTTTTTAGGCCCAGAAAAGTTTAGAGCCAACCTTAATTACCACATACATGCATGCGCACCCATACACACAATTCATCGTACACCACCCATAATCAAATCTTATGTAGTGTCTTAGAAACAAGGTGATCAAGTATGAAGTCTCAAGATAGAAAAATTGGAATGTACGTAGACAAAGGCATTAACAAAGCCAGTCAGTCTACCATGTATCTGTCTTTTCGGACAATGAGAATGTTAGAAATTCAAAATTCAAGTTGATATAACAATTTTGGCCATTTCGTTGTTATCTAACTTATTAACCCCTTTTTACATTGTATCGTACGGCAAAAAAGAAAAAACAAAAACAAAAACAGAGCATTCTATTAAAAACCTACTTTAACGGTCTCATTCCTTTACACAGTTATAACCTAACCCATTTAGTGCAAACAACTAACAATTTAAAAACAAGACAATTCGCCATGCCTAGTTTATCAACTCAATATGGTCTCCACCCGATCAATTTCAACTTTATCAAAAGCAATTATATTTCTTGTCAACCAAAAAAAACAAACAAAGCTTCATGATTTCCTTTTTTATGCACTTGTAATTCAATCCAAACCACCTATACCTTCCAAATTTCTTGGACGAGCCCCACAATTGGATAAAATCACTCCATACGTAGTGTTTGGTTTAATTTTTAAATTAACTTTTGGATTGAAAAATTAAAAAATTTTGGATTGGAAAAAAAAAAAAAAAAAACATGTTTGGTTTACCATTTTGGAAAATTGTTTCAAAATTATTTTTTCTCTCTTCTCTCTCCTTTTTTTTTTTTACACATCAATCAATCATTTTTTTCTCTCTCCTCTCTCACATTCTACACATCAATTAATCAATTTTCTTTCACGCTCATCTATTCAACTACTTCAAAAAAAAATTTAAAAAAAAAAAAAACCCTGCAAATTATTCCAAAATTACTTTCAAAACTCATAACCAGACAAGTTTTCAATTTTCAAAACTCTTTCCAAAAATTTATCTTTCAAAACTAAACCAAACATACCCTATATTTTCTGTCCCCATTGCAGAACACACAACAAGCCTCAAAATCTAGAGAGATAATGTTCATTCTCAATAGTAAATCCCTAGTAACAATTTTTTAAAGCAGAACATATAAGGTGACAAACAATAACAACCAATCAACTCTCTTAAAAATCTTCTATCCTTTCAAAATTGTTTGCCACATCATTAGAGGGGTAATTGGGAGTGATAAAATTGAGGATATATGTAGATTTCCTATTTTTGACCGCCCATAAGACTAGGGCGCCTCAGGTAAATCACTCGATGATTAAAAGTTACACTTTGCAATCGTTCAAATCTTCAAAAAAAGGCTTCGGTTTTGAGTTTCTAAATCCCAACCTTACACCCCATTTTAACCAAAACTATTTTAGACCTTAAAATCCTCTTTTTCAAAATATTTTTCTAAATGTTTCTACGATATTCCGAGACTCGCATTTCATTTAAAATATTACACTTTTCGGTAAACCAAGTAGGGACAAAGTGGAAATAAATGGGAGGGGGATGAACACATTGAAAAATATTTTAAAACATCTTATTTATAGGTTTGGAGTTGAAGGAAATAGGAGGGATGGAAGAAAACTAGTTTAGGAAAAAGTTAGGCATCAATCGTTAAGAAAGAAATTAGCAACCTTCACTAAATTAGGCATATCTCTTTGTATATCTAGAATTTACATGTGAGGCTACCACCATTGGAAAGTAGACTTTCGAGACTTGAATTTAGATTCACGAATCACTTGAAATCGAGTTCGGATGAAAGAGATATGCTCATTTGAAGTCGGGCTTGAGAGTAATCGTTTGTGGCCAACCGACCACTTTTTGTGGATGGCCGTACAAGTCATTGACTGGCCGGCCAAGTGTCTCGAGAGGCAGATATTTACCGCCAAGTGTCCCCATAGGCCAATTTTAGTGGCCGGTCGACTAGTTGTTCCAATAGAACAGATATTTTGCTGCCAGTTGTGCCAGTTGTTCCCACAGGTGTATACACTACACCCGCTGTTTCTATACAAATATTTCTGAGATAGTAACGTGTTTTTCTATATATACTTGACCACCCCTCTTGAAATTAGTTTACAAAAAATTCCAAAGGCTCAAATTCTTGAAAATCTGTCTCTCTCTATTTTGCAACACACATACCCTATTGTAGACACCCCATTTTTGACTGTCCTCAAGACTTGGACGTCATCGTTTGAATACTCGATGATTATCTATGTTCATGTTCGTTTTGAGTTTCTGAAGGTTTCGACCGTGCACCTTGCCTTGGAACGTCTTAACTTGTCTGTTTTGTGTTTGGTTGTGGACCCAGGGCTTGTGTATTTGCTTATGGGGGGAAGAGGGTGGTCTGTCGGCCAACCATACAACCCATTGGCCAGGGCTTGTTCCCATCGGCTATCAGTGGTGGCCAGTCGGCTACACTGATGGCCGATCGGCCTCCTTAATAGCCAGTCGGCCACTTGTGTTGGCCGAGAGCCCTTTTTCTACTTTTTCAGATATTGTAGGTGTCAGCTGTGCCAGCTAGTGAGCACAGATTGCATCCTCCATAGTGTATGGAGGGATTGCACTAAGCTTCTAGCTTCTTCAAGAAGCTTGAAGCTTAAAATTCTATAAGAAGTAGGCTTTCTCTCCCTTTTCCAGGTTGACAAAAATTTCCAAAGCTGAAGTTTACTCTCTCTATATATACCTCTCTCACTCTCTCTCTATATTTGTGCCTTAAAGTGCATTCTCTTCACATTTGTGCACACAACCTCCTAGCCAAACACTCCTACCTTGTTGCTGAGGTCCTGGAGGGTCTTGTGGGAGCTTCAAAGGCTGGTTTTTGGCTCAAGAAAGTGTTGTTGTTGCTGTGCTTCAAGGGTAATCCCATTTTCCCTTTTTGAGCTTTGTTTTGGTTACTCTCTTAGCCACCTTTGCATGCTTCTTTTGGCTTAACCTTCAACTGTAAAAACCTTTGTTTTAAAGTGTTTTAAATGGTTGTTCTAGGCCTTGTGTGAGTTGGGGGTAGTTTACCTCCTTGGGTGGCCTATTTTGCTTTATTTTATTCCATCTCTTAAGGTGTTTAAGATCACTTTTGTTTGGCCTCTTCACCACTAAATTCCAGAGGAATTTTAGTGGTGGAAAGTGTGTCCTTGGACCCAAAATGGGTAGTGTAGACACCCCATTTTTGACCGTCCTCAAGACTTGGACGTCACCGTTTGAACACTCGGTGATTATCCATGTTTGTGTTCGTTTGGAGTTCCCGGAGGTCTCGGCTCGCGCGCCTTGCTCAAGATCTCTCGACTCGACTGTTTTGTGTC
>NW_021026399.1:122656-136057 GCF_004153795.1 Camellia sinensis | reverse complement strand
AAAAAAAAAAAAAAAAAAAAAAAAAAAAAACATGTTTGGTTTACCATTTTAGAAAATTGTTTCAAAATTATTTTTTCTCTCTTCTCTCTCCTTTTTTTTTTTTACACATCAATCAATCATTTTTTTCTCTCTCCTCTCTCACATTCTACACATCAATTAATCAATTTTCTCTCACACTCATCTATTCAACTACTTCAAAAAAAATTTTAAAAAAAAAAAAACCCTACAAATTATTCCAAAATTATTTTTAAAACTCATAACCAAACAAGTTTTCAATTTTCAAAACTCTTTCCAAAAATTTATCTTTCAAAACTAAACCAAACATACCCTATATTTTCTGTCCCCATTGCAGAACACACAACAAGCCTCAAAATCTAGAGAGATAATGTTCATTCTCAATAGTAAATCCCTAGTAACAATTTTTTAAAGCAGAACATATAAGGTGACAAACAATAACAACCAATCAACTCTCTTAAAAATCTTCTATCCTTTCAAAATTGTTTGCCACATCATTAGAGGGGTAATTGGGAGTGATAAAATTGAGGATATATGTAGATTTCCTATTTTTGACCGCCCATAAGACTAGGGCGCCTCAGGTAAATCACTCGATGATTAAAAGTTACACTTTGCAATCGTTCAAATCTTCAAAAAAAGGCTTCGGTTTTGAGTTTCTAAATCCCAACCTTACACCCCATTTTAACCAAAACTATTTTAGACCTTAAAATCCTCTTTTTCAAAATATTTTTCTAAATGTTTCTACGATATTCCGAGACTCGCATTTCATTTAAAATATTACACTTTTCGGTAAACCAAGTAGGGACAAAGTGGAAATAAATGGGAGGGGGATGAACACATTGAAAAATATTTTAAAACATCTTATTTATAGGTTTGGAGTTGAAGGAAATAGGAGGGATGGAAGAAAACTAGTTTAGGAAAAAGTTAGGCATCAATCGTTAAGAAAGAAATTAGCAACCTTCACTAAATTAGGCATATCTCTTTGTATATCTAGAATTTACATGTGAGGCTACCACCATTGGAAAGTAGACTTTCGAGACTTGAATTTAGATTCACGAATCACTTGAAATCGAGTTCGGATGAAAGAGATATGCTCATTTGAAGTCGGGCTTGAGAGTAATCGTTTGTGGCCAACCGACCACTTTTTGTGGATGGCCGTACAAGTCATTGACTGGCCGGCCAAGTGTCTCGAGAGGCAGATATTTACCGCCAAGTGTCCCCATAGGCCAATTTTAGTGGCCGGTCGACTAGTTGTTCCAATAGAACAGATATTTTGCTGCCAGTTGTGCCAGTTGTTCCCACAGGTGTATACACTACACCCGCTGTTTCTATACAAATATTTCTGAGATAGTAACGTGTTTTTCTATATATACTTGACCACCCCTCTTGAAATTAGTTTACAAAAAATTCCAAAGGCTCAAATTCTTGAAAATCTGTCTCTCTCTATTTTGCAACACACATACCCTATTGTAGACACCCCATTTTTGACTGTCCTCAAGGCTTGAACGTCATCGTTTGAATACTCAATGATTATCCATGTTCATGTTCGTTTTGAGTTTTTGAAGGTTTTGGCCGTGTGCCTTGCCTTGGAACCTCTTAACTTGTCTGTTTTGTGCTTGGTTGTGGACCCAAGGCTTGTGTATTTGCTTATGGGGGAAGAGAGTGGCATGCCGGCCAACCATACAACCCATCGGCCAGGGCTTGTTTCTATCGACCATCAGTAGTGGTCGGTTGGCTACACTGATGGCCGGTCGGCCTCCTTAATAGCCGATCGGCCACTTGTGTTGGCCGAGAGCCCTTTTTCTGCTTTTTCAGATATTGTGGGTGCTAGTCGTGCCAGCTGGTGAGCACAGATTACATCCTCCATACACGTGTATGAAGGGATTGCACTAAGCTTCTAGCTTCTTCAAGAAGATTGAAGCTTAGAATTCTATAAGAGAAAGGCTCTCTCTCCCTTTTCCAGGTTGACAAAAATTTCCAGAGTTGAAGTTTACTCTCTCTCTATACACCTCTCTCACTCTCTCTCTATATTTGTGCCCTAAAGTGCATTCTTTTCACATTTGTGCACACAACCTCCTAGCCAAACACTCCTACCTTGTTGCTGAGGTCTTGGAGGGTCTTGTAGGAGCTTCAAAGGCTGGTTTTTGGCTCAAGAAAGTGTTGTTGTTGCTGTGCTTCAAGGGTGATCCCATTTCTCCCTTTTTGAGCTTTGTTTTGGTTACTCTCTTAGCCACCTTTGCATGCTTCTTTTGGCTTAACCTTCAACTGCAAAAACCTTTGTTTTAAAGTGTTTTAAATGGTTGTTCTAGGCCTTGTGTGAGTTGGGGGTAGTCTACCCCCTTTGGTGGCCTATTTTGCTTTACTTTATGCCATCTCTTAAGGCCTTTAAGATCACCTTTGTTTCGCCTCTTCACCACTGAATTCCAGAGGAATTTCAGTGCTGGAAAGTGTGTCCTGAGACCCAAAATGGGTGGGGGTGGTCCCCTCATTTTGTATCTTGTTTGCATGTGTTATTGGCTTATCAAGTTAGCATGTTTTTCTACCTTCATGGGGCCCTATCTTAGCATGTTTCAGACCTTGTTTTGCCAAGACATAGCTCTGTTTGGGGTTGGTTTGGTTACCTCTTGCACACTCCTTGCACTTGTAGTGCAATTCCACTCACTAGCCTAGCATGCTTGCTACTTTGGCCTATGGTTCTAGCTCGTTTTGGCTCTATTTCAGCATGCTTTTTGCCAAGATTTCACACGCTTTAGATCTGATTTGGATGGTCTTGATCATGTATATTTTGCTTTGTATAGCCATAGTGTAAAGCCCCCCCACTTGCTTTGTGTTTTGGGTTCACTGGCATGCATTGCTTGGGCTATTTACATGATATAGCATCATTTGATATATGATTTTAGAGCATGTTTCAATGTCATACCCTCGTGTGTATCACTCTTTCAATGCTTTGGAGGGTTATGCTTTATGCCTTAATCATGAGCCGATTTGCATGCATGCTTGTCTAAACTCTTGGGCTCCATTTTAGCATGTTCTTGGCCCTTAACTTGGCATGTTTGAGCTTTGTCCAGAGCTGGTTTGGTTATTTGTGCTATGTATTGCATGCCTCTTGTGTGATGCCCTTAAATAGCCTTATGCTCTAGGCCCTCTAACATGCCTTGTTGGTGTTATTTGGATGATTTGGCATCATTAAACACTTGATTTTAGAGCATATAGCATTTTCATATTCTCATGTTTGTCACTTTTTAATTGTGTTTGAGAGTTGAGCATTGTGCCTTGTTTGTGGCCCAACATGTATGCATGTTTGTCTAGTCCTTTGAGGTTCAATTCCAACATGTTATGGCCTTTGTTTTGGCATGCATGAGGGCTATTTAGGTTTGGTTTAGTTCATTGAGCATTGTATTGCATGATTCTAATGTTGTCTCTTTCACTTGTTTCAATGCTTAGGTCTCTAGACATGTCTTGCATGCATTGTTTACATGTTGGAGTCTCATGTTTCATATCAAGATTAGCATGTTGTTTGCATGTGTGTTGCATTGCATTATGTTTGGATTGAATGTTAATCCAAACATGAGAAACGAGGGAAGTTTCATACTCAAAGTGATGATACATGCCTCATTTCTCGGTCCCCGACCCTCTTGATCAGGTAGGATAGAGATGGAGGCTCTTATGTGTTATTTATGTGTATTCATTCATTAACTTGTGCAAGCTTGGCTCTTTGGCCATTATGCATCGAGATGCGTGATTGATGGCTCGAGAGTCGAGCACTAGCTCCTTTGAGCTTGAGACATGATAAGGAGTGTAGTTGCACACACATTTCCTTACAAATACACTGGCATGCCTCTGTTTGTGCTCAGTTGTAGCCAAAGGAGAAATTACAGGAAGCAGTGGCCGACCGGCCACCAAGGATACCGACAGGCCATCATTACTGGCCGATGGCCACCATCTCTGGCCGTGAGCCTTCAGCATGTTCCTAAGGTGGGTCGGAAGCATTCTAGGAGTTGGCATAATTTTCAGAGGTCCAAAAGTGTGCAAACAGAGGCATTATAAGGCACGGTAGTGAATTTCCAAGAGAAGCCGACCGAGCTTGCATATCCCCCTTGCTTCCCGAGGCCATTTGTTTAAATTGTTTAGCTCAACTAGTTCATTAACTTAGTTATTTTGTAATTAATTAGTTAAGTGTTTAATTAATTAATTTGGTTTGTAACTTAGAATAGTTAGTTGATTCAATTTGGTTTATAATAATCAATTAGCTAAGTTAGTTAATTAGTTGATTTGTAATAGTTAGCTTAATTTGCGTAACTAGTTAGCTTTCATTTCATTCGGACCCTCCGTCAAGAGGGAAAATGTTGTAATAAGGATGCGTGCGTTTGTGCATGTCTTCCAACCCCACGTCTTTCTCCCCTTTATTTACCCGCTTTCGGTGGTTAGATTAGGGCATGTTTCGATTAGCATACCTTATGCTTTGCATGCGTGCATCATTCATTTATCTTGCATGCACCGGGCTCGGCGCATCATTCAAACTGTATTGTATTTCAACACACTTACTTGAATACGTGTTTCAAAGCATGTTATCAATTGTTGCATTCATATGCCATTTTAGATAGCCGAGCCTATTTTAATTGCATTTTTGCATGTGTTGCATTAGGCATCTTAACATAGCTAGGATCATGCATGATTACTAACTAGCATCTTTTTTTGGCTCAGAGTACACTATGAGTGTTTACGCTTTAGCATCCTTACATGTGTGTAAGTGACTGCCATGATAGCATGCTTGCCATGAGGCTATTTGCTTAATTGCTATAACTGCATGAATGCCTATGGATGAAGGGTTGATTGTCTGAATTGAAACAACTCGATGATTGTGAGTTTTAAGCCCACTTGAAGTGGCAAAATCATGTTTTTCTAAGCCCACTTGAGGGTGGCAAATCCGCGCTTTAGCGTACTTGTGAGTAGCACTTTCAAACCACTTTAAAAAACAAACATGAGTTGTTTTGTTCTAATCCACATGATTGAGTCTATACTTGTATGCTGTGCGCATCACATGATAAGTTGGATTAATAAACCGGAATAAGAACACATGTGTTTTTTAAAACAACATATCATGTTAGTAGAGGCCAATCCTTTGATCGGGCAAGCGGGGGTACTCATTTCAGGACCTTCCCCTCTTATACCCAAGTTCCCGAGCCGGGGCAACTTTGGTGATGACGGACACGTGACCTTAGGCACAAGTCAAGGTTTCCTAAATTTTCCAAAACAAAACATTTAGGTTGCGACTCTGTAATCTGGCAAAGCAGTCCATATTTGGCACTTCTTGATTAAAATTGATTTTCCAAAACGATTTGCCGGATTTGGACTCTTTGGTGATTTATCAGTCTTACATTGCACTTTGTGAGACTAGATACAGAACCGTGACAGGAGTCCGAACTGTAGTAGCTAGAACACAATTCATGCCCTCGTGCGCGGAGCAGAGTTCGGGCGGTCTACAGTTTCTGGCGACTCTACTGGAGATTTAGAGAACTTGACTCGAACTCATGATATGTTGTTTTGTCTACACTTCTGTGTTTCTTTGCATTGCATTTGCATTGGTGCGCCTAGGACACCGTGTTTTCCATCTGCTATTCCTGAGCGGTTTGTCGAAGGCTTGCTTGAAAAAGCATGCCATAAGGAAGATCGGTTACGGGCTCTACCATGATGGGAACATAAACCTCGGTTTTACCGAGGCACCATTTTTTATCATTCGACCTAGTTGCATATCGGAAGCCATAGTGACCATTCCAAACTAGGACAGGTTGCTTACCCGATTGTAGGTTGTTTGAAACCACTACGTGCGTAACGAAACCCTAGCTCTTGACAAAATAGGACAAGGAAACCCTACCCCAACATAGGGGTGTTTTGGCTCTCACTTGCTTGCTATATGCTTTTAGAGTGTGTCTCTACAGGAACACATGTATTAGTTTGCAAGTCTGGGTATCCGTCTGAGGATATCAGTATTTGGGGTATCGGATTTGAGGCAGGATTTTGGGGCAGAATTCAGTAGAGAGCACAGTCATTCAGCTACGCTCATATCTGTTTTCGCGAAATCAAGCTGAGGTGCTGTCTGCTTTCTCTTTTGCTAGGTAGTCCTGGAACTATAGCTTCAAAAGGCTCCAATATCTCCCGAGTACACCGGACTTGTGTTGATAGACTTTGTCAGGTTAGGGATTCAATTCAAGGGCAACCCGTTTTCCTTCGCCAGTGGTAAGGCAAAGAAGGGCCAATCGGGGCTCACCGGTTCATCTGATCCGACAGACACCAATCACATCACCTTTGTTCAAACTCAGCAGACCGTGATGGCACAAGGTTCGGAAGAAGTTGTGGCCGTGATAATGGCATTAAACTAGGGAATCGCCAGGCAGGATGAGACCAATACCGAAATACAACACCCATCTGGGGCACCTACCACACATCAAGTCTCGGAACCCCAATCATCTCAAACCCATGAACCCACTACTTCTAAGCTGATGAGAATGATTGAAGATCTTCAGAGAACAGTGGCAGATCTGGCCTTTGGGATATTGGCTCCGTCATCACCCACTTCACATGCTAGAAGTTTCACGCCAAAAGGCTCCCCAATCTTGGGACGAGTTGCATTGGAAGAAGGCCAATCCCTTGGCACAGTGGAGGCGAGTGGTAAGAACAAGGTAGGGGCGAGCATTGGTCCCCATAAACACCTCCAGTGGGCTGTTGAGGCTTTGAAAGTCGAGGGGCTGAACAAACAGCAAGTGATTGCAGTTATTACAAAGACTGTGGATGATATTTTCGCCACTCAAGTTGGGGGCAGTTTGAATCGAGGGGCAAGCCGGGAAGAGGGCCGTCATACCAGAAACGTTCCTTTCATCTCTAATCCTGCACTCGGAAGAGATCATCAAACCAAGTCAGCACCTGCTAACCCCTTTGCTAGTGCATCCAGCAAAAATCTACAAACCTCTAAATACCGACCCCGAGGTCGAAGGGTCTTCCATGCCCTCTATATGCCTTTGTCCAAAGCTCTCCAAATCCTTGTTACACAAGGCCATCTTAAACCCCTTGAGCCTCGGCCTCTCCCGGATCCGCTTCCAGCTAAGCAGAATGCTGCCAAGTACTGTGCCTTCCATCAACAAACTGGTCATGGCACTGACAGTTGCTTTCGTCTTCGCCACGAAGTACAAGATTTGATTGATAACAGGGTCATTGTCGCACCAGGTCCTGCAAAGTCTATCAGTACTTGATCCATGAATTTATGGGGGATAATGTGATATGATCGGGGGATGAACCACCTGCGGATGGCGCTCAGTTTACTCCAGATGTGATGAATGGCACATACCGTTTTGAGCAATGTGTAAATGTTGTTTATTGTACTTTCTGACTTGGGTATTGAGTCAGCCTTTTTTGTGCTGAGTCGGTCGAGTCTGTCTTGTTGTATCGAGTCAGTCCTGTTGTGTCAGAGTCGGGTGATTTCAGGGTGTTACCTCAAGCATCACTATCTTGTTTTGTGTTTGTCTTTTACACTTTTTCTTTTGAGTCTGTTTCTTCCTTGGAGCCAGTTATGCCAAAAGATCTGAATGAAACAACAGTGATATTCAGCCCTTTGCATTTGTTTCTGCCTTGAGCCAGTTGTGCTAGAAGATCTGAATGAAACGACAGTACTTTTCACCTACTTTTCTGTGCCTTGAAATCATTTTATTGACCTAAGTTTTTCAAAACTTTTCGAACACTGTGGTGAAAACAAAGAGGAAGGAATTCCTCGAGATTTGCAAAAATTTGAACAATTGAGAGAAAGAGAGGCATGCTAAGTCCTTAATGAATGAGATCATACTTGTTAATGCGAGTACTGAGAAGGATCCTGGCTTGATCTGGATTGGTTCTACAATGTCTTCACGAGCGACTAGTCACTTTCTTAAAAGATTTCAAAAAACATTTTGCGTGGTCTCGCGAAGACCTGTGTAAAATCGCTCTTGAGATTGTGCAGCATAGGGTCGCTCTCAGCCTCGACCCCTTTTGCTTTCAAACCTTGAACCTTAATTCAAAATGTTCAACAGTCAACCACAAAGGAGGCCCGTCAAGCCAGATTCGAAGCAGCCCTTGAACTAGGGGTAAGAAGTTCAGATCAAGAAGATCAGATGTTATCAAAGGAAGCTTGCGAGGCTAGATCAGAAGCAACCCTTGAACTAGGGGCAAAAAAATGTCAGATGTACTCGAAGAGTCAAATATGAGTCAAGTCAATGAAGATCGGCAAGAAGGCCAAATTCCAGCAGCTAGAAGAAGAAAATTTATTGCTGAAGGACAATCAAGTTCCTATCCGCAACACTAGGGGCAAATTCAGACCCGATTGGATAGACTCCTACATCATCAGCGAATAGTAGTCATTCTACTAGATTCAGATGGCTTCGAGATCTTAGAACTAATCAACATGGACAAGTTAAACTTTTACCCTTGAGAGGCTCGCTGGGCTGAAAACCCGGAAGGGTGACCCAAGCAAAAGTTAGAGCAAATGAAAAAAAAGAAATGAAGAAAATGAAAAAAATGAAAAGAAGAAAAAAAAAAGAAAAAACAAAAAAATGAAAAAAAGAGCAAATGAAAAAAGAAAGAAATGAACAAAGAAAAGAAGAAAGAGAAGAAATGAAAAGAAAACAAAAACAGAGTTCGCAAGGCTGAAAACCCGGAAGGGCAGCCTTGGCAAAAGTTAGAGAGCAAAAGGAGAGGTTAATAACCGAGTGTACCTTAATCTCGAACTACGTAAGGCTTGATTTCCATTTTTGAGATACGTAGGCAACTTCATTTTGAAGTCCAGCCGTAAAACACTTCAAATTCAACTATCCTGTCCATGAGATTAAACGGGTCATCTTTGTTTTCTTTGTATCCGAGAGTTCAGTTGTGATTGACACTTTGAGAACTAGTTACAATGTGTTGCGGTGCTATTCAAACAAAGGGCAACTTTTCGTTGCCATACAGTCTGCTACAGTGCTATTCAAACAAGGGGGAACTTTCCGTTGCCGTGCAGTGCCATTTAGACAAGGGGCAATTTTCCATTGTTTTGGATTTGAGGTTGTGCATCTCAAGAGTAAATTCGGTGTTGGTTGAGTAGTGGCCATTTGTAAAAATACTTTTTGAGAATTTTTAATGAAGCTGACTGATTCTCTCGAAAATTATCCATTTTTTACCAAAACTGGACCATTTCTTGGACCCAAAAAAGGAAAATTTGCAGTGCTCATAGCCTGACTTACATGATTTTGAATCAGAAAAATGAACAAGCATGTTAATCTAACTCTCATGTTGGTCAAAAATTGTTTTAGTAGAAAACCAAAACAAAAATGGTCAAAATGACGAACTAGGGGCATAGTTGAGTCAGGCTTCCCGTCTTTTTCCCGTTGTCAACATACTTGCCAGAAAGGACACTCTACCTGCTAGAAAAGGGCACTACTGAAGTTAACAGCAGAGGGCCGAAAGCTCTCTCGACCTCCAAGCAACGAGGTATCTGTAGACACCTCATTTTTGACCATCCTTAAGACATAGACGTCATTGTTTGAACACTGGATGATCATCTATGCTCATGTTCATTTTGAGTTCCCGAAGGTCTCGGTTGCGCGCCTCGCCTTAAGATCTCTTAACTCGTCTGTTTTGTGCTTGGTTGTGGACCAAGGACTTGTGTTTTTACTTCTGAGGAAAGGGGGGTGGTTTGTTGGCCATCCCCACACCCCATCACCTATGGCATGATGCCATCGGCCATAAATGTTGGCCAGTCGGCACTTATTTTGGTCGATTGGCCATATTTTCTGGCCGAGGCCTTTTCTTTGCCTTTTCCAGGCATTATGCATGCTAGTTGTGCCAGCTGGTGAGCACAGACTCTCCCCTCCATACACGTGTATGGAGGGATTTGAACCAAAACTTAGCTTCTCTAAGAAGCTTTGAATTTGATTTCCTATAAGAGGGGAGCCTCCCCTCCCTTTCCAGAGGTTCAACAAAATTGATATAGAAGATATATATATCTCTCTCTATATCTCCCTGTCTCTATATATTTGTGTGTGTGTTTGTGACCTAAAGTGTGTTTTTGTTCATACTTTTGCACTAGAGCACCTAGTAGAATACCTTCCTTTGGTTGCTGAGGCACTAGGAAGTTGGTTTCAGAGTTCTTAGGCTGGTTTTGATCCAAAGGAGTGGCTGGCATTGTGTTCTTGAAGGTGTTCTTCAAGGGTGAGCAACAAACTTTTTGTTTCCCCATTTTGGCTTAAGCTTTTAGAGCTATTTGCATATTGTTTCAAGCTTAACTATAAACTGAAAAAAGTTCTATTTTTATATGCTTAAGATGATTTTTTTTAAGGTCTTTTTTGGGTCGGGGGTTGTCTACCCTCTCTTAGGCCTTGTTTGGCATTATTTTGGGTCATCCTTTTTGGCATTTGTTTTTGCTTTGGCTTGACCTTTCTACCACTGAAATCCAGAGGATTTTTAGTGGTGGAAAGGTGGTTTTGAAGTCTTAAATAGAAGAGGGACACCCCCCCTCTCCTTGTGTCTTGTATGCTAGTATAAATGGCTCATAATAGTAGCATGTTTTGGTTCCACTTCAGCAACTTTTTGGTGTTATTTTAGCATGCTATACCTCTGTCCAAGGTTGGTTTAATAGCCTCTTGCATGCACCATGCACTTGTAGTGCAATCCTCTCATTTGCCTTAACATGCATCTTGCATTTGGACCATCATTCTTACATGTTTTGGCTCAAATCGAAGAAGCTTTTAGTCATGTTTTACCATGCTTAAGCTCTGTTTCATGTTGTTTTAGTCATGCATGCATTGTTTTGTATAGCCATGGTTCAATCTAGCTTTTAGCTTTGAGTGTCTAAGCCATTAGCATGCATTGCTTAGACCATTTTCATGATTTGGCATCATTTCATATGTGATTTCAGTCCATGTAGTGTAGTCATACACTTGCATTTGTCATCCTTTCAATGCTTTGAAGAGTTGGTGTTTTATGCCTTAAGAGTGGACCATTGTGCATGCCTCTATATTTAGGTCTTTAGGATGTCATCTCAGTGGGTTTTCGAGCTTATTTTAACATAATGTAGCTCTGTTTTTTTCATTGTTTAAGTCATGCCATGCTTGGTTGTAATAGGGGTAGTGTAACACCCCTTTGTAGCCTTACATGCTTCATGTTTTGTGCTCACCTTTCTAACATGTTTTGGCCTCATTCCATGCATATTCTAGCCTTGTCTGGGCCTGGCTTGGGACTGTTTTAAGTCACATTGGTCCTTTGGGGCTCACTTGTTATGGCCATAGTGTAAACCACTTTGCTAGCCTTAAGCCTTGAGCTTTATTGCATGCTATGATTGCGTTGTTTGGTTGATTTGGCATCATTCCTAATATCATTTCAGAGCTCATCTCATTGCCGCATTATCATGTTCGGCACTTCTTGCTTATGCTTGAGAGTTGTATCCTTACGCCTAGGTGATAGGCCATTACATTCTCATACTTATTGTGCATCTCATTCCATCATTTCTTGGCACTTTGGCCACTGTTTTGGTATGGCTGAGGCCTATCTATTTTCAGTATAAGTCCATGGATCATGTGGTTTGTGTATTGTTGTATGCTTATCGCATTGCATGTTGTTGCATACTTATTGTTGGTATCATTGTTGCATGCCTATCACATTGTATGTTTGCATATCTAGGTTGCATAGTCGTATTGCATACTAATTGTATATCATGTTGTTTACATGTTAGGTTGCATTGCATTGCATTTGTCATACTCATGCTACATTGCCTTTCATTTCCATGTTGCATTGTACTTGGTTGCATGCATTACATTGTGTTTGGTTTGGGGTGTCAAACCAAACACGAGGAACGAGGAATGTTCATACTTGAAGTGACGAAATGTGCCTCAATCCTCGGTCGTCGATGCTCTTGATCAAGCATGATAGAGTTCTAGACATTCATATGTTTTTGTTGCATTCATTCCACATTGATTTACACACTTGGCTCCTTTGGCCATCATACATTGAAATGCGCGATTGATGGTCCGAGAGTCGAGAACCATACTCCCTTGAGTTCATGACATGATAGGAAGGGTGGTTGTGCACACATTGCCTTGAAAATGCATTGCCATGCTCTATTTATCCTCTGCTACAGCAAAACAGCATTCTGCAGGAAGATATGGCCGGTCGGCCATCTTGAGTGCTGATCGACTAAACATTGTTGGCCGAGATCCTCACAAATGGTCGATGACCAATTCCACATGGCCGATGTTCCTATATTTTGGCCGGTGACATCCCACAGTGCTCAGGGAGTGGTTCAAAAGCATCCTTGGGACTTTGTGCAGTTTTTAGAGGTGTAAAACAGTGCAAACAAAGGCAACATGTGGCATGGCAATGGGTTTCCGAGCGAGGCGATCGAGCATGCATCATTCAATCATTCCAAGGCGGAGCTGTGCCGGCCTCTTTAGTTTCATACCTTAGTTAATTTGTTTAAATTAGTTAAGGGTTTTGTAATATTTAATTAGCTAGGGTAGATAATTAATTATTCGGTTTGTATTATTTATTCAGACCCTCCGTCGAGAGGGCGAATTTTGTAATAAGTGTGCGTGAGTGTCTAAATGTCTTCTAACCCCACGTCTTTTTCCCTTTTACTTACCTGCTTTCAATGGTTAGTTTTAGGTCATATTTCAATTAGCATCCTTATGCTCGTATGTTTGCATCATTCATCTGTATTGCATGCACCGGGCTCGGCGCATCATACTAACTGCATAGTATTTTAATTCCAACTTGAATACGTGTATCGAGTTGTCGCATTTCACATGTCATTATTAGATTGGCCGAACCTATTCTAGTTGCATTTTTGCATGTGTTGCATTAGCCATCTTAACATGAACTAGAATCACGCATTTGATTACCAACTAGCCATTGTTTTGGCTCGGAGTACTAGGTAAGCGTTTACCCTTTAGCATAATGCATGTGTGTAAGTGTCGCCATGATAGCATGCTTGCCATGAGACTATTTGCTTATGTGATATAACTGCCTGAATGCTTGGGGGTGAAGGTTGGACTACCTAAATCGGAATAATTCATTGAATGCGAGTTTTAAGCCCACTCTACGGGGTGGCAAAAATCATGTTTTCTAAGCCCACCCGAAGGTGGCAAATCCACGTCTTAGCCTACTTGCGAGTAGCACCATCAAACCATTTTCAAATAAACAAACATGAAATGTTTTGTTCCAATTTAGGCGATCTGGTCTATACTTGTGTGTTGTGCGCATCACATAGTAATTTTAGGCTAATAACCGGAATAAGAACGCATATGTTTTCAAAACAAAATATCATGCTTAGTACAGGCCGATCTTCGATCGGGCGAGCAGGGGTGCTCATTGCATGACCTTCCCCAATCATAC
>NW_021026399.1:81634-121862 GCF_004153795.1 Camellia sinensis | reverse complement strand
CGCCCGAGACGTTCGGGCGCGTCTACAGTTTCTGGCGACTCTGCTGGGCAGTTTAGAGAGCTTGACTCATGATATTTTGTTTTAATTACACTTATGTGTCTCTTTGCATTGCATTTGCATTGGTGCGCCTAGGACACCGTGTTTGTCGTATGCTATTTTTGAACGGTTTGCCGGAGGCATGCTTTGAGAAGCTTGCCATAAGGCTGACCGGTTGCGGGCTCTGCCACGACGGGAACACAAACCTCAATTTTCACCGAGGCATCCTCTTTGACCATTCGACCTGGTGCATATTCGGAATCCATAGTGACTATTCCAAACTAGGACAGGTTGCTTACCCGAATAAAGGTTGTTTGAAACCGCTGCGTGCGTAGTAAAACCCTAGCTCCTGACAAAATAAGACAGGGAAACCCTACCCCAACATAGGGATGTTTTGGCTCTCATTTGCTTTCTATGTGCTTTTAGAGTGTGCCTCTACAGGGAATGCATGTATCAGTTTGCAAGTCTGGGCATCAGGCCTAAGGACATCAGTGTTTTGAGAATCAGTTATATCTGCGGGTATCAGATTTAGATTTGAGCCAGTGATTTTGGGAATAGTGATCAGTGGTTAAGAACAGTTCATTCAGCTTGTGTTTGCCAACTGTGTGTTGTCTTTATTTAAGCTGTTGTGCTGTCCGTTTTTCTATTCATTGTTTCCTTATTATTGCTATATTTATCTTTTTGCAAGGTAGTTTAGCACCATTGATTCTGACTAGGCAGATATCTCCCGAGCACTCTGGGTTAGAGGTCGTAGACTTAATCGATCTAGGGATTTGATAGACGAACAAGCAGTGTTCCTTTCTTTACCCCCGGTTACCAGACGGAGGTCAAAAAGGCGCAGTGTATCGGTACAGCGGTCGTTAGATCAGTGGTCTACCCCACCAGTGAACAGTTAGGTTGAGGTCTCAGTTTCCATTGTAGGGATAGATATACCAGTTATTTAGCTAGATCAGAATAACATGGCAGGAATGGAGGAGATGATGCGTCAGCTCCAAGAAAGTATGAGAACTATGCAGCAGGATGCTGCCCGTCAAACAGAATTTGTCAAACAACAGGCCGAGGTCATGGCCTAACAGGCAGAGTTAATCGTCAGGTTACAGCAGCAAACCGGAGCATCTGCTTCACACCAAGTTCCTCCCCCACCAAGAGTTCCAATACCCGGGAAGACACCAAATGTCTAGGAAGATACGGACATTCCGACAGGGCCAACTCTGCCCCCAATCCTACCCCAGCTATCCAAAACATCTACCAACCTATCGGATTCTCCATTTGAGTTTGAAGTGGACCCCATAGCGTTGAAAGTGAGAAAGCTTGAAAAGCTGTTCAAGAAATCTCAGGGTGTGAAGTCCATTCCAGATATTGAGGATAGGTACACCGACTCGGCCGTGACGCTGCCAGATCGGTTTAAAATGCTGCACATCGACCGCTTTGACGGGTCTGGGGATCTTATGGTGCATTTACGGTTGTTTTCGGATATACTGAGGCCGATGGGCCTCTTCAAATTACAGAAGCTTTCTTTATTTGACCGAACCTTGTCGGGTGTAGCAGCCATCTGGTATGCAAAACTGGAAGATTCCGTCAAGAGAAACTGGGAGGCGATGACCCAGGCCTTCATAGCTCAATACTCCTATAATACACAGATTGAGGTCACAAACTGTGATCTTGAGATGACTAGGCAAAACCCGAAGGAGAGCTTCTCCGATTTTGTGACCCGATGGAGGGCCAAAGCCTCAATGATAACCATCAGGCCTGTGGACAAGGATCAGATACAGATGGTTGTGCGCAATCTCCAGGCCAAGCTTATGCAGAAGATGATCGTTCTCCCCCTTCCTACCTTTTCAGATCTATACGAGATAGGGGTGCGGATCAAACACGCGATGAAACAAGGGCTCATTGATCATGAGAGAGAACAGCCCAAGAGGGCATTTAACCGCAGTACAAATGCAGGCATAAGCAGTGCTGCAGCTGCCAGCGCTTCGGATGTGTGTATGGTTACCACCACTATTACTCCAAGAACCCTTTCAACTACACCATTCACCGGTGCGTCCGGAAATAGCTCACAAACAACCAAATTCGCACCCCGAGGCCAAAAAACCTTCACCCCGCTATACATGTCTCCATCTAAAGCTTTGGGGGTTTTGATTAGGAAAGGGCACCTTAAACCCCTAGAGCCGCGACCCTTACCAAGTAATCTCCCACCAACCCATAACCCGGCGAAGTACTGTGCCTTTCACCAACTACTCGGTCATGACACTGACCAATGCTTTAGATTGCGTCATGAGATTCAAGATCTCATCGACAATAGGGTGATCGTGCCTCCGGAGAAACCAAATGTCACAACCAACCCTCTTCCACCACATAACCAAGCTCCACCTCCCAAACGCATCAATATGATCCAAACTGGCGTTGTGTCATGCAACCCTAGTATATATATCACCCCTTCTCACCCACCCAAGCCGGAGGTGTTCATTCCTGACAACACTGACTTGTGCGTGTTGGACATCTCCCAAACCCAACCTGAGACGGCAGTGGTAGCTATCGAAGATAGAAGTGGGTCGACTGCGGGAGCAGATGAGAATGATTATACAGAGCCTGAGGAGTCAGCAAGCTTCATATACAACCCGAGCAGTTACATTACCTCAGCGGGCCAGGCTAGGCCGAGAGTAGAATTGCCAGTGGGGGCAGAGGTTTGTGTAGTACGGGAAGATGGACTTAGTCAGGGGCTGGATGACCTGGCAGAACTAGAGGAGGACATCGCAAACCTTCAATTCTTCAACGAACAGGATCCGGGAGACGTGACTGTCAACTGGTTTGGTTTGAAAGGGTCAGTAGAAGCTATTGGGTGGCTCAGTGACGAGCCGGATGTTGTTGAGCAGCCTCAGTCAAAACAGAGTCCGTCAGGAACGGGGACATCAACAGTGTAAATCGCCGGAAAGCACCGGTGTAAAGAATTTTGCTCAGAATACGGGCAGTTTGGGAATAGAAGAAACCGAACGGCAGGCTGTACTGAAGCAATTTGAGCGAGAAAGGATCGAAGATTCTGAGAGAGCCAGAAAAGCCAAGGCCCTTGTGGGGACAGAACATGCTGCGGGCACGGGAACGGAAGGTGCTGTGGACACAGGAATAGTTATGATGGAGCTGGACAAGTGTCTGTCGGCTGCCGATGGCATGTGGTGGGAAGATGACGACCTATGTCTTGCCCACACAGATGAGGACTAAGGGAGTAACCAGCCGGATGATACCTAGTACAATGGCAAAGTTGATCACATGACTAGGAGCGGGCGGTATTTGAAGCCCCCGCACTTAGATCAACCAGAGGCATCCGGAAAGGACAAAGAGGCGGAGAAGCAGAAGGATAAATTGCTCGAAGAGGAGGCTGTGCTGAAACAGCTGAAGAAGATACAAGTAGACATCTCCATCTGGGGACTGCTTATGGCTTCAAGAGTACATAGAAAAGTTGTCCTTTCTGCTATGGACAAGGCCAAACTTTCAATAGATACCACGCCTGAACAGCTGGTAGGATTGGTTTTTTCTTGAGGAGCTTCCCCGACGTTGACCTTTTTTGATAAGGAACTGCCACCTAAGGGCGCAAACCATAACAAATCACTCTACATCTCCGTGGAATGTAAAGACAAGTGGATATCGGTAGTTCTTGTCGACACGAGATCCGCTATTAACGTGTGCCCGTCGAGGACGGCATATGCAATGGGGTTGAAGATCGCGGACTTTGTGCCAACTGCCCAGGTGATAAGGGCTTATGACAATACTAGCAGAGAAGTGATGGGGACTGTGCAGATTCAGACCAAGGTTGGTCCAAGACATTACGAGATTGACTTTCATGTCTTGGACGTTCCCGCGACCTTTAATCTACTCCTAGGGCGGCCGTGGCTACACCAGGTAAAGGCGGTCTCTTCCACTCTACATCAAATGTTGAAGTACCCCTACGGGAAAGGGGTGGCCATTGTTTTTGGGAATTCGTCAATCCATCCGCCGCCAGAAGTGTCTGCACCGGTTTTGGAAATCGAGCATGGCACGGAGGCTGTGTTCCTATCAGGATTTACCCTAGCCGAGGCCCGGATCGTACAGAACATTTTGGCTATTGATGAGGGGTTGTATGTTAGTGCACAATCTGTGTACCTCATGAACAAGCTCCAGCATATCCCTGGGATGGGATTAGGAAAGTGTGGCCGGAAAGGCATTGCAGTATCGGCCGAAGTGCCACATAACCCGCATACCTTTGGTTTGGGTTATCTGCCCACCCAAGAGGACTGGGTAAGAAAGGGCAAGGAAATGGTTGGGAGAGCTAGAGCCAAGCAGGCCGGGAGGCATTTTGAGTTGATGCATTGGCCTATCCAGGGCACCCTGAACAGACGCTTCGTCCGAGAGAGGGAAGACTTTCCATTTTGTGGCTTCCCAGAGCCATGGTTGAATGTCGAGAAGAGACGTCTGCCGAGTTTTGAGATCTTCTTCGACTTACAGTTGTCCGGGGATGATGTTACCGAAGAGCAGACAGACCCATCAACTGAGGTTGAGCAGTGTAAGGAAGTGGATTCCGAGAGCACCAAGATTAAAATGGGGGTAGCACTGGCTTGTCTACTATCAGATCCTCCGATCGTACATGATTGCTTGGGGGATGACCTCTCAATGTCCATGATTGGGAATGAAATGGCTGCGAGCCTATCTTCAAGCATTCTGGATGCGTCCATCGCACCCTCCCTCGTCTGGCAGTACGAGGAGGGATTCTTATCGAGCAGCACCGGGTCAAGTAGTGAGGCAGACTCTAATTCCACTGAGTCTGCAGAGTCGAAATCAGGTTCTAGCTCGTCTGAGTCTGAGTTCGATATTCCTAAGGGTGACAACCCGGATGCCATAGTCCTATCTAGGTCGTCTTTTCTTTTTCCTTTGAGTCTGTTGTAACAGAGGAATCAGGCAACTTGGAAGTGATTAATGAGAATGAAATGGCTGTGACTTTTGAGTATTTTTCTGTGTATTTGATTTATTGCATTAATTCAGACTTTCAAAATTTTGATGAAAACGACGGGGAAGAAATTCCTCCGGTTTTGAAATATTTGCTAGAGCAAAAGCAAAAGAGGTTTGTAAAACCACTGGTTGATGAAATCACCCAAATTAATGTTGGTAGTGAGAAGGACCCGCGGCTGGTCCAGATCGGGTCCACGTTGTCTTCGGAGGAGCGTGAGCACTTAGTCGCTTTATTAAAAGATTTCAAAGATGTTTTCGCGTGGTCCTACGAAGACATGCCTGGGATCGATCCTGAGATTGTACAGCATTGGATCCCTCTTGACCTAGAGGCCTGACCTGTTAAGCAGAAACTCAGAAGGATCCGCCCGGACTAGGCTCTCAAGATCAAAGAAGAGGTCACCAAGTAAATCGACGCAGGGTTCCTACTGGTATCTGAATACCCAACTTGGTTGGCCAACTTAGTTCCAGTATCGAAGAAGGATGGCAGGATTCAGGTATGCGTGGATTTTAGGGATTTGAATAAAGCTAGTCTGAAAGACGACTTTCCTCTGCCGCATATCGACGAGTTAGTGGACTTCACTGCGGGGCATACATTGCTTTCGTTCATGGATGGCTTTTCAGGCTACAACCAGATTGTGATAGCACCTGAAGACCGGGAAAAGACTACTTTTACCACCTTGTGGGGGACCTACTGTTACAGAGTGATGCCGTTTGGGCTGAAGAATGCTGGAGCTACATATCAACGGGCCGCGACCACGATATTACATGACATGACCCACAAAGAGGTTGAGGTGTATGTGGACGACATGATTGTCAAGTCCAAAGAAAGAGAGGGCCACTACACCACCTTACAAAAGTTCTTCTAAAGGATCAGAGAATTTCGGTTGCGGCTGAATCCTCAGAAATGTACGTTTGGTGTTACAGCAGGGAAAATGCTGGGGTTCTTGATTACACAAAGAGGTATCGAAATCGACCCTTCCAAAATCAAGGCCATCTTAGAAATGCCACCACCAAAGACTGAAAAGGAGGTACGAGGCTTTCTGGGTAAAGTGCAATACATAAGACGGTTTATTACTAAATTAACCTTGACTTATGAACCACTCTTTGGTCTCCTGAAGAAAGGAATGAAGTTCCAATGGGACGGTCGATGCCAAGCTTCTTTTGAACAGATCAAGCAATACTTACAGAACCCACCCGTGTTGTCACCGCCTGAGCTGGAGAAACCGTTGATTTTGTACCTTTCAATAACTGAAACTACAATGGGCTACATGCTTGCACAAGAGTCTAAGGATAAGGTGGAGAGAGCTATCTACTACCTGAGCAAGAAGATACTGGATTACGAGACCCGTTATACTCTGCTGGAAAAGGCTTGCTTAGCCTTGGTATGGGCTACCAGGAAGCTACGGCACTACCTGTTAGCTCACTCTGTAATGTTGGTTTCAAGATTAGATCCTATCAAATATCTCTTCGAGAAACTGGCACTTACAGGTAGGCTAGCTCGTTGGTTGCTTCTGCTTTCCGAATTCGATCTGAAGTATGTGACACGCAAGTTAGTGAAGGGGAAAGCGGTAGCGGAGTTCCTAGCCGATCACCTAGTTGAAGGGGATGAAGCAGTTGAGTACCTATTCCTAGATGAGGCCATTCTGCATGTCGAAGAAGAATTTTGGACGATGTACTTTGACGGAGCGTCAAACCAATACGGGTATGGGATAGGGGTGTTGCTGATAGCACCCGATAATTCTCGTATTCCTCTAGCATTCAAACTTCGGTTCAAAGTCTCGAACAATGAGGCAGAGTATGAAGCGTGTATTGCTAGACTAGAAGCAGCTCTGGAACTAGGAGCAAAATGGTTGGACGTCATCGGGGACTCGAACCTTGTTGTATCTCAAGCAAAAGGAGATTAGAAAGTCAAAGAAGAAAAGATGAGAATATACCACCAGACCTTGGACTTGCTGATTCCTCGATTTGAGAAGCTGAACTTCGCTCATCTACTAAGAGAGAACAACAGGTTCGCAGATTCACTAGCAACTCTATCTTCTATGATAGACATCCCTTTCGGAGTCCGGATGCATCCGATCATCATCGAACAGAAATTCGCGCCGGCCTACGAGCTGATTGCTGCCATAGATGAGGTACAAGATGAGAATCCTTGGTATTATGATGTTTGGAACTTCTTGAAAAAAGAAACGTATCCACCAGGGGCAAATGCCAAGGACAAAAGGGCAACTAGAAGAATGGCTGCTCAGTTCATCGTCTGCGGGGGAAAACTGTATAAGAGAGCTCATCTCGGGATGCATAAGCTGTGTATTGATGCTGAAGAATCGAAGCGCCTGATGGAGGCCATCCATGGAGGAGAGTGCGGAGCACACATGAACGGGGTGATGCTAGCCCGAAAGATCCTCAAACAGGGTTATTACTGGTCCACCATGGAGGAGGATTGTATTGGCTTTGTTCGGCGATGCCACAAATGTCGGATCCATGCAAACCGCATGAATATTCCGCCGTCGAAGCTGTACAACATGACTTTGCCATGGCCATTTTCAGTCTGGGGGATTGATGTGATCGGGGCTGTCACTCCAAAGGAGTCCAATGGGCATGAGTTCATTCTGGTTGCGATAGACTATTTCACAAAGTGGGTTGAGGCCCAATCTTATGCGGTGTTGAAGGCATCGCATGTTGCGAAATTCATCAGGAACAACATCATCTGTCGCTATGGGGTCCCGAACGAGATCATTTCAGATAATGGTTCCCACTTCAAGAAGGAAGTGATCGACTTGTTGGAAAAATACAACGTGGCTTTTCACAAGTCATCTACATATCGGCCACAGACCAACGGAGCAGTCGAGGCCACCAACAAGAACATCAAACACATTTTGCAGAAGATGGTGGAAACCTACCTGGACTGGCCAGATAAGTTGTCATTTGCTCTGTGGGGCTACCGGACGTCAATTAGAACTTCTACTAGAGCGACTCCGTATTCATTGGTTTATGGGATGGTGGCCGTTCTACCTATCGAAATTGAAGTTCTGTCATTACGGGTACTGGCTGAGTGTCAGATAGCTGAGGCAGATTGGCAACAAAGTAAGTTCGAGGAACTCATGCTCTTTGACGAGCGAAGACTGAAAGCACTGTACCATGTTCAAGGTTATCAATGCAAAATTACCAGGGCTTTCAACAAGAAGGTTAAGTTCAGGAATTTGAAAGAAGGAGATTTGGTGCTCAAAGACAACCGAGCTCCCATCCACGACCCTAGGGGCAAGTTCAGACCTAATTGGACTGGTCCTTACATCATCAAGTCTATCTGGTCAAGTGGAGCTGTGGTTCTAATAGACCTAGATGGCCTAGAGTTCTCCCAACCGATCAACATGGACAAGTTGAAGAAATATTTTCTCTGAGAGGCTTGCTAGGCCGAAAACCCGAAAGGGCGACCTAGGCAAAAGTTAGAGCACAGAAAATTTGAAATTATAAAAAATGAACTCGCAAGGTTGAAAACCCGCAAAGGGCGGCCTAGGCAAAAGTTAGAGCGTAAAAGGTGAGGGTTAATACACGAGTGAACCTGAGCCGAACTACGTAAGGCTTGACTCCCATGTTTGGGATATGTAGGCAACTTTATCCTGAAGTCCAGCCATAATCACTTCCCCGATCAACTTTGTCCATTTGATCATCTCGGTCATCTTTGTCTATTCAGCATTCAAGAGTTTGGTTGTGATCTCCGATGTAGTGCTATTCAGACTAGGGGCAACTTTCCAGTTGCTGGAATGCGGGTTTGTGCATCTCAGTGACAGATCTCAAGCGTGTCCAGTTCTGATCCATATCGAAAATGGTTTTGACAAGTTTTAACAAAAGTTGATTTTGCTTAAATTAATCTTTTTTTACAACTTAGACCATTTTTGGACCAATCGGAAAATTTTCAGTACCACAACCTTCAATTTTATTGATTTCAATACAGAGTTCTCCTACTCTTTAATACAAATTGAAGTTGCTTTTCATTACATTCGTAAAGAAAACTTGAAAGTTCTGATTAAAGCAAACAAATTCGGGACATAGTCAGGTGTTCCCGCGTCTTCTCCCAGAGCTGGTCGAAGCCTCTGATGCCAAGCTGGGCCCAATCTATGCCTCCTCATTCAGCCAATCTAAGCACTTATCAGAGAGGGTGTAGCTAAAAGTAGGAGCGCGGGCCAAAAGCTCTTTCGTCCTCCATGCTACGGCATACCGAGCTAGCTGCGCGCCTCGGACCGAAAATGTAGCGGGGTACTCAATCCCCTCCTCTGGGCAAGTCTAATCATGTCCGAACTGGCGTTGGAACCGAAACGAAAAGTAAAACACGCAGTGTGTCAGGCCAATCAACTGGATCCCGAGCTGACGGGTCATGCTATAGCTCTTTGCTGGTAAATTGAGCCAAGGGCAACGCCAAGCAATACAATCCACTGACAAATTGCACATCCAGCTATACCACCATCTTTCATCTGGAGCATCGACTAGACGTTGTCGGAAGAAATAGCTGCGAGCTGAATATGCCGGACACGAGTCCACAACTCTCAACTTGTCCATCAACCACACCTGGGGAGGGATGAAAAATGAGAGAATAAAGAATAGAGAGATGTACGTTGAGAGAAAAAGTAAGCAGAAGGTTTTGAGAGAAAAATCGAGCCAAAGGGCCGAGTGATGTGAGCAATATATGTGAGATGGGGTGGGAAAAATTACCTACAATAGTAGTGGACTCCCTGCAAACCTAGTTGTCTCCTGACGATGAAAAGCGTCTAAGACCATCAATGTCTCGGTCAATGTCATGACGATGCACCTTTTGCCCTCTTTCAAGCCCTCGGCGACCTCAATCAAACGAGTGCTAAACCCGCCTGAGCCTGGGGCTAGTAAGAAATGAGATAGCATGCATAAGCAGAGCGCATGTCGTCGATAACCCTGCCAATGATGGTCGCCGCAGTCACCAGCATCAAAAAATCGACAAACGAAGCTCGGAGTGTCCAACTCTCCATCATGAATTAAAGACCGAGCGTCATGCACAGTAAGGCCTCACATCCTTCCTAAGGCTTGGACGTGGCCGAACCGAAACTGAGGCAAGATTTTCTCGTCGCGCTCGGATTCCATTAAAGCTTGGAAATCCTCAAAAGTGGGACACATCTCTTGACCGCCAAAACTAAAGACGTGTGTTACCGGATTTCAAAATCTTGCCGCGACATGGAGGAACAGAAAACGTAGCGGGGTGCGACCCAGCGTAAATAGTGCATTTATGCCGAAACCCCAGAAATTCAACCTTTTTGAGCCATCCAAGTTGTGAGATTTTGGGCAAGAAACTCTTCCATTTGGTGCAAATCAATGTTGAAATGAGAAAAACTACGAAACTGGGGCTTTTATAGAAGATAAGGTATTGAGTGGAAGACAGGTGTCAACATTCTAGAGGTGCTTTCCATTTTTGGCCTATCGGCCAAAAATAGTGCCGACCGACCATCCTTTTTGGCCGATTGACTAAAAATGTTGGTCGATGGCCATTTCTTGTGGCCGGTGGCCTTTCCCTTTGGCTGATGGCCTTCCTTCTTGTTCCCTGAGCTGTTTATGTATTGAACATGCTGACAATTTGTGACTGACACCACTTCCAATGCCTTCTGGTGATGATTTTACAAAGTCACGCCTGCGTTACTTCGATTTGTTTATCGAGTTGTTGTACATTTGCTTATTGAGTTGTATTTCACATTCTTTAAGTCTTTGCTTTGCTTTGCTTATCGAGTTGTATTTACACTTGGTTAGCTTATCTAGTTCTTTATTTTGATTATTGAGTTGTTTTTGTCGTTAGTCGGTTCACTACCTGATTATTACGATGCAAGTGCTTAATTTTCAAACAAAAGTTCAATCTCATTTACATTATTATGTAATGTGATACGATGCATAGAATGTACAAATACAACACTCTTTGAACAAAATAGCTGTTTCATTTCTATCATGTCTTTTGCAAAAAGTACATAATTTTGAGGAAAGTAAAACCTGCCTGAGGCAGTACAATGTGCTCAAACTACCAGTAAAAAGAAAAGTAGAGCAAAAAAAAAAAAAAAAAGAGGAGAAAAACAACAAAATGTCTGAACAGAGCAAAGAAAAGAAAAAGCAGCAGAATGTATGGATCAATATCGATGGCCTCAAGTGCGGGAGTCGGTCCTGGTCCTCTTCCTGGACGAGGGTCCAAGGTCACCACCGCCATCTCTATAGTCAAAATTTGAGCTGTCTCTGGCCTCGCCCTAGGACGACGCCGCCTCCTTGTTAAAATCATCAGGGGAGGGCTCTCGCGAACTGCTCCCAGCATGAGTATGCCTATGTCTACCCTGGCTATGGAATGTCATCCCCTGCCTGGCTCCCCCTCCTCCTCAAGCAGGAACAGATGGTCCAGCTGGAGCACCTCCCGCAGCCGGAATCTGAAATAGGGCCTGAAAAGGACAAATGGCAAATGCATCAGTTATGCTACGCAAAGCAGAGTATGAATACCGAATACAATGTATGAGTACAATGTATGAATGCTGTGAGCAGTGTATCAGTATTCTGCGAAATATCAAGAGAAATGAAATGAAATGGCTATACAGAATGCAAAGTGTGGTAGTACATACCGAGGTCGAGCCATAGACTCCAACGAGCTCATGATCAGCCAGAGGAGAAGCGATGGGTATCTGGTAAGTCTCCCCACCCTGTCCTCGGCATGTCATCGTCGTAGGCAGCTCTGGCCATCCAGCTCCCTGCCCTCTTCGGGACCCACTCCTGTCTTGGGCCGGAGGTGCCCTAGGTGCCCCTGCTCCTGCTGCTGGCACCGCTGACCTCTCTCTCTCGACTCGGCGAGCACCGGTCAGAGGCCGCATGAGATAAGCCTGGATGTACTCGGCGTAATCGCCATCGTCTCTAAAGTGCTCATAGCTCCAGCCAATCGTGTAGTCTATCATCTCCTCTAAGGTGTACCTCTCAGTGTGCCTCGTGTAGGTAGGAGGAGGTGCTGGAACTGTCTGCTCTGGCACACCCAAGGTCTGTCGCAGGAAGCGCTCCCCAAAGTACCAAGCGCGGCAGACCGGTCCCTCTAACAAGACCTGGAATTGGGAAGTCTCTCGAGCACCGGTATACCGCTCACGAACTGCGTCAGGCAACGGGGCTCAAGGCTACCAGGTGATTTGCAAATAATACACAATTTGTTATCTACTGTTATTGAGAACACAATATAAACCGAAGCATAAATAAATTGTAATGTTTGACATACCTCAGCTGTAGTGATGGTGTCAAAGTAGTAGCAGAAGAACATGAAGGACTCCCGTGGCCTCCGCTCGCATCTCACATCGAAGCGGTAGGAAAACGGAACCATGGGGGGCGTCTCCACATCTGGCACTGGGGCAAGCCTACAAAAGTAGGCATACACCCACAACTATAGAATGTAATAGAGCAGATATGAGTATGCTTATAAGATAAAGCAGTACACAGATAAAGCAGAGTGCAGTATGTGCAGTGTATTGTGCAGTGTGTGCAGTGTACAACCAGTGTTAAGCGGATTGTGTGCGCGCAGTGTGTGTGATGTATAGATAATGAAAAACAGAATTGAAAAGACAAAAAATGGAACGTGTACGTCCTAGGCTCGCCAGTAGCCTCCAAGCAACTGTCCGCTGCGACGGGAGGATGAACTCATATATCCGTAAAGGGTGGCCAAGCCTGCCACCCCAGTCGTAACCGTGGATCCACGTCACGTCCACAAGTGCGCTCAGTAGGTAAAGGGCGACAGTGTTTGCCCAGTCGACGAAGAGCGTGCTCCCCAGCAGGAACATGATAAAGCCACGAGCATACTACTCCTCCTCCTCCCGAGTAGTAGGCACCTGGATCTGAAAGTGATCCTCGAACCATGAGTACCTCACAAACCCTGGCCGGGCAAGAGGTGGCTGAGTGCCAAGCAAGTATAGCTAAGCGGCGTCCCGCTCATCCATATCTTTATCAAAGGGGGTCGGATCACCCCCTACTCCGATGCCTATGAGCATGGAGAAGTCAAAGGGAGTCATCGTTATCTCCCTGGTGGCAGAAAGGTGGAAGGAGTCGGTGATGTCCCACCACCTCTCCACCAAAGCAGCAAGAAGGGGCCTGCTCGCAGTGAGGCACATGAGTCCCATGCAGAAGGTCCCAAAGCCGGCCTGGTCAACAATATGGCAAACCGCATTGGGTAACTCCATGTACCATCCTCGAGCAATGATATTCCTATACCCCCGGAAGGCATGGGAATCTCCCTGTGTTCAAAGACAAACAGATGCGAAGCACTGTCAGATGTACAGTGTTTGAATGCCTTCAGAATTGGGAAAAATGCAGTGTGGGTGCATATGTTTGAGTTTACACAGATATTGGGTGGGCTAAGCATACGATGTAACAATATGTTTAGGTTATTCAATTGAAAATGCAGTGTGTGTGAATGTGTTTGGGTGCGCTCAAAATTGATGAAAATGCAGTGCGGGTGCATGTGTTCAGATTTAAAAAGATATCAAGTGTGGGTGTGCCCACAGTGAACTATAGCATATGATGTATCAGTGTATTTGAATTGTTCAGTTGAGAATGCAGCGTGTGTGCATGTGTTCAGATTTAAACAGATATTGGGTGTGGGTGTGCTCACAGTGAACTACAGCATGTGATATATCAGTGTGTCTGAGTTAAGCAGTTAAAGAACATAATCGACTATCGCAGTTATGTGTTCTACATTGCAGAAAATGAAACAGAGAAAGAATATACCTCAGCGTCACCGTAAGACAGATGTGACTCTAGCTCGCATAACAAAAGCTCCAGTGGCGCGCCTCGCGCATAGCTCCTGAGGTGGCAGATGCCATCGGGAGACAACACGTGTATCGCCGGCCTGTAAGTCGCCGAATCGAACGACCGGATGCAAAGAGGTAGGAGCTCGACCTCGGGGTCCATGTCCATCTCCAGGGGAGTCCCACTACATGGAATGTCGTCTGCCATCTCAAAAGGAGCGTGAAAATGGCCGAGGATGTGAAAAACAGGCAAGAATGCGAAAGGTCAACCCAAAGTCAACCCTGAGAGGATGAAAAATGGAAGAAAAGGTCGGAGTGTGAAAAAGGCACGAAAACCAAGTTAACTCAGGAGGAAACAAACCCCATGTAGTGGAAACCAAGAAAGAAACACCGAAAACTGAGTTTTGTTCGGTTTAAAATGTGCGAAACGGGAAGGGTTTCGCGAATCGAACAATGAAAAAGGCTCAAAAACAAGAGAAAAACGAGGATCGAATGCGGGAAAATCACCTAGAGAGAAAGAGGAAGGATTTTCGAGCTTGGAGAAGTGAAAATATGGGGTTTGGAACCCCATATTTAAAGACCCGTGGCCAAAGGACAAAACTGCCCCCGAAATTGCCATTTTTTGCCGGCCGGCCAAATTGTTAGCCGATCGGCCAAATATTTGGCCGATGAGATCCTTTTGTGGCCAATGGATGGCCGGTGGCCTCCCCTTGTGGTCGATGCACCTCCCACACCCTTGTCTGGGTTAGTTAGGTTGTTTGAGACCTTCATTCCTCAAGACAGTGCAAGAAAGTAGACATTGAAGCTCAATCGGCCTTCGTGTTGACCTTGAATTGTGCCTTCTAAGTGCGATGCTCGGTACTTGCAAGGTGTATCCTTTTTCGTATGCTTTTGTATCTTGCGAGATTCAGAAACTGCTTTAAATGCGTTGCATTACAATGTTTTGTCTTGTTTATGATAATCGTGCATCGCTCGCATTGTTATGCACGTACTACATGCGTTGTCATGCACACCATTCTTGCATTGTTATGCACTGTTCATATGCGTTGTAGCGCACACCATCACTTGCATTGTTATGTACTTTTCACTTACATCGTTATGAACTTTTCACCCACGTTGCTACGCGTCTTTCAACTTGCATTGCTATACGTATTGGCATTATATCTTGACGTGACGTTGGATACGTGTTGTTACTATATTGTACCTGTCAAGTTTCTTTCTTATGCAGGGCACTATATTGTATGTACGGTTCATTTGAGGCTGGTGCAACCAGAAGGCACTGCATGTGCAGTTTATTCAAAGGAATTCCAGGTAAGACCCTTCCTGTCCTTTGAGTTCGTTTTGATTCAGTTAGAAACACCCCGGCGTGCTCAATGTGATTTGTTAAGTGCTGTGCCTCCCTTCTCTTGCATGTGATACGCTAAGAATTGCCTCCCTTCCCTTGCGTGTGATACGTCTTGCGTGTGATACGTTGAGAATTACCTCCCTTCTCTTGCGTGTGATACGCTGAGAATTGCCTCCCTTCTCTTGTGTGTGATACGCTAAGAATTGCCTCTCTTCTCCTGCGTGTGATACACTGAGGATTGTTTCCCTTCTTTTGCGTGTGATACGCTGAGAATTGCCTCCATTCTCTTGTGTGTGATACGCTGAGAATTGCCTTCCTTCTCTTGCGTGTGACACGTTGAGAATTGCATCCCTTCTCTTGCTTGTGATACGCTGAGAATTGCCTTTGCCTCCCTTCTCTTGCGTGTGATACGCTGAGAATTGTCTTCTTTCTCTTGCGTGTGATACGCTGAGAATTGCCTTCCTTCTCTTGCGTGTGATACGTTAAGAATTGTTTCCCTTTTCTTGCGTGTTATACGCTGAGAATTGCTTTCCCTTCTCTTACGTGTGACGCGCTAAGAATTGCCTCCCTTCTCTTGCGTGTGATACACTGAGAATTGCCTCCATTCTCTTGCGTATGTCACGCTGAGAATTGCCTTCCTTCCCTTGCGTGTGATACGCTGAGAATTGTTTCCCTTCTCTTGCACGTGATACGCTGAGAATTGCCTTCCTTCTCTTGCGTGCGATACACTGAGAATTATTGTGTTTGAGACTCCGGGCTTTCTCGGTAGTCGCTTTTAGTATTCTCCGCACGAGACGCAGCGAGAATTGCATAATTTTCTTACGTCATTTCTGCATGAAATGTAGTTTGATTCTTATTCGCTTGCTTAAATCGTTGCATGTTATGCTTCATTACAGTTCTCTTTGCATGATCATAAGTTATGCTCGGCGTTGTGCATGTCATTTGCATTTTGCCCCTGCTTGCGGGCGCATCTCTTTGTTACCTTGTATGTTTGTCTAAGTCTTCGGCCTTGTAAAAAATGGGTCGTCTCTGAGCTTTGACATTCACTCCCGTCATCTTATGACTTTCGAGTTCTGTCAAAGAGGGGCAACTGTAGACAACCCATTTTTGACCATCCTTAAGACTTGAACGTCATCGTTTGAACACTCAATGATCATCCACGCTCGTGTTCATTTTGAGTTAACGAAGGTCTCGGTTGCGCGCCTCGCCTTAAGATCTCTTAACTCGTCTGTTTTGTGCTTCGTTGTGGAACAAGGACTTGTGTTTTTACTTCTGAGGAAAGGGGGGGTGGCTTGTTGGCCATCCCCACACCCCATCGGCTATAGCATGATGCCATCGGCCTTGTTTCCTTGCCATCGACCATAAATGTTGGCCGGTCGGTACTTTTGTTGGTCGGTCGGCACTTATTTTGGTTGATCGGCCATATTTTCTGGCCGAGGCCTTTTCTTTGCCTTTTTCAGGCATTGGGGATGCCAGCTGTGCCAGCTGGTGAGCACAGACTCTCTCCTCCATACACGTGTATGGAGGGATTTGAACCAAAACTTAGCTTCTCTAAGGAGCTTTGAATTTGATTTCCTATAAGATGGGAGCCTCCCCTCCCTTGCCAAAGGTTCAACAAAATTGATATAGAAGATATATATATATATATATATATCTCTATATCTCCCTGTCTCTATATATTTGTGTGTGTGTTTATGACCTAAAGTGTGTTTTTGTTCATACTTTTACACTAGAGCACCTAGTAGAATACCTTCCTTTGGTTGCTGAGGCACTAGGAAGTTGGTTTCAGAGTTCTTGGGCTGGTTTTGATCCATGGGGCTGGCGTTGTGTTCTTGAAGGTGTTCTTCAAAGGTGAGCAACTAACCTTTAATTTCCCCATTTTGGCTTAAGCTTTTAGACCTATTTGCATATTGTTTCAAGCTTAACTATAAACTGAAAAAAGTTCTATTTTTATATGCTTAAGATGATTGTTTAAGGTCTCTTTTGGGTTGGGGGTTGTCTACCCCCTCTTAGGCCGTGTTTGGCATTATTTTGGGTCATCCATTTTGGCCTTTGTTCTTGCTTTGGATTGACCTTTCTACCACTGAAATCCAGAGAATTTTCAACGGTGGAAAGGTGGTTTTGAAGTCTTAAATAGGAGAGGGACACCTCCCTCTCCTTGTGTCTCATATGCTAGTATAAATGGCTCATAATAGTAGCATGTTTGCTTAGCATGTTTTGGTTCCACTTTAGCAACTTTTTGGTGTTATTTTAGCATGCTCTACCTCTGTCTAAGGTTGGTTTAATAGCCTCTTGCATGCACCATGCACTTGTAGTGCAATCCTCTCATTTGCCTTAACATGCATCTTGCATTTGGACCATCATTCTTGCATGTTTTGGCTCAAATCAAAGAAACTTTTAGTCATGTTTTACCATGCTTAAGCTTTATTTCAAGTTGTTTTAGTTATGCATGCATTGTTTTGTATAGCCATGGTTCAATCTAGCTTTTTAGTTTTGAGTGTCCAAGTCATTAGCACGCATTGCTTAGACCATTTCATGATTTGGCCATTTCATATGTGATTTCAGTCCATGTAGTGTAGCCATACACTTGCATTTGTTATCCTTTCAATGCTTTGAAGAGTTTGTGTTTTATGCCTTAAGAGTGGACCATTGTGCATGCCTCTATATTTAGGTCTTTAGGATGCCATCTCAGTGGATTTTCGGGCTTATTTTAACATAATGTAACTCTGTTTTTTTCATTGTTTAAGTTATGTCATGCTTGGTTGTAATAGGTGTAGTGTAACGCCCCTTTGTAGCCTTACATGCTTCATGTTTTGTGCTCACCTTTCTAACATGTTTTGGCCTCATTCCATGCATGTTCTAGCCTTGTCTTGGTCTGCCTTGGGACAGTTTTAAGTCACCTTGGACCTTTGGGGCTCACTTGTTATGGCCATAGTGTAAGCCACTTTGCCAGCCTTAAGCCTTGAGCTTTATTGCATGTTATGCTTGCGTTGTTTGGTTGATTTGGCATCATTCCTAATATCATTTCAGAGCTCATCTCATTGCCGCATTATCGTGTTTGTCACTTCTTGCTCATGCTTGAGAGTTGTATCCTTACGCCTAGGTGATAGGCCATTACATTCGCATGCTTATTGTGCATCTCATTCCATTATTTCTTGGCACTTTGGCCACTGTTTTGGTATGGCTGAGGCCTATCTATTTTCAGTATAAGTCCATAGATCATGCGGTTTGTGTATTGTTGTATGCTTATCGCATTGCATGTTGTTGCATACTTATTGTTGGTATCATTGTTGCATGCCTATCACATTGTATGTTTACATATCTAGGTTGCATAGGCGTATTGCATACTTATTGTATATCATGTTGTTTACATGTTAGGTTGCATTGCATTGTATTGCATACTTATTGTATATCATGTTTGTGTTTGTTTGGAGTTCCCGGAGGTCTCGGCTACGTGCCTTGCCTCAGGATCTCCGAACTCGACTGTTTAGTGTCTGGTTTCACACCAAACACTTGTGTTTTGCCTTGGAGGAGCAGGGAATGCCTTGTGAGGCATCCCCACACATCACCGGCCATGGCCAGAGGCCACCGGCTGGTATTTTGTTGCCGTCGGCAATATGTATTGCCGGTCGGCACTATTTGTTGCCGGTCGGCACTCATTTTTGTCAAAATGGCAATTTTGAGTAGCCGACCACTGTTCATCTACTTATGTAGATATTTTGTGCCAACTGTGATAGCTGGCACCAACTCTGCTTCCCTCCATACACGTGTATGGAGGGATTTCCCTCTAAGCAAGCTTGTTGTGTAAGCTTGGCAAGAGGGCCTTCTATAAGAGGAAAGGTCTTCTCCTTGTTCTAGGTTGGAAATTTTGAAGGCAAAACCAGAACTTATACATATAGATACACCCTCTCTCTATATTTCCCTCTCTCTCCTCCCTTGTGTGTGTTTCTTGGCCTAAAAGTGTGCTTTTACCTTACTTTTGCACTAATACACACACCATTACACCTTGCTCCGAGATTGAGGGCTTTTGAGGGTTGATTCTTGAGTTTTAGGGCTATTTTTTATCAAAAGAAGAGGGCTGCATTGGCTGTTCTTAAGGTGTGCTTCAAGGGTGAGCACTTTGCTTTAGTTTCCCCAAACTTGCATTAGTCTTTTGCCTATCTTGCTTGCTGATTTAGTTTTTGTGCATAACATAAAAAAGACTTATATTTTCATGCTTAAGAACTTTCATTAGGGTCTTTTGTGGTTTGAGTTCAAACTCACCCTCTTAGGCTTTATTTGGCCTTTTTTGTTGCCTCCTTGGTAAGGCCTTGTTTGCTTAAGTGTTTTGGTCTTCTCACCACTGAAAACCAATGGATTTTCAGTGGTGAGGAAGGTGGTTTGAAGTCTTGCATAGGGGAGGGACACCCCTCTCCCTTCATTGTCTTATTTCCTTGCATTTTGGCTTAAAGGGTAACATGCATGCTTGATTGGTTTTGGCCTTTTTTCAGAGGTTTTTGGGTGTTTTTAGGTCATATGTAATCTCTGTTTTTGGTCGGATTTGTGGCCCTTTGCATGCTTAATATACTTGCTTTGCATTCCTCCATTTGGCCTAGAAATGCATCTCATGCTTAGGTCATGATTCTTGCATATGTTGGCTTAGTTCCATGAAGGTGTTGGCATTATTTTACCATGTTTAAGGCCTGTTGGCCATCTATTTCAGTCATGCTTGCCTTATTTGGTGTCCTCTCTTTGTGTTTTGGCTTGTAAGCTTTGAGCATTTTGACTTCTAGCATGCGTAGCTATGACCATCCTCATGATTTGGCATCATTTAGGATCATATTTCAGCCCATAAATCATGTTTGTATGTGTACATAAGTGACCTCTTTCATGCTTTGAGGGTATGCCTTTTATGCCTAGATATGAGCTTTGGTGCATGCATCTCATCGGAGCCACTTTAGCTACCATGTTAGTATGTTTTGGGGTCCATTTTTGCTTGCTAAGTTTATGTTTTAACTTGTCCAATTCATGCCATGAGTGGTCATGTTGGTGGAAGTGAAATCCCCCCTTTTGTGCCTTAGTTTTAGGTCCATTGGCTTGCTTGTTGGCATGAGTATTTGTCCACCTTTTTAGGCACGTTTGGCCACTGTTTTGGGGTGGATCAAGGTCTGCCCTTTTATGGTTTAAGGCCCCTTTGCATGCTTGTCTCATGTCCATTGCATAATTGCTTCATTAAGTGTTGTAATATGTTAATCCTATTGCTTAAATTGTCCATGTTTGCATTGCATACTTGCCATATTAGTTGCATGGCATTTGGCATGCCTTGCATTTCCAATCTCATGTTGTACCTTTGAGTCATTGTTCCCATAACATGCATTGCATTACTTGGTTTGGGGTGTCAAACCAAGTGTGAGGGTCAAGGAGCGTTCATACTATAAGTGATGTAATGTGCCTTGACTCTCGGTCACCAGGGCCCTTGACTTCGGTATGATAGGGTCTTGGTCCTCATTTGTGTGATTGCATGCATTTTTACATCAAGTGGCAAGCTTGATCTCTTGGGCTATCATGCACCATTGATGGCTCGAGGATCGAGGGCCATGCTTCCCTGAGTTCAAAGCATGATGGGAAACATGACCGTGCTCACATGTGCCTAAAATCCCATGCCATATACTGTCTGTCCTCTGTTGCTGTCAAAACTGCCCTCTGCAGGAATCTTCTGCCGACCGGCAGCATCCAATGCCGACTGGCCATGTGTGAATGGCCGATAACTCCAACAGCAGCCGATGGAAATTACATTTGGCCGGTGGGAATTTCCTCCAGCCGGTGGTATTCTACAGCATGCAAGGAACCTGTCCTAGGGCTTTGGCAATTTTCAGAGAGACAGGGCAGTATAAACAGAGGCGGCAGTGGTATGGTACGGGCTTTCCAGGCGAGCCGGGTTTCGAGCATGCATCATTCGCCCATCCCGAGGCGGAGGCTGTGGCCACCTTTCTCCTTTTTTTACATTCTTTCTATTAATTAATTAGAAATTCTGTAATAATTAATGTATTTGTTATTCAGACTGTAATATTTATTTGTACCCTCTGAGTGAGGGCAATTGTGTAATAAGTGTGCGTGAATGTGTGTATGTCTTCCAACCCCACATCTTTCTTCCCTTTTACTTACTAGCTTTCAATGGTTAGTCTAGGGCATATTTAAATTAGCATACCTTATGCTTAGCATGCGTGCATCCATACATTTGTTTTACATGTGCCAGGCTCGGTACATCATGCTAACTGCACTCGTATTTCAATTCCAAGTTGAGTATTTGTTAGTTGCAGCATTTCACATGCCATGTTTAGGATAGCCGAGCCTGTTTGGATTGCATCTTTGCATGTGTTGCATTAGCCATTTCAAATATGAACTAGGATCATGCATGTGATCACTAACTGGTTTCTGTTTTGGCTTGGAGTACTAGGTGAGCTTCTATGCTTTAGCATACCGCATGCGTGTGAGTGTTGCCATAATTGCATGATTACCATGAGGCTAGCTGCTTATGTGATATAACTGCTTGAATGCCTATGGATGAAGGTCGAATTGCTTAAATTGGAATAATGCATTAAAACTGTGAGTTTTAAGCCCACTAGATAGTGGCAAAACCATCTTTTCTAAAAGCCCACTCGAGGGTGGCAAAACCTGCATTTTAGCCTACTTGCGAATAGCAAACCATCTTCAAAACAAACATGCAATGTTTTGTTCCAATTTAGGTGATTTGGTCTATACTTGTTTGTTGCGCGTATAACATAGTAATTCTAGGCTAATAACCGGAATAAGAACACGTAACGTTTTCAAAATTGGATATCACGGTTAGTAGAGGCCGATCTTTGATCGGGCGAGAGGGGGTGCTCATAGCTGACCTTCCCCAATCGTACCCAAGTTCCCGAGCCGAGACAACTTTGGGGATGACGGACATGTGGCCTTTGGCACCGAGTCAGGGTTTCCTAAATTCCCCAAAATAAAATATTTAGGTAGCGACTCTGTATCTGGCAAAGCAGTCCATGTTTGGCACTTCTTTTCAAAAATCTGTTTCTCAAAACGATTTGCCGGATTTGGACTCTTTGGTTCAGATTAAGAACCATGACACAAATTGAGTCCGAACTGTAGTGAGGCCCACGGGCGCGTCTACACATTGCATTTGCATTGGTGGGCCTAGGACACCATGTTTGCCGTATGCTATTTTTGAACGGTTTGCCGAAGGCATGCTTTGAGAAGCGTGCCATAAGGCTGACCGGTTGCGGGCTCTGCCACGACAGAAACACAAGCCACGGTTTTCACCGAGGCACCCTCTTTGACCATTCGACCTAGTGCATATTCGGAATCCATATTGACTATTCCAAACTAGGACAGGTTGTTTACCCGATTATAGGTTGTTTGAAACCGCTGCGTGCATAGTGAAACCCTAGCTCCTGACAAAATAGGACAGGGAAACCCTACCCCAACATAGGGATGTTTTGGCTCTCATTTGCTTGCTATGTGCTTTTAGAGTGTGCCTCTACAGGGAATACACGCATCAGTTTGCAAGTCTGGGCATCAGGCCTGCGGGCATCAGTGTTTTGAGAATCAGTTATATCTGCGGGTATTAGATTCAGATTTGAGCCAGTGATTTTGGGAACAGTGATCAGTGGTTGAGAACGGTTCATTCAGCTTGTGTTTGCCAACTGTGTGTTGTCTTTATTTAAGCTATTGTGCTGTCCGTTTTTCTGTTCATTGTTTCCTTATTATTGCTTTATTTATCTTTTTGCAAGGTAGTTTAGCACCATTGATTCTGACCAGGCAGATATCTCCCGAGCACTCTGGGTTAGAGGTCGTAGACTTAATCGATCTAGGGATCTGATAGACGGACAAGCAGTGTTCCTTTCTTTACCCCCGGTTACCAGACGGAGGTCAAAAAGGCGCAGTGTATCGGTACAGCAGTCGTCAGATCAGTGGTGTACCCCACCAGTGAACAGTCAGGCTGAGGTCTCAGTTTCCATTGCAGGGATAGATATACCAGTTATTCAGCTAGATCAGCATAACATGGCAGGAATGGAGGAGATGATGCGTCAGCTCCAAGAAAGTATGAGAACTGTGCAGCAGGACGCTGCCCGTCAACCAGAATTTGTCAAACAACAAGCCGAGGTCATGGCCCAACAGGCAGAGTTAATTGTCAAGTTACAGCAGCAAATCGGAGCATCTGCTTCACACCAAGTTCCTCCCCCACCAAGAGTTCCAATACCCGGGGAAACACTAAATGTCCAGGAAGATACGGACGTTCCGACAGGGCTGGCTCTGCCCCCAATCCTACCTTAGTTATCCAAGACACCTACCAACCTACCGGATTCTCCATTTGAGTTTGAAGTGGACCCCACAGCGTTGAAAGTAAGCAAGCTTGAAAAGCTGTTCAAGAAATCTCAGGGTGTGAAGTCCATTCCAGATATTGAGGATGGGTACACCGACTCAGCCGTGACGTTGTCAGATCGGTTTAAAATGCCGCACGTCGACCGCTTTGACGGGTCTGGGGATCCTATGGTGCATGTACGGTTATTTTTGGATATACTGAGGCCGATGGGCCTCTCCAGATTGCAGAAGCTTTCTTTGTTTGGCCGAACCTTGTCGGGTGTAGCGGCCATCTGGTATGTAAAACTGGAAGATTCCGTCAAGAGAAACTGGGAGGAGATGGCCGAGGCCTTCATAGCTCAATACTCCTACAATACACAGATCGAGGTCACAACCCGTGATCTTGAGACAACTAGGCAAGAGCCGATGGAGAGCGTCTCTGATTTTGTGACCCGGTGGAGGGCCAAAGCCTCGATGATGAGCATCAGGCCTGTGGACAAGGATCAGATACAGATGGTTGTGCGCAACCTCCAGCCCAAGCTTATGCAGAAGATGATCGTTCTCCCCCTTCCCACCTTTTCAGATCTACACGAGATAGGGGTGCAGATCGAGGACACGATGAAACAAGGGCTCATTGATCATGAGAGAGAACAGCCCAAGAAGGCATTCAGCCGCAGTACAAATGTAGGCACAAGCAGTGCTGCAGCTGTTAGAGCTTCGGATGTAAGTATGGTTACCACCACCACTACCCCAAGAACCCTTTCAGCTACACCATTCACTGGTGCGTCCGAAAATAGCTCACAAACAACCAAATTCGCACCCCGAGGCCAAAGAACCTTCACCCTGCTATACATGTCTCCGTCCAAAGCTTCGGGGGTTTTGATTAGGAAAGGACACCTGAAGCCCCTAGAGCCGTGACCCTTACCAAGTAATCTCCCACCAACCCATAACCCGGTGAAGTACTGTGCCTTTCACCAACAGCCTGATCACGACACTGACCAGTGCTTTAGATTGGGTCATGAGATTCAAGTTCTCATCGACAATAGGGTGATCGTGCCTCCGGAGAAACCAAATGTCACAACCAACCCTCTTCCACCACATAACCAAGCTCTACCTCCCAAACGCATCAATATGATCCAAACTGGGGTTGTGTCATACGACCCTAGTATATATATCACCACTTCTCACCTACCCAAGCCGGAGGCTGTGCTGAAACAGCTGAAGAAGATACAAGTAGACATCTCCATCTGGGGACTGCTTATGGCTTCAAGAGTACATAGACAAGTTGTCCTTTCTGCTATGGACAAGGCCAAACTTTCAATAGATACCACGCCTGAGCAGCTGGTTGAATTGGTTTTTTCGGGAGGAGCTTCCCCGACTTTGACCTTTTCTGACAAGGAACTGCCACCTGAGGGCGCAAACCATAACAAACCACTCTATATCTCCATGGAATGTAGAGACAAGTGGATATCGGTAGTTCTTATCGACACGGGATCTGTCATTAACGTGTGCCCGTCGAGGACGGCATATGCAATCGGGTTAAAGCTTGCGGACTTTGTGCCAACTGCCTAGGTGATAAGGGCTTATGACAATACTAGCAGAGAAGTGATAGAGACTGTGCAGATTCAGACCAAGGTTGGTCCAGGACATCACGAGATTGACTTTCATGTCTTGGACGTTCCCCCGACCTTTAATCTACTCCTAGGGCGGTCGTGGCTACACCAAGTAAAGGCAGTCTCTTCCACCTTGCATCAAATGTTGAAGTACCTCCACGAAAAATGGGTGGCCATTGTTTTTGGGAATTCGTCAATCCATCCGCCGCCAGAAGTGTCTACACCGGTTTTGGAAATCGAGCACGGCACGGAGGATGTGTTCCTATCAGGATTTACCCTGGCCAAGGCCCGAGTCGTACAGAACATTTTGGCTGTTGATGAGGGGTTGTATGTTAGTGCACAGTCTGTGTACCTCATGAACAAGCTCCAGCATATCGCTGGGATGGGACTAGGATGAAGTGGCCAGAAAGACATTGCAGTATCGGCCGAAGTGCCGCATAACCCGCATACCTTTGGTTTGGGTTATCTGCCCACCAAAGAGGACTGGGTAGGAAAGGGCAAAGAAATGGCTGAGAGAGCCAGAGCCAAGCAGGCCGGGAGGCATTTTGAGTTGATACATCGGCCTATCTAGGGCACCCTGAACGGACACTTCGTCCGGGAGGGGGAAGACTTTCCATTCTGCGGCTTCCCAGAGCCATGGTTGAATGCCGAAGAGACACCTGCCGGGTTTTGAGATCTTCTTCGACTTACAGTTGTCTGGGGATGATGTTGCCGAGGACCAGATAGACCCATCAACTGAGGTTGAGCAGTGTAAGGAAGTGGATTCCGAGAGCACCGAGATTGAAATGGGGGTGGCACTGGCTTGTCTACTATCAGATCCTCCGATCGTACATGAGTGCTTCGGGGATGACCTCTCAGTGTCCATGATTGTGAATGAAATGGCTGCGAGCCTATCTTCAAGCATTCTAGATGCGTCCATCACACCCTCCCTCGTCTGGCAGTACGAGGAGGGATTCTTATCGAGCAGCACCGGGTCAAGTAGTGAGCCGAACTCTGATTCCACTGAGTCTGCAAAGTCGGAATCAGGTTCTAGCTCGTCTGAGTCTGAGTCCAGTATTCCTGGGGGTGACAACCCGGATGCCACAATCCTATCTAGGTCATCTTTTCTTTTTCCTTTGACTTTGTTGTAACAGAGGAATCAGGTGACGTGGAAGTGATTAATGAGAATTAAATGGCTGTGACTTTTGAGTATTTTTCTGTGCCTTTGATTTATTGCATTAATTCAGACTTTCAAAATTTCGATGAAAACGACAGGGAAAAAATTCCTCCGGTTCTGAAATATTTGCTAGAGCAAGAGCAAGAGAGGTTTGTAAAACCGCTGGTTGATGAAATCACCCAAATTAATGTTAGTACTGAGAAGGACCCGCGGCTGGTCCAGATCGGGTCCACGTTGTCTTCGGAGGAGCGCGAGCGCTTAGTCGCTTTATTAAAAGATTTCAAAGATGTTTTCGCGTGGTCCTACGAAGACATGCCTGGGATCGATCCTGAGATTGTACAGCATTGGATCCCTTTTGACCCAGAGGCCCGACCTATTAAGCAGAAACTCAGAAGGATCTGCCCGGACTGGGCTCTCAAGATCAAAGAAGAGGTCACGAAGTAAATCGACGTAGGGTTCCTACTGGTATCTGAATACCCAACTTGGTTGGCCAACATAATTCCAGTACTGAAGAAGGATGGCAGGATTCAGGTATGCGTGGATTTTAGGGATTTGAATAAAGTCAGTCCGAAGGACGACTTTCCTCTGCTGCATATCAACGAGTTAGTGGACTTCACTGCGGGGCATGCATTGCTTTCGTTCATGGATGACTTTTCAGGCTACAACCAGATTGTGATAGCACCCGAAGACCGGGAGAAGACTACTTTTACCACCCCGTGGGGGACCTACTGTTACAGAGTGATGCCGTTTGGGCTGAAGAATGCTGGAGCTACATATCAACGGACCGCGACCATGATATTGCATGACATGATCCACAAAGAGGTTGAGGTGTACGTGGACGACATGATTGTCAAGTCCAAAGAAAGAGAGGGCCACTACACCACCTTGTAAAAGTTCTTCCAAAGGATCAGAGAATTTCGGTTGCGGCTGAATCCTCAGAAATGTACGTTTGGTGTTACAGCAGGGAAAATGTTGGGGTTCTTGATTACATAAAGAGGTATCGAAGTTGACCCTTCCAAAATCAAGGCCATCTTAGAAATGCCACCACCAAAGACTGAAAATGAGGTGCGAGGCTTTTTGGGTAAAGTGCAATACATAAGACGGTTTATTGCTAAATTAACCTTGACTTATGAACCACTCTTTGGTCTCCTGAAGAAAGGAATGAAGTTCCAATGGGACGGCCGATGCCAAGCTGTTTTTGAACAGATCAAGCAATACTTACAGAACCCACCCGTGTTGTCACCGCTTGAGCCGGAGAAACCGTTGATTTTGCACCTTTCAGTAACTGAAACTACAATGGGCTGCATGCTTGCACAGGAGACTGAGGATAAGGTGGAGAGAGTTATCTACTACCTGAGCAAGAAGATGCTGGATTACGAGACCCGTTACACTCCGCTGGAAAAGGCTTGCTTAGCCTTGGTATGGGCTACCAGGAAGCTGCGGCACTACCTGTTAGCTCACTCTGTAATATTGGTTTCAAGATTAGATCCCATCAAATATCTCTTCGAGAAACCGGTACTTACGGGTAGGCTAGCTCGTTGGTTGCTTCTGCTTTCTGAATTCGATCTGAAGTATGTGACGCGTAAGTCAGTGAAGGGGAGACCGGTAGCGGAGTTCCTAGCCAATCACCCAGTTGAAGAGGATGAAGCTATTGAGTACCTATTCCCAGACGAGGCCATTCTGCATGTCGAAGAAGAATTTTGGACGATGTACTTTGACGGAGCGTCAAACCAATACGGGAATGGGATAGGGGTGTTGCTGATAGCACCCGATAATTCTCATATTCCTCTAGCATCCAAACTCCGGTTCAAAGTCTCGAACAATGAGGCAGAGTATGAAGCGTGTATTGCTGGACTAGAAGCAACTCTGGAACTAGGGGCAAAACGGTTGGACGTCATCGGGGACTCGAACCTTGTTGTATCTCAAGCAAAAAGAGATTAGAAAGTCAAAGAAGAAAAGATGAGAATATACCACCAGACCTTGGACTTGCTGATTCCTCGGTTTGAGAAGCTGAACTTCACTCATCTACTAAGAGAGAACAACAGGTTCGCAGATTCACTAGCAACTCTATCTTTTGTGATAGACATCTCTTTCGGAGTCTGGATGCATCTGATCATCATCGAACAGAAATTCGCGCCGGCCTACGAGCTGATTGCTGCCATAGATGAGGTACAAGATGAGAATCCTTGGTATTACAATGTTTGGAACTTCTTGAAAAAAGAGACGTATCCACCAGGGGTAAATGCCAAAGACAAAAGGGCAATTAGAGGAATGGCTGCTCAGTTCATTGTCTGCGGGGGAAAACTGTACAATAGAGGTCATCTCGGGATGCATAAGATGTGTGTTGATGCTGAAGAATCGAAGCGCCTGATGGAGGCCATCCATGGAGGAGAGTGCGGAGCGCACGTGAACGGGGTGATGCTAGCCCGAAAGATCCTCAGACAGGGTTATTACTGGTCCACCATGGATGAGGATTGTATTGGCTTTGTTCGGCGATGCAACAAATGTCAGATCCATGCAAACCGCATGAATATTCCGCCGTCGAAGCTGTACAACATGACTTCGCCATGGCCATTTTCAGTCTGGGGGATTGATGTGATTGGGGCTATCACTCCAAAAGGGTCCAATGGGCATGAGTTCATTCTGGTCGCGATAGACTATTTCACAAAGTGGGTTGAGGCCCAATCTTATGCGGTGTTGAAGGCATCGCATGTTGCGAAATTCATCAAGAACAACATCATCTGTCGCTATGGGGTCCCGAACGAGATCATTTCAGATAATGGTTCCCACTTCAAGAAGGAAGTGATCGACTTATTGGAAAAATACAACGTGGCTTTTCACAAGTCATCTACATATCGGCCACAGACCAACGGAGCAGTCGAGGCCACCAACAAGAACATCAAACACATTTTGCAGAAGATGGTGGAAACCTACCGGGACTGGCCAGATAAGTTGTCATTTGCTCTGTGGGGCTACCGGACGTCAATTAGAACTTCTTCTGGAGCGACTCCGTATTCATTGGTTTATGGGATGGCGGCCGTTCTGCCTATCGAAATTGAAGTTCCGTCATTACGAGTACTGGCTGAGTGTCAGATAGCTGAGGCAGATTGGCAGCAGAGCAGGTTCAAGGAACTCATGCTCTTTGACGAGCGAAGACTGAAAGCACTGTACCATGTTCAGGGTTATCAACACAGAATTACCAGGGCTTTCAACAAGAAGGTTAAGTCCAAGAATTTGAAAGAAGGAGATTTGGTGCTCAAAGACAACCGAGCTCTCATCCACGACCCTAGGGGCAAGTTCAGACCTAATTGGACTGGTCCTTACATCATCAAGTCTATCTGGTCAGGTGGAGCTATGGTTCTAATGGACCTAGATGGCCTAGAGTTCTCTTAACCGATCAACATGGACAAGTTGAAGAAATATTTTCCCTTAGAGGCTCGCTAGGTCGAAAACCCAAAAGGTCGACCTTGGCAAAAGTTAGAGCACAAAAAATTTGAAATTATAAAAACTGAGCTCGCAAGGTTGAAAACCCGCAAAGGGCGGCCTAGGCAAAAGTTAGAGCATAAAAGGTGAGGGTTAATACACGAGTGAACCTGAGCCGAACTACGTAAGGCTTGATTCCCATGTTTGGGATACGTAGGCAACTTCGTCCTGAAGTCCAGCCATATTCACTTCCCGATCAACTTTGTCCATTTGATCATCTCGGTCATCTTTGTCTATTCATCATTCAAGAGTTCGGTTGTGATCTCCGATGTAGTGCTATTCAGACTAGGGGCAACTTTCCAGTTGTTGGAATCCGGGTTTGTGCATCTCAGTGACAGATCTCAGGCGTGTCCAGTTCTGATCCATATCGAAAATGATTTTGACAAGTTTTAATAAAAGTTGATTTTGCTCAAATTAATCTTTTTTTACAACTTAGACCATTTTTTGACCAATCAAAAAATTTTCAGTACCACAACCTTCAATTTTATTGATTTCAATACAGAGTTCTCCTACTCTTTAATACAAATTGAAGTTGTTTTTCATTACATTCATAAAGAAAACTTGAAAGTTCTGATTAAAGCAAATAAATTCGGGACATAGTCAGGTGTTCCCGCGTCCTCTCCCAGAGCTGGTCGAAGCCTCTGATGCCAAGCTGGGCCCGATCTGTGCCTCTTCATTGAGCCAATCTAAGCACTCATCAGAGAGGGTGTAGCTGAAAGTAGGAGCGCGGGCCAGAAGCTCTCTCGTCCTCCATGCTGCGGCATACCGAGCTAGCTACGCGCCTCGGACCGAAAAATGTAGCGGGGTACTCAATCCCCTCCTCTGGGCAAGTCTGATCATGTCCGAACTGGCGCCGGAACCGGAACAAAAAGTAAAACACACAGTGTGTCAGGCCAATCAACTGGATCCCGAGCTAACGGGTCATGCTATAGCTCATTGTCGGTAAATTGAGCCAATGGCAGCGCCAAGCAATGCAATCCATGGACAAATTGCACATCCAGCTGTACCACCATCCTTCATCTGGAGCATCGACTAGACGTCGTCGGGAGAAATAGCTGCGAGCTGAATATGCCGGACACGAGTCCACAACTCTCAACTTGTCCATCAACCACACCTGGGGAGGGATGAAAAATGAGAGAATAAAGAATAGAGAGATGTACGTTGAGAGAAAAAGTGAGCAAAAGGTTTTGAGAGAAAAATTGAGCCTAAGGGCCGAGTGATGTGAGCAATATATGTGAGATGGGGTGGGAAAAATTACCTGCAATAGTAGTAGACTCCCTGCAAACCTAGCCGTCTGCCGACGATGAAAAGCATCTAAGCCCATCAATGTCTCGACCAATGTCATGGCAATACAGCTTTTGCCCTCTTTCAAGCCCTCGGCGACCTCAATCAAACGAGTGCTAAACCCGCTGGAGCCCGGGGCTAATAAGAAATGAGATAGCATGCATAAGCAGAGCGCATGTCGTCGATAACCCTGCCAATGATGGTCGCCGCGGTCACCAACATCAGAAAACCGACAAACCAACCTCAGAGTGTCCAACTCTCCATCATGAATCAATGACCGAGCGTCATACACAGTAAGGCCGCACATCCATCCTAAGGCTTGGACGTGGCCGAACCGGAACTGAGGCAAGATTTCCTCATCGCACTCGGATTCCATTAAAGCTTGGAAATCCTTAAAAGTGGGACACATCTCTTGACCGCCAAAACTAAAGACGTGTGTTACCGGATTCCAGAACCTTGTCGCGGCATGGAGGAACGGAAAATGCAGCGGGGTGCAACCCAGCGTGAATAGTGCATTTATGCCGAAACGCCGAAAATTCAGCGTTTCCAAGCCAACCAAGTTGGCAATCCAAGTTGTGACATTTTGGGCAAGAAACTCTTCCATTTGGTGCAAATCAGTGTTGAAATGAGGAAAACTATGAAGTTGGGGCTTTTATAGAAGATAAGGTGTTAAGTGGAAAACAGTTGTCAACATTCTAGAGGTGCTTGCCATTTTTGGCCGATCGGCCAAAAATAGTGCCGACCGACCATCCTTTTTGGCCGATCGGCTAAAAATGTTGGTCGATGGCCATTTCTTGTGGCCGGTGGCCTTTCCCTTTGGCCAATGGTCTTCTTTCTTGTTCCCTGAGCTGTTTATGTATTGAACATACTAACAATTTATGACTGGCACCACTTCCAATGCCTTCTAGTGATGATTTTGCAAAGTCACGCCTGCGTTACTTCGATTTGTTTATCGAGTTGTTGTACATTTTCTTATCGAGTTGTATTTCACATTCTTTAAGTCTTTTCTTTGCTTATCGAGTTGTATTTGCACTTGGTTAGCTTATCTAGTTCTTTGTTTTGATTATCAAGTTGTTTTTGTCGTTAGTCGGTTCACTACCTGATTATTATGATGCAAGTGCTTAATTTTCAAACAAAAGTTCAATCTCATTTACATTATTATGTAATGCAATGCGATGCATAGAATGTACAAATGCAACACTTTTTGAACAAAATAGTTATTTCATTTCTATTGTGTCTTTTGTAAAAAGTACATAATTTTGAGGAAAGTAAAACCTGCCTGAGGCAGTACAATGTGCTCAAACTACCAGTAAAAAGAAAAGTAAAGCAAAAAAAAAAAAAAAAAAAAAAAAAAAAAAAAAAAAGAGGAAAAAAACAACAAAATGTCTGAACAGAGCAAAGAAAAGAAAAAGCAACTGAATGTATGGATCAATATCGATGGCCTCAAGTGCGGGAGTCGGTCATGGTCCTCTTCCTGGACGAGGGTCCAGGGTCACCACCGCCATCTCCATAGTCAAAATCTGAGCTGTTTCCCGCATCGCCCTAGGACGATGCCGCCTCCTCGTCAGAATCATCGGGGGAGGGCTCTCGCGAAATGCTCTCAGCATGAGCGTGCCTATGTTTGCCCCGGCTATGGAATTTCATCCCCCTCCTGGCTCCCCCTCCTCCTCGAGTAGGAACAAATGGTCCAACTGGAGCACCTCCCGCGACCGGAATCTGGAATGGGGCCTGAAAAGGACAAATGGCAAATGCATCAGTTATACTACGCAAAGCAGAGTATGAATACCAAATACAGTGTATGAGTACAGTGTATGAATGCTGTGAGCTGTGTATCAGTACAGAATACAGTGTATGAGTACAGTGTATGAATATCGTGAGCAACGCTGTGAGCAGTATATGGGTTACAGTGTATCAGTGCCGTGAGTGTTGTGTATCAAGTGCCGTGTTGATAGTGTGATGCATCAGATTATGTATGAAACAGATTATGCAGAGTTTGAGACTACGGTTGAAAGAACTTACCAGGATGCCATAGATGGTCAACAGGTCGATGCTCCGCTGCAGCATCCTCATCACAGAGGCAGTCAATTCCAGAGACTGGCGAGTGTACTCCACGGAAGCCTGCAAAAGCGTTAAAAGCATCAGTATTCTGTGGAATATCAAGAGAAATGAAATAAAATGGCTGTACAGAATGCAAAGTGTGGTAGTACATACCGGGGTCGAGCCATAGACTCCAACAAGCTCATGATCAGCCGGAGGAGGAGCGATGGGTATCTGGTAAGTCTCTCCACCCTGTCCTCGGCATGTCATCGTCGTAGGTAGCTCTAGCCATCCAGCTCCCTACCCTCTCCGGGACCCACTCCTGCCTCGGGCCGGAGGTGCCCTGGGTGCCCCTGCTCTTGCTGCTAGCGCCGCTGGCCTCTCTCTCTCGACTCGGCGAGCACCGGTCAGAGGCTGCATGAGATAAGCCTGGATGTACTCGACGTAATCGCCCTCGTCTCTAAAGCGCTCATAGCTCCAGCCAATCGTGTAGTCTATCACCTCCTCTAAGGTGTACCTCTCAGTGTGCCTTGTGTGGATAGGAGGTGCTGGAACTGTCTGCTCTGGCACACCCAAGGTCTGTCGCAGGAAGCGCTCCCCAAAGTACCAAGCGCGGCAGACCAGTCCCTCTAACAAGACCCTGAATCGGGCAGTCTCTCGAGCACCGGCATACCGCTCACGAACTGCGTCAGGCAACGGGGCTCAAGGCTGCCAGGTGATCTGCAAATAGTACACAGTTTGTTATCTACTGTTATTGAGAGTACAATATAAAGCTAAGCTTAAATAAACTATAATGTTTGACATACCTCGGCTGCAGTGATGGTGTCAAAATGGCGGCGGAAGAACATGAAGGACTCCCGTGGCCTCCGCTCGCATCTCACATTGAAGCGGTGGGAAAACGGAACCATGGGGGACGTCTCCACATCTGGCACTAGAACGAGCCTAGGAAAGTAAGCATACACCCACAACTACAGAATGCAGCAAAGTAGAAATGAGTATGCTTATCAGATAAAGCAATATACAGATAAAGCAGAGTGCAATATGTACAGTGTATTATGCAATGTGTGCAGTGTACAACCAGTGTAAAGCAGATTACGTGCGCGCAGTGTGTGTGATGTACAGATAATGAAAAACAGAATTGAAAAGACAGAAAAGGGAACGTGTACCTCCCAAGCTCGCTAGTAGCCTCCAAGCAACTGTCCGCTGCGGCGGGAGGATGAGCTCATATATCTGTAAAGGGTGGCCAAGCCCGCGCCACCCCAGTTGTAACCGCGGATCCGCGTCACATCCACAAGTGCGCTCAGTAGGTAAAGGGCGACAGTGTTCACCCGGTCGGCGAAGAGCGTGGTCCCCAGCAGGAACATGATAAAGCCACGAGCATACTGCTCCTCCTCCTCCCGAGTAGTAGGCGCCTGGATCCAGAAGTGATCCTCGAACCATGAGTACCTCACAAACCCTGACCGAGCAAATGGTGGCTGAGTGCCAAGCAAGTATAGCTAAGCGGCGTCTCACTCATCCATATCTGTATCAAAGGGGATCAGATCACCCCCTACTCCGATGCCTGTGAGCATGGAGAAGTCAAAGGGAGTCATCGTCATCTCCCCGGTGGCAGAAAGGCGGAAGGAGTCGGTGGTGTCCCACCACCACTTTACCAAAGCTGTAAGAAGGGGCCTGCTCGCAGTGAGGCGCAAGAGTCCCATGCAGAAGGTCCCAAAGTCGCCCTGGTCAACAATATGGCGAACCGCACCGGGTAGCTCCATGTACCATCCTCGAGCAACGATATTCCCATACCCCGGGAAGGCATGGGAATCTCCCTGTGTTCAAAGACAAACAGATGCGAAGCAGTGTCAGATGTACAGTGTTTGAATGCCTTCAGAATTGGGAAAAATGCAGTGTGGGTGCATATGTTCGAGTTTACACAAATATTGGGTGTGCTAAGCATACGATGTAACAGTCTGTTTGGGTTATTCAGTTGAAACTATAGTGTGTGTGCATGTGTTTGGGTGCGCTCAGAATTGATGAGAATGCAATGCGGGTGCATGTGTTTAGATTTAAACAGATATCACGTGTGGGCGTGCTCGCAGTGAACTACAGCATATGATGTATTAGTGTGTTTGAATTTTCAGTTGAGAATGCAACGCGGGTGCATGTGTTCAAATTTAAACAGATATCGGGTGTGGGTGTGCTCACAGTGAACTACAGCATGTGATGTATCAGTGTGTCTGAGTTAAGTAGTTAAAGAATAGAATCGACTATTGCAGTTATATGTTCTACATTGCAGAAAATGAAACAAAGGAAGAATATACCTCAGCGGCGCCGTAAGACAGATGTGACTCTGGCTCGCGCAGCAAAAGATCCAGTGGCGCGCCCCGCTCATAGCTCCTGAAGTGGCGGATGCCATCGGGAGGCAACACATGTATCACCGGCCTGTAAGTCGCCGGATTGAATGGTCGGCTGCGAAGAGGTAGGAGCTCGACCTCGGGGTCCACGTCCATCTCCGGGAAAGTCCCACCATGTGGAATGTCGTCTGCCATCTCAAAAGGAGCGTGAAAATGGCCAAGGATGTGAAAAACGAGCAAGAATGCGAAAGGTCAACCCAAAAGTCAACCGCGAGAGGATGAAAAATGAGAGAAAAGGTTGGAGTGTGGAAAAGGCACGAAAACCAAGTAAACTCGGGGGGAAACAAACCCCATGTAGTGGAAACCAAGAAAGAAACACCGAAAACCGAGTTTTGTTCGGTTTTAAGTGTGCGAAACGGGAAGGGTTTCGCGAATCGAGCAACGAAAAAGGCTCAAAAACAAGAGAAAAACGAGGATCGAAGGCGGGAAAATCACCTAGAGAGCAAGAGGAAGGATTTTTGAGCTTGGAGAAGTGAAAATATGGGGTTTGGAAACCCATATTTAAAGCCCGTGGCCAAAGGAAAAAACTGCCCCCGAAACTGCCATTTTTGGCCAGCCGGCCAAATTGTTAGCCGATCGGCCAAATATTTGGTCGATGAGATCCTTTTGTGGCCAACGGAAGGCCGGTGGCCTCCCCTTGTCGTCGATGCACCTCCCACACCCTTGTTTGGGTTAGTTAGGTTGTTTGAGACCTTCATTCCTCAAGACAGTGCAAGAAAGTAGACTTCGAAGTTCACCCGGCCTTCGTGTTGACCACGAATCGTGTCTTCCAAGTGCAATGCTCAGTACGCGCAAGGTGTATCCTTTTTCGTATCCTTTTGTATCTTGCGAGATTCAGAAACTGCTTTAAATGCGTTGCATTACAATGTTTTGTCTTGTTTATGATAATCGTGCATCGCTCACATTGTTATGCACGTACTACATGCATTGTCACGCACACCATTCTGGCATTGTTATGCACTGTTCACTTGCATTGTTATGCACTGTTCATATGCGTTGTAGCGCACACCATCATTTGCATTTTTATGCACTTTTCACTTACAACGTTATGAACTTTTCACCTGCATTGCTACGCGTCTTTCAACTTGCACTGCTATACGTATTGGAATTGTATCTTGACGTGACGTTGGATACGTGTTGTTACTATATTGTACCTGTCAAGTTTCTTTCTTATGCAGGGCATGATATTGTATGTACGGTTCATTTGAGGCTGGTGCAACCAGACAGCACTGTATGTGCAGTTTATTCAGAAGAATTCCAGGTAAGACCTTTCTTGTCCTTTGAGTTCATTTTGTTTCAGTTAGAGACACCCCGGCGCGCTCGATGTGATTTGTTGAGTGTTATGCCTCCCTTCTCTTGCGTGTGATACGCTGAGAATTGACTTCCTTCTCTTGCGTGTGATACGCTGAGAATTGCCTCCCTTCTCTTGCATGTGATACGTTGAGAATTGCCTCCCTTCTCTTGCGTGCGATACGCTGAGAATTGCCTTCCTTATCTTGCGTGTGATACGTTGAGAATTGTTTCCCTTCTCTTACATGTGATACGCTGAGAATTGCCTCCCTTCTCTTGCGTATGATACGTTGAGAATTGCCTTCCTTCTCTTACGTATGATACGCTGAGAATTGTTTTCCTTCTCTTGCGTGTGATACGTTAAGAATTGCCTCCCTTCTCTTGCGTGTGATGCGCTGAGAATTGCCTCCCTTCTCTTGCGTGTGATATGCTAAGAATTGCCTTCCTTCTCTTGTGTGTGATACGTTGAGAATTGTTTCCCTTCTCTTGCATGTTATACGCTGAGAATTGCTTTCCCTTCTCTTGTGTGTGACACGCTGAGAATTGCCTCCCTTCTCTTGCATGTGATTCGCTAAGAATTGCCTCCCTTCTCTAGCATGTGACACACTGAGAATTTCCTTCCTTCCTTTGCGTGTGATACGCTGAGAATTGTTTCCCTTCTCTTGCGCGTGATACGCTGAGAATTGCCTCCCTTCTCTTGCGTGCGATACGCTAAGAATTATTGTGTTTGAGACTTCGTGCTTTCACGGTAGTCGCTCTTAGTATTCTCCGCGCGAGACGCGACGAGAATTGCATAATTTTCTTACGTCCTTTCTGCATGAAATGTAGTTTGATTCTTATTCGCTTGCTTAAATCGTTGCATGTTATGCTTCATTACAGCTCTCTTTGCATGATCATAAGTTATGCTCGGCGTTGTGCATGTCATTTGCATCTTACCCCTGCCTGTGGGCGCATCTCTTTGTTATCTTGTATGTTTGTCTAAGTCTTCGGCCTTGTCGAAAATGGGTCGTCTCTGAACTTTGACATTCACTCCCGCCATCTTATGACTTTAGAGTTCTGTCAAAGAGGGGCAGCTATAGACACTCCATTTTTTACTGTCCTTAAGACTTGGACGTCATCGTTTAAACACTCGATGATCATCCATGCTCGTGTTCATTTTGAGTTCCCGAAGGTCTCGGCTGCGCGCCTCGCCTTAAGATCTCTTAACTCGTCTGTTTTGTGCTTGGTTATGGACCAAGGACTTGTGTTTTTACTTCTGAGGAAGGGGGGGTGGCTTGTTGGCCATCCCCACACCCCATTGGCTATGGCATGATGCCATCGGCCTTGTTTCCTTGCCATCAGCCATAAATGTTGGCCGGTCGGCACTTTTGTTGGTTGGTCGGCACTTATTTTGGTCGATCGGCCATATTTTCTGGCCGAGGCCTTTTCTTTGCCTTTTTCAGGCATTGTGCATGCCAGCTGTGTCAGCTAGTGAACATAGACTCTCCCCTCTATATACGTGTATGGAGGGATTTGAACGAAAACTTAGCTTCTCTAAAAAGCTTTAAATTTGATTTCCTATAAGAGGGGAGCCTCCCCTCCCTTTCCAGAGGATCAGCAAAGTTGATATAGAAGATATATATATATATCTCTCTCTATATCTCCCTCTCTCTATATATTTGTGTGTGTGTGTTTGTGACCTAAATTGTGTTTTTCATCATACTTTTGCACTAGAGCACCTAGTAGAATACCTTCCTTTGGTTGCTGAGGCACTAGGAAGTTGGTTTCAGAGTTCTTGGGCTGGTTTTGATCCAAGGGAGTGGCTGGAGTTGTGTTCTTGAAGATGTTCTTCAAGGGTGAGCAACTAACCTTTTGTTTCCCCATTTTGGCTTAAGCTTTTAGACCTATTTGCATATTGTTTCAATCTTAACTATAAACTAAAAAAAGTTCTATTTTTATATGCTTAAGATGATTGTTTAAGGTCTCTTTTGGGTTGGGGATTGTCTACCCCCTCTTAGGCCTTGTTTGGAATTATTTTGGGTCATCCTTTTTGGCCTTTGTTCTTGCTTTAGCTTGACCTTTTTACCACTGGAATCCAGAGGATTTTTAGTGATGAAAAGATGGCTTTGAAGTCTTAAATAGGAGAGGGACACCCCCTCTCTCCTTGTGTCTCATATGCTAGTATAAATGGCTCATACTAGTAACATGTTTGCTTAGCATGTTTTAGTTCCACTTCAGCAAATTTTTGGTGTTATTTTTGCATGCTATACCTCTGTCTAAGGTTGGTTTAATAGCCTCGTGCATGCAACATGCACTTGTAGTGCAATCCTCTCATTTGCCTTAACATGCATCTTGCATTTGGACCATTATTCTTGCATGTTTTGGCTCAAATCAAAGAAGCTTTTAGTCATGTTTTACCATGCTTAAGCTCTGTTTCATGTTGTTTTAGTCATGCATGAATTGTTTTGTATAGCCATGGTTCAATCTAGCTTTTTAGCTTTGAGTGTCCAAGTCATTAGCATGCAATGCTTAGACCATTTTCATGATTTGGCATCATTTCATATGTGATTTCAGTCCATGTAGTATAGCCATACACTTGCATTTGTCATCCTTTCAATGCTTTATGCTTTGAAGAGTTGGTGTTTTATGCCTTAAGAATGGACCATTGTGCATGCCTCTATATTTAGGTCTTTAGGATGCCATCTCAATGGGTTTTCGGGCTTATTTTAACATAATGTAACTCTATTTTTTTCATTGTTTAAGTCATGCCATGCTTGGTTGTGATAGGTGTAGTGTAACACCCCTTTGTAGCCTTACATGCTTCATGTTTTGTGCTCACCTTTCTAACATGTTTTGGCCTCATTCCATGCATGTTCTAGCCTTGTCTTGGTTTGCCTTGGGACTGTTTTAAGTCACCTTGGTCCTTTGGGGCTCACTTGTTATGGCCATAGTGTAAACCACTTTGCTAGCCTTAAGCCTTAAGCTATATTGCATGCTATGCTTGCGTTGTTTGGTTGATTTGGCATCATTCTTAATATCATTTCAGAGCTCATCTCATTGCCGCATTATCATGTTCGGCACTTCTTGCTTATGCTTGAGAGTTGTATCCTTACGCCTAGGTGATAGGCCATTACATTCGCATGCTTATTGTGCATCTCATTCCATCATTTCTTGGCACTTTGGCCACTGTTTTGGTATGGCTAAGGCCTATCTATTTTCAGTATAAGTCCATGGATCATGCGGTTTGTGTATTGTTGTGTGCTTATCGCATTGCATGTTGTTGCATACTTATTGTTGGTATCATTGTTGCATGCCTATCACATTGGATGTTTGCATATCTAGGTTGCATAGTCGTATTGCATACTTATTGTATATCATGTTGTTTACATGTTAGGTTGCATTGCATTGCATTTGTCATGCTTTAAGCCCAACTGCGGGTGGCAAAATCTGCATTTTAAGCCTACTTGCGAGTAGCAAACCATCTTTCAAATAAACAAGCATGAAATGTTTTGTTCCAATTCGGGCGACCC
>NW_021026399.1:48549-66136 GCF_004153795.1 Camellia sinensis | reverse complement strand
TAAAAGCACATAACAAGCAAATGAGAGCCAAAACACCCCTATATTGGGGTAGGGTTTCCCTGTCCTATTTAACACACCGAGGCATTAGGGATTAAGTTGGAGATTTTCCCAACTGTGTAGCTTAGTGTGTTCAATCTGTTAACTGTGTAGGGTTGGCGACTGGGGAGGCACGCTCTAGCATACTGTAGCCCAAACTCTGTGAGTAACGATTGTGTAATGTTCACAAATGATTATCTTCTGAACAACTGAACTGTACTGTTTTCTGAACTGATTACTGTTAATTGAATGAATGTATGTCCTATGTTCTGAACTGTATTGTGGCATCCTTAGCACCTACTGTTTACTGTTACTGTGACAGAATTCTCTGTCGGTTCCCTTGTTGGAACCACTACTGTTTACTGACTGATGGCCATCATTACTGTTCGGTCTTCTAGACCTACTGTTTACTGTTATGCTAACGGATGTACCACATATGACTGTTTACTGTACTGAACAACTGAATGACTGATTGAAATGAACTGTTTTCATACTGTAAGGACATTCATTCTTAACCTCTTTACGCATTATGTTATTCACTGGGCTTTAGCTCACGGCTCATATATATATGTAGGTGTACAGGCACCAGACCGCGGCTAGGAGCGTCAGGATTCCTCCAGTTTTGTCAAGCCAGCCTATGTGCCTCACTGCGAGGTTCCGAGCCTAACCGTTAAGGCTTAGGGGTGTTTTAGATTTTCCCCTTCTGTACTGTCTTACCGTTCTGTATAGACTGTCAACTGTTTACTGTACTGTTATTAGGGATTAAGTCCTTGTACTGTGTGATTGTAAATGTTGTGCATACTGTTCTATACTGTTTATGTATAAATGTATGAGAAGTCCTTTTGCATACAGACTGTCACAGCTCATTGGGCACTGTTTATTTACTGTATTGGCTTCCGCCAGGCCCTGTACTCTGTTTTACTGTACTACTGTCCTGCAGGCCTTCGGTAATCTCGGATTACTGGCCGGTTACGGTGCTAAACCCATAGGGCTGGGTTTGGGTCGTGACATTTGGCCTTTTCAAAAATGGGTCGTCTTTAGGTTTTGACATTCACTCACGTCATCTTATGGCTTTCGAGTTCTGTCAAAGAGGGGCAACTATAGACACCCCATTTTTTACTGTTCTCAAGGCTTAGACGTCATCGTTTGAATACTCGATGATTATCCATGTTCGTGTTCATTTTGAGTTTCTGAAGGTTTCGGCCGTGCGTCTTGCCTTGGAACCTCTTAACTTGTCTGTTTTGTGCTTGGTTATGGACCCAAGGCTCGTGTATTTGCTTCTGGGGAGAAGAGGGTGGCCTGTTGGCCAGCCATATAACCTATCGACCAAGGCTTATTTCCATCGGCCATCAGTGGTGGCCGGTCGGCTACACTGATGGCCGGTCGGCCGCCTTAATAGCCAGTCAGCCACTTGTGTTGGCCGAGAGCCCTTTTTCTGCTTTTTCAGATATTGTGGGTGCCAGCTGTGCTAGCTGGTGAGCACAGATTGCATCCTCCATACACGTATATAGAGGGATTGCACTAAGCTTCTAGCTTCTTCAAGAAGCTTGAAGCTTAGAATTCTATAAGAGGGAGGCTCTCTCTCCCTTTTCCAGGTTGACAAAAATTTCCAGAGCTGAAGTTTACTCTCTCTCTCTCTATACCTCTCTCACTCTCTCTCTATATTTGTGCCTTAAAGTGCATTCTCTTCACATTTGTACACACAACCTCCTAGCCAAACACTTCTACCTTGTTGCTGAGGTCCTAGAGGGTCTTGTGGGAGCTTCAAAGGCTGGTTTTTGGCTCAAGAAAGTGTTGTTGTTACTGTGCTTCAAGGGTAATCCCATTTCCCCTTTTTGAGCTTTGTTTTGGTTACTCTCTCAGCCACCTTTGCATGTTTCTTTTGGCTTAACCTTCAACTGCAAAAACCTTTGCTTTAAAGTGTTTTAAATGGTTGTTCTAGGCCTTATGTGAGTTAGGGGTAGTCTAGCTCCTTTGGTGGCCTATTTTGCTTTACTTTATGCTATCTCTTAAGGCCTTTAAGATCACCTTTGTTTGGCCTCTTTACCACTGAATTTCAGAGGAATTTCAGTGGTGGAAAGTGTGTCCTGGGACCCAAAATAGGTGGGGGTGGTCCTCCCCCTTTTGTATCTTGTGCCCCCTTTTCTATCTTGTTTGCATGTATTATTGGCTTATCAAGTTAGCATGTTTTTCTACCTTCTTGGGGCCCTATCTTATCATGTTTCAGACCTTGTTTTTCCATGACATAGCTCTATTTGGGGTTGGTTTGGTTACCTCTTGCACACTCCTTGCACTTGTAGTGCAATTCCACTCACTAGCCTAGCATGCTTGCTACTTTGGCCTATGGTTCTAGCTCATTTTGGCTCTATTTCAGCATGTTTTTTGCAATGATTTCGCATGCTTTAGATTTGGTTTGGGTGATCTTGATCATGTATGCTTTGCTTTGTATAGCCATAGTGTAAAGCCCCTCCACTAGCTTTGTGTTTTGGGTCCATTAGCATGCATTGCTTGGGCTCTTTACATGATATAGCATCATTTGATATATGATTTCAGAGCATGTTTCAATGTCATACCCTCGTGTGTATCACTCTTTCAATGCTTTGGAGGGTTATGCTTTATGCCTTAATCATGAGCCAATTTGCATGCATGCTTGTCTAAGCTCTTGGGCTTCATTTTAGCATGTTCTTGGCCCTTAACTTGGCATGTTTGAGCTCTGTCCAGAGCTGGTTTGATTATTTGTGCTATGTATTGCATGCCTCTTGTGTGATGCTCTTAAATAGCCTTATGCTCTAGGCCCTCTAACATGCCTTGTTTGTGTTATTTGGATGATTTGGCATCATTAAACACTTGATTTCAGAGCATGTAGCATTGCCATATTCTCATGTTTGTCACTCTTTAATTGTGTTTGAGAGTTGAGCAGTGTGCCTTGTTTGTGGCCCAACATGTATGCATGTTTGTCTAGTCCTTTGAGCTTCAATTCCAACATGTTAAGGCCTTTGTTTTGGCGTGCATGAGGGCTGTTTAGGTTTGGTTTAGTTCATTGAGCATTGTATTGCATGACTCTAATGTTGTCTCTTTCACTTGTTTTAATGCTTAGGTCTGTAGACATGTCTTGCATGCATTGTTTACATGTTGGAGTCTTATGTTTCATATCAAGATTAGCATGTTGTTTGCATGTGCATTGCATTGCATTGTGTTTGGATCGAATGTTAATCCAAACACGAGAAACGAGGAGCGTTTCATACTCAAAGTGATGAAACGTGCCTCATTTCTCGGTCCCCGACCCTCTTGATCAAGAAGGATAGAGGTGGAGGCTCTTATGTGTTATTTGTGTGCATTCATTTATTAACTTGTGCAAGCTTGGCTCTTTGGCCATTATGCATCGAGATGCATGATTGATGGCTCAAGAGTCGAGCACTACGCTCCTTTGAGCTTGAGACATGATAAGGAGTGTAGTTGCATACACATTTCCTTGCAAATACACTGTCATGCCTCTTTTTGTGCTCAGTTGTAGCAAAAGAAGAAATTGTAGGAAGCAGTGGCCGACTGGCCATCAAAGCCAGCCGACTGGCCACCAAGGATGCCGATCGGCCATCCTTACTAGCCGATGGCCATCATCTCTGGCCGGTGAGCCTTCAGCATTCTCCTAAGGTGGGTCAGAAGCATTCTGGGAGTTGGCATAATTTTCAGAGGTCCAAAAGTGTGCAAACAGAGGCATCATGAGGCACGGTAGTGAATTTCCATGCGAAGCCGACCGAGCATGCATATCCCCCTCACTTCCCGAGGCCATTTGTTTAAATTGCTTAGCTAAACTAGTTCATTAGCTTAGTTATTTTGTAATTAATTAGTTAAGTGTTTAATTAATTAATTTGGTTTGTACTTAATTAACTTAGAATAGTTAGTTGATTCAATTTGGTTTGTAATAATCAATTAGCTAAGTTAGTTAATTAGTTGAATTGTAATAATTAACTTAATTAGCATAGCTAGTTAACTTTTATTTCATTCGGACCATCCGTCGAGAGGGCAAATGTTGTAATAAGGGTGCGTGCGTGTGTGCATATCTTCCAACCCCACATCTTTTTCCCTTTTATTTACCCGCTTTCGGTGGTTAGATTAGGGCATATTTTGATTAGCATATCTCATGCTTTGCATGCGTGCATCATTCATTTGTCTTGCATGCACCGGGCTCGGCGCATCATTCAAACTGTATTGTATTTCAATACACTTACTTGAATACGTGTTTCAAAGCATGTTATCGATTGTTGCATCCATATGCCATTCTAGATAGCCGAGCCTATTTTAGTTACATTTTTGCATGTCTTGCATTAGGTATCTTAACATAGTTAGGATCATGCATGATTACTAAGTAGCTTCTTTTTTGGCTCGGAGTACACTATGAGTATTTACGCTTTAGCATCCTTGCATGTGTGTAAGTGACTGCCATGATAGCATGCTTGCCATGAGGCTATTTGCTTAATTGCTATAACTGCATGAATGCCTGCTGATGAAGGCTTCATTGCCTGAATTGAAATAACTCGATGATTGTGAGTTTTAAGCCCACTTGAGGGTGGCAAATCTGCGCTTTAGCCTACTTGCGAGTAGCACTTTCAAACCACTTTCAAAAACAAACATGAGTTGTTTTGTTCCAATCCACGTGATTGAGTCTATACTTGTATATTGTGCACATCACATGATAAGTTGGATTAATAAACGGGAATAAAAACACATGTGTTTTCAAAAACAACATATCATGTTAGTAGAGGCCGATCCTTTGATCGGGCGAGCGGGGGTGCTCATTTCAGGACCTTCCCCTCTTGTACCCATGTTCCCGAGCCGAGGCAACTTTGGTGATGATGGACACGTGACCTTAGACACGAGCCAGGGTTTCCTAAATTTTCCAAAACAAAACATTTAGGTGGTGACTCTGTAATTTGGCAAAGCAGTCCATGTTTGGCACTTATTGATTAAAATCGATTTTCCAAAACGATTTGCCGGATTTGGACTCTTTGTTGATTTATCAGTCTTACATTGCACTTTGTGAAACTAGATACAGAACCGTGACAGGAGTCCTAACTGTAGTAACTAGAACACAATTCGCGCCCTCGCGCCCAGAGTGGAGTTCAGGCGGTCTACACCTATCCAAACACTTCCTAAACCAAAATTTTGAGTCTCCTTGCTGAGGTTCTTGAGTTAGAATATCAGCCCTTAAGAGCGAAAGCCTTGTGGTTTGTGAACAAAAGAGTAACTTCTCTTCAAGAGGTATAATTTGTACCATCCTTACACTACTTATTCCTACTCTTTTCTTACTATTTTTACACTGTTTTTATGGGTTGAAACTTGTGGCTTAAAGCTATCCAAGGTGGAGGGGTTAACCACCCTTCTTTGAACCTTGTTTTCTAAGCTTTTGCCCTTATATTTCCCATTCTTTTCTCAACTTTTTTTCAAATTTTACCACTGTTTTTCAGAGCTAAAATGTGGTTTTGAGGTCCCAAAAGTGGAGGGGCTAGCCACTCTTCCTTAAGCTTGCTTACTAGCTTCATTTCTCCATTGTTTTTAGCTTACTTTTTCTAGCTTTCCATGATAATTCCAGCACTGTTTTTAGGAGTTTTAGAATTGTTTTAGTGTGTTTACTTCATTTATACTTTGTATAGTAGGCTTGTAGTGTAGTGGTCCTCATAGGTTTGGTGGTTTAGGCATTAACCTATTTGAGTTGATAGCATTTATTTTATACTTTCCATACTTATGTTCACACATAATCACCTCATCACTCTCCCTCCTTTCTTGACTCATTTTATTTCTTTGAAAGTTGTTTGAACCGAGTGTTGTTTAAGCTTGAGAAAGTAACCCTTCCATGCTTAATGGTTTAATCTCTTCGGAGGTTCATTACCAAGGCATTACATCTCTCTCATGCCCAAAACAACTTCTTGTTTGAAACTTTTCTCTACTAGTGGACTTAATTCTCATTTTTGGACTAAAACGACTAATGAATAGAAAGGTAAATAAAAGAGGCAATGAAATTGGACTAAAATAGAACAAGATAATAAAATCAAGTTGGGTTCAATCAGACGTTAATTGAACGGATTGAGTCTTGAGCCATTTCACACTTGTTTGTGATGATAATGGTTCAAGAATCAATGTCAACCACTTTCCTTGATCAATCCCATGATAGCAAGGAGGTTTTGTGGGTCTTTTATTTGCACTTATTGAGCATTTGTCCAATCGAGTCATAGAGCATCATGTAACAACTTTGTAACCACTGATAATTTGTGAATCGATTCTACCTCTCTTTTGATCAATTTCATGATAGAGAGAGGTAGAGAGGATAAACATCCCCTAGAAACACTCTATTTCCGCTCTATTCCTTTTCTGCTGCAGTAGGGCAATACCAATAATAGTGGCCGGCCGACCACCTCTTTGTAGCATGGCAGTGTCATTTTCCTGCAAAACATAGCAGAAGTTAAGGCAAAACAGAAGTATTTTCTGCAGACAAAACAGTTCTAGTAGCAAAATAAAGGCGTTTTCGAGAGGATGTTTGCTTTGGCATGCGCAGTTCCTTAACCCGTGCTCGAGTTTAATTAGTTTACATAGCTCTTAGTTAATTAGTTAAGTAATTAATTAATTCCTTTGACTTGTAATAGCTTAGTTAATTAATTCCATGTTGTAACTAATTAGTTAGCTTAATTCTAATTTGAATTAATTAGTTAGAATAGCTAGTTAATTTTTGTATTGTAATTAATTAATTAGTTAGAATAGCTAGTTAATTTTTGTGTTGTAATTAATTAATTAGCTAGTTAAGCTAGTTATAGTTTGCGTTATACTTAATTGGTTAGTTAGGATAGCTAGTTGATTTCGATGTTGTAATAAGTAGCATAAAGTAGGACATTCATTTGGACTCTCTTACATGAGGGCAAAATTATAATAATGTGTGTATGTCTTCAAATCTCCATTTCTTTCTTATTTTTATTTACTTCCTTATGATGGATTGCATGTAGCATCATGTTTCATTTAGCATTGTCCATGACTTGCATCCTTATGTTTTGCATGCATTGGGTTCGGCACACCATCCTAACTCTTTGGTCATACATTAATTATGTGAATACATGTTTCACTGCATATCAAATTGATTCATATGCCATGTTAAATAAACCAAACCTATTAGTTGCATCTTTGTATGTGTTGCATTAGTCATTTGCATTGTTAGAAGCATGTATCTTTTCTAATTGTTTTATTTCTTTTGGCTTGCCTTGGAATACCAGGTGAGCGGTTTTTCTTTAGCATATTGCATGCACGTGATTGTTGCCATATCAAGCATATTTTCAATGAGGCTAAGTGCTTAAGTGATATACCTGTTTAAATGCTTGCGGATGAAGGCTAATTGCTTAAGTTTGGATGATTTGCTTAAGCATACATATGAGATCACTTTTTCAAGTGATACATATTCAAACACCTTTCAAAACACACATAAATCAAAATGTTCCAATTTTTGTAAATTAATCTATACTTATGTACGTCACATAGTAAAATTAGCCTAATAATCAAAACAAGAGCATACAATGTAAATAAGAATCACATCATGATTAGTAGAGGCCGCTCTTTGATCGGGTGAGTAGGGTGCTCAATTCATGACATTCCCTTCTCATACCTAAGTTCCCTAGTCGAAACACTTTGGTGTTGATGGATAAATAGTCTTTGGCACGAGTCTCGGGTTTTCTAAATTTTCCAAAAAATATTTAGGTGGTAACTCTGAAATCTGGCAAAATAGTCCATTTTGACATTCTAATAAATCGATTTTCCAAAAGATTTGCAGGATTTTAACTCATTTTGTTTACCTATTTCACATTGTACTTGTGAAATCAGATTTAGAATCACAGGAGTTCGAACTATAAGACTATTGTATCCAAAAGGAACACGAAAAACAAGTTACAATGTAGCAAAATTCATATAGAAATTTTCTACACATTCTAGTAAAATTCTTATTCAATCCCAGAAAATTTCCAATTGCTTGTACAAAAGAGCATACTGAGACAAGAACCCTATTCTAGTCCAACATCTATATTAGTGCTAAGTCCCTAGCCTCAACCCAACTCCTTCAGTCCCTAGCTTCAGCCTAACTCCTTCCAGCAATTTAAACATATTTACCCACTCTTTCTCTCACTACATAATTGTCTTCTATACTCCAACTTCCACAGAATTTTACCATCATCAAGCTTACATACATCCTTCACATTACATTTGAGATTGTTAATAGCCTTGGATATTTTAAGTTTAGTGACCAATTCCCAAGTCAATATATGCCCATTTCCCACTATTATAAACAGATTATTATTCCTTGCAATATCCTTAACATTGAACTACTTGCATTCTAATTCCACTATACTCTTCCAAACACCTGAATTTTTTCCATTTTCAACCCACCAGGCAATCCACCAGGGAAGCCATTATACCATCTCAACATTATATTTATGGCTTACTAACCCCTTCTCCACAATGTCACACTTCTTTCCTTACCAAATCTCCACCACCATTTTGACAAAAGAGCCATATTCATAGATTCTTCAAACCCAACACACCTGAATCCTTACTAGTGGTCACTTTCTTACAATTCACTAGATTTTTCAATTTTACGAGATTTATTTAACCAGTTTCTTGCAGGGTTCTATATCCTAGTAGACACAAGGAAAACATTGTTTCCATTTAATATGTATATAATATACTAGAGTTTGCAAATTTTTTTGGCACCCTTTAATACAATAGCTAACTTTACTAATAAAAAATCAACATAAAACACGAGGAATAAAAATATCAATCATTCAAACTTTACCAAATCGAAGGCACCAAAAGTATTAAATAAGAATAGTCACGTAATTAAAGTCGAACACATTTAACAAAGCCAACATCATTTAAGTCAAACCAAGAAGGTGCTTGATTTCAAACTGGCACTAAGCTTTCAAAAATCTTCCATTCAAACTAATAATCAAAATGAAAAGCAGAGAAACACACTCAGTCACCCTTTCTCCTGAAAAAGCATTGGCTCGCACAAGACGGTCTTGCAGTTTCCACACAGCACAACACTTTGCAAGTGACTAAAGATAGTGGTGGTTTTGCATTTTTTTTTCCAATTAATCAATCAATAAAAATGTACTAAAACGGAAAAAAACTTAACACATCATGTAAATCTCTGTTTGGTTTTGAAACTCAATAATTTATTTTTGAGTTTTTTGTTTATAGTGGTTTATTGTATTTTAGTTAACCTTTTCATATTTCAATAAATAAATAAAAGTTAAGTTTTATATCCAACCAACTAACCTAAACGTACTTTAAAGTTAAAAGCAAAAATTGAGAAAAAAGAATCACTAAAAATACAAAGAGTACATATCTAGTGAACTTTGTCAGGGTTCTTCACAAATATTTGAATTTTTAGGTGTATCAAGTGAATCAACTTGACTAAAATGTTAAAAAACAAATACAAAAAACTCAAAAACAGCTTTCAGAAACTAATCCAACAGAGCATTTAAGTTGAAACCCAAAACAATAACATGAGATCAATAATAACAATAAACAAAGTATTACAAAAACTCACATGTTGAAACAGCCTTGGCATTTGACTTCCTTTAGCATAAAAAAAAAAAAAAATTGGGAAAAACAAAGAATCAGGGCACTATTTGGTTAAAAACAAAGCTTACAAAAATTGAGTATCAATTATGAGTGACAAAGTAAAATTTGTGGGGTTTGTGTTACCATGAAGAAGGAATTAGGGGACTGGACCAGACGTTTTAGCTTGTGCTTCCTCTTCTCGAGCTCCGTTAGTAGATTCAACAAATCGATATCGTTTGGAATAACCTAAAAAATGAGATCAAAACTTAATCAATTGTCATGAAAAATCATATTCAATACCATAAAAACCTACCAAATACAGATCTGAAGAATAAAATACCAAAAAATAAAATGGGGGGGGGGGGTTTGAAGAATAAAATACAAAAAGAAGGGCTTTGATATAAGGATGAGGTGCGATTAAACTCACCATTTTGTGTGTGTTTGTGTGTTGGAGAAGTAGAGAGCCTTTTTACTGCAAACTTGCTAAAACCCTAGATGAAGACTCCGAAGGATGTGGGGTTAGAACCCTAGATTTATCGTCACATATGTGTCACCTCAAAAATAAATACAATCAACCCATCTCATAACCAGTAATATAAATGAAATGACATACTTTCATGTATCAGAGTTTAATCTACATTTACGAGACGATAACAAAATGAAGCTATACAATTAGTCATATGTCTCGGTGGCTTACATCTTTCTAAGTCACTGCTTGAGTACTACAAAAGTGGATTAAGAATTCAATACAAATTTAAGCCCGAGGCTTGTTCAAATTACAACTGAAGCAAAATAAACAAAACGAGCCTTCTGCTCCACATTCCTCCCAAGCTAAGTCCTTGGCGGAAGCATATCACCAACACCTAAAAATGTTTTTCCCATATAGGGTGAGCCAAAACCCAATAAAAACAATCTAATACAACATATGAAACTTAACGAAGTTATAAGGGTAACATGCAATTACAATGTCATTGATAAACCTTTTCATAATTCTTTGCAGCACCAACAGTATTATTTCAATTCATGACAACCATTCCATTTCATTCTGACAACCAACCTGAGCATACAACTCAATAGGTCTCTAACCAGTATAACTACCACACAATATTTCGTCCGTGGGAATCGACACCCATGTATAACAGTAATTTTTGAAATTTTCACCCTGGACATTGCGGCCAACTCAATTCAATGGAGTACATCCCCTTTTTTCTCCTAAATATGCATTCCTTTTCTCCTCCCAATCATCATACACATACTATGTATTTAAAGGCATAATCATATTCAATGATAACGGATGAGAATTTAGTTTCAATTCACCTAATTCTCATGCAATTTCTACAACAATCATAGCCATCTTCCACTGATAGCCCAAAACAAATATTTCTAAACAGATATACAATCTCAAGACAAATAAATTATCCAAATTTCCATATAGGGTGAGTGACAATACATAACCAACTCTACTTTATATAATCAACCATCCAATTCCACATTTCCAATATCAATTCTATTTATTTATACAAAAATAAATCCTTGAGACATTTTAGGGCAAACTTCCCCTTTTTCCCAAAATTCAACCCAAGTATCAAAATCAACCATTTTGTTTCCACACAACCTCATAACCACTTCCATTACCATTTTCAATATTCCCATTTGAAAACCTCTCTTTTAAGTTTTAAACCAAAATCCTAGGTTTATTCAATTTTTCCCAAAATCACAACTATGTTTATACAAAACAAATAACTAAATTGAGAGTCATATAGGAGTATAGAAGATCCCTACCTCAAGCTTAGATGACTAAGGAAGTAATGGAGTCACTTCAAAGATGCCGAAACCAAGCTTTGTTCGTACCAAAATAGAGAGCTAGGTGAGCTCTACCTTTTTAATAAAGGCGCACGGGTGAAAAAACCACTAGATCTAGATGAAAATGTAGAGAGAATGTAGGTTTTAGAGAGAGTGAGTCAAGATCTAGGGTTTTGAAATGTTTTAGAGAGAGAAGAGATAAAAAAGTGATGAAAATGTGGTTGTTACGAACTGATATACGCACAGTCCATTCAAGCACAAGAAGTGACGCTCGAGCGTCACACACAATAAGTTGTTTCACTCGAGCGCAAGAAACGACGCTCAAGCGCAGAATGCACACTCTCAGTAGTTTTACAGACAACAAACCAACTCTCGAGTGCAAGAAAGGTCGCTCGAGCTGAGCCCGCTCAAACGCAGAAAGAACCGCTCAGGCATAGAATACACTCTCCCAATAGTTTTACAGACCTGCAAAAGTACTGAAAGTTTGCAAAACCTACTCGAGCGCAAGAAGTGCCGCTCTAGCGAAGGAGAAAAAATCTTGACAACAAAAGTTTAGAAACTAAGCAACCAACATGTTCCAAACGCAACCACAACAACCCAATAGCCAAATTTAAAAAATACAAGGAAAGCAAGATATGATTAACAATATAACACCATGAAACCCGAGTCTAGAATAACAAGGGTCGGGTCAAAATCAAAATCGCTGTAGCATATATATAACAAAAAATTGGAATAATTATAGACCATTCGATGGATTGGTGTCTAATCTCAGCCATTGGTTTTTGGTTTTTTCAAACAATATATATGTATCATATTAGGGCAAAAAAATGGATTACAGGGTTAATGATTTTGAGAATGGCAAGTGGAGTTTTTTTTTTTTTTCCCTAAATAATTCAAAAAATCAAACTATTTATAAAAATAGCATAATTTATAAATTATTTAGTAAAATAACTTGTTTTTTGAAATCAGGTTTTCAAAATACAATTTTATGACAAAATTATATTTTCAAAATACATTTTCATGGTGATATGGCCGCCTAATGGTGCTAACGTGAACATGTTAAAATCACTTTTTAGAAACACAATTTTATCTTAAAATTGTATTTTCAAAACACAATTTCAATCCTGACATGAAATGTAATTTCAACACAGTATGTGCATTTTGAAAATGATATATCAATACGAAATTTCATTTTGAAAATGTGATTTCAACATAAGGTTGATATTGCATTTTAAAAATGAGATTTAAATTATATCACATTTTAAGTGCATTTTCGAGAAATCTTAATTTAGGAAACACGGTTTTTTGGAATCACAATTTCAAAATACAAAATAAAAATGATTAGTTTAATTTTTAGATATGCTTTTATTATTAATGTTTTTTAAGAAATTAAAACTAGTTTGACAAAAAAAAACATCAGAAATATTTTTTGAATATTAAAAAATTACTTGCACTTTTTAAGAAGATAAAATCATGTAAAAGTAATGAGTATTTTTATTTTTCATTTTTTTACTAAATTAGTTTCAAGGTTTTTTTTAAAAAAAATTAGAAATCAAATGAAACCAAACAGAGTTGTTATACAGAATTGGTATGCGATTTCGTGTTGCAAAATATTTAAGATAGCAAAATTTTATTCAGTACATAAATATGATTTTAGCGACATTCATGCGATTTCATTACATAATATAGATGCATACGATTCATTAAATAGTTAAGATAACAAACTTTTTTATTTTTTATTTTATGTAATGAAATCATATGACTTTGGATTATATACTAATACAAGTTTGCTATAACTATTTTTCAACATATAATTGCATTTTAAAATTATAATTTCATTATTTTGCATTTTCAAATTGTGATTCAATAAAATTGTTTCCTAAATCAGGATTTTTGGAAAATTGATTTAATTGAAATCTCATTTTCAAAATGTAATACCCGATCTTGTTTTTTTTTTTTTTTTTCTCGAAAGGACATACCCAATTTTATGTTGAAATCACAACTCATAATGAGCATTGAAAATATCATTTTCACTTTAATATTGAAATTTTGTTTTGAAAACGCAATTTCATGACAGTATTGAAATTGTGTTTTAAAAATATAACTTTAAGGTAAACTTGCATTTTCAAAATGCGATTATATTATGGCAACTTCATGCAGCCATGTCACCATGAAAGTGTATTCAGGGCCGGCCCTGAGGGGAGGCAACCAAGGCGGTCACCTCGGGCCCCTAAGTTTGAACAAAATTTAGGGCCCCCAACTAGGGGTGTGTAACATGTTGTGTTATTTTGTAATCATTTCAATATTAGTTCAATCTATTTGTTTTCATGTTGTTATATGGTATTATTTTTATTCGTATCCGATTAATATCTAATGTGAAAACTTTTACTTTTAGTTAAAAATAACTTAGCAAGTGTATGGAGAGATTAAAATTTTTCCCCTAAGTTGAATTTTATAATATTTATTTCTACCAAATGAAATTATTCATAGAATGTTTGATTTCAATTCAATTGTATTTTCTAATTAAAAAAATTGTACTTTATTAGTCTATATTTTTTACTAGATTGACTCTAAAATAAGTAACAAAAAATATATATCTTAAATAATTAAAAAAAAAGATATTAGCCTTAATTATTATTTTACTTACTTTTTTATTCAATTAGATGGAGTTAAATAAAAGATTAAAAAAATATCACGGCATCCCTTAGTGAACATTAAAATATATAACTAATAATTCATATTATTGAGTCATGTCATACTTGAATTCATGTTGAAAAATAGTTAACCCTAACTTGCTAATTTTATATATTGCTTAAGTTGTGTTGAGAATTATCATCCTTACCCCCAATTAATTTTAGTTCTTATAGTATTGGTAAACTAAAAAATAAAAATTCAATTCAACTAATTGAAGTTCAACTATTTTATACATATTTGTTTTCAAAATTTTGTTAAATTGTAATGCAATAGAAATAAATTTTTATCCTTAACAACTTTTTTTTCGAGGGGAAGGGGGGGGAGGGGGGGGGTTAATGATGTATGAAGGGCCCAATTTAAAAAACTTACCTTAGGTCCCTAATAACTCAAGACCGGCTCTAAGTGTTTTTTAAAGATGCAATTTTATCATAAAATTACATTTTGAAGACGCAATTTCGAAAAGTAGATTAGTTTGTTAAATAATTTGAAAAGTGTGTTATTTCTGTAAACAGTTTAATTTTTTAGAATATTCTTGAAAAAAAAAAACTCTAACAAGTGTGATGGACTAGTATTTTTTAGAAATAATGATTCATCTCTTAATTTTGTTTCTTAATTTCACTCTAATAGTGTGGAATTAAGCACACTAAAAATGAGAGAAAAATAAAGTGGAGTGTGGGATTATTTCACATAGGAATGGACCACGTCATTAGGGATGGAATTGAAGAGCAAAATTAGAAGATATAACACCACTCATATTTTAGGAAGAATTACTCAATATTGGGACAAAGAAAAAAAAGTTAGTACAAAAACATGGTGGTGCAATTCATTCTATGGTTAGATGCAAGTGACCCTCCATGTTGTGTATTTTTTTTATCTTTATCGAACTGTTAACTAATTCTGCCTTTTTTTATTATTATTATTTATGAGAACCGCTATTTACACTCATCTTAATTTTTTTTTGTACCCCCCTCTATTTCATTTTTTAATGGGAGCTTTTTTGATAAATTCATTTTCTAAGAGCTTTATTCCATCCAACTCATATTCTTTTTTACTATTCAATTAGGTCCAATTTGAGATAAGAAGACCAAAATACCCTTTTCATCTACTTATGTTCCATTTAGTTCACATTATTTTCTTATGGGCCCGTTAACAATGTAAATATTCACATTGACATGTTAATATTCACATTGATAGGAGTGTAAAATTGACCTGCGGCCCGTGGGCGGCCCGAAACCAGCCCGTCGCCCGGGGCGGGCCCGGGCTGGCCCGTTCACAATATGAATATTCACATTGACATATTAACATTAGCATTAACATTGACAAGAGTGTAAAATTGGCCCATGACCCGTGGGCAGCCCGAAGCCCGGGCCCAGGTCGGGACAGGACAGGCCCGGCCCGGCCCGTTAACAATGTAAATATTCACATTGACATGTTAATATTCACATTGATAGGAGTGTAAAATTGACCTGCGGCCCGTGGGCGGCCCGAAACCAGCCCGTCGCCCGGGGCGGGCCCGGGCTGGCCCGTTCACAATATGAATATTCACATTGACATATTAACATTAGCATTAACATTGACAAGAGTGTAAAATTGGCCCATGACCCGTGGGCAGCCCGAAGCCCGGGCCCAGGTCGGGACAGGACAGGCCCGGCCCGGCCCGTTAACAATGTAAATATTCACATTGACATGTTAATATTCACATTGATAGGAGTGTAAAATTAGCCCGCGGCCTGTGGCCGGCCCGAAACCTGCCTGCGGCTCGTGGGCTGCCCTGGGCGGGCCTGACCCGACCCGTTGATAATGCAAATATTCACATTGACATGTTAACATTCACATTGATAAGAGTATAAAATTAGCCCGCACCCCGTGGCTGCCCGAAACTAGCCCACGGCTCGTGGGCGGTCCGGGGCGGGCCCGACCCAGCCTGTTGACAATGTGAATATTCACATTGACATATTAACATTCACATTGATAAGAGTGTAAAATTGACTCGCGTCCCATAGGTGGCCCGGGGCGAGCCCGGTCCGGCCCGTTGACAATGTGAATATTTACATTGATATATTAACATTCACATTGATAGGAGTGTAAAATTGGCCCGTGGCCCGTAGGCGGCCCGAAGCCCGCCCGCTGCATAGGACGGGTGTGAATATTCACATTGACATATTAACATTAACGTTGATAAGAGTGTAAAATTAGCCCGTGACCCGTGGGCAGCTCGAAGACCGGCCTCGGGCCGACGCGGGCCCGGCCCGTTGACAACGTGAATATTCACATTGACATGTTAACATTCACATTGATAAGAGTGTAACATTAGCCCGTGCCCCAAGACTGCCCGAAACACGCCCACAGCCAGTGGGCGGCCCGAGGTGGGTCCGGCCCGGCCTGTTGACAATGTGAATATTCACATTGACATGTTAACATTCACATTGATAAGAGTGTAAAATTGACTCGCGTCCCATGGGCGGCCCGAAGCCCGTGGGCAGCCCAAGGTGGCCCGGGTTTAGGTCCGGGCCTACCTCGGACCCATGGGCATGTTAACATTGACATGTTAGCATTCACATTGATAAGAGTGTAAAATTGACTCGTGTCCCATAGGCGGCCCGAAACCCGTGGGCAACCCAAGGTGGCCCGGGTTTGGGTCCGGGCCTATCCCGGGCCGCGGGCGAGCTTCGGGCAGCGGACAAGTTTTACACTCCTATCAATGTTAATGTTAACATATCAATGTCAATATTCACATTGTCACGGGTCGGGCCAAGCCCGCCTTAGGCTGCAATCGGGCTTTGGGCCGCCCACGGACTGTGGGCCAATTTTACACTCCTATCAATGTGAATGTTAACATGTCAATGTGAATATTCACATTGCCAACGAGCCGGGCCCGCCCTGGCCCGACGGGCAAATTGTACACTCTTATCAATGTGAATGTTAACATGTCAATGTGAATATTCACATTGTCAATAGGCCGGGCCGGGCCCGCCCCGGGCCACCCACGGGTCGTGGACGAGTTTCGGGCAGCCGCAAGACGTGGGTTAATTTTACACTCCTATCAATGTGCATGTTAACATGTCAATGTGAATATTCACATTGTCACGAGTCGGGCCAAGCCCGCCTCGGGCTGCGGTCGGGCTTCGGGCCGCCCACGAATTGCGGGCCAATTTTACACTCTTATTAATGTGAATGTTAACATGTCAATGTAAATATTCACATTGTCAACGGGCCGGGCCGGGCCGGGCCCGCCCCGGGCAGCGGGCGGGCTTTTGGCCGTCCATGGGCCGCGGGCCAATTTTATACTCTTATCAATGTGAATATTAACATGTCAATGTGAATATTCACATTATCACGGGTCGGGCCAAGCCCGCCTCGGGCTGCGATCGGGCTTCGGGCCGCCCACGGGCTGCGGGCCAATTTTACACTCTTATCAATGTAAATGTTAACATGTCAATGTGAATATTCACATTAACAT
>NW_021026399.1:25021-46487 GCF_004153795.1 Camellia sinensis | reverse complement strand
TTTTACTTAACAAAAAATATAAAAAATTAAACATTAATATTCAAAAAAAAAATGCCCAACATATAAAAAATAAAAATAATAAAAAAATTTCCAGTCCGGTAGACTATTTTTCTAATATCAAGTCTTGGAGGCCCATTCGAATCCTCTCGGGAGAGGCCTATCATAATCCGAAACTCACTATCAATCCCCTTCTCATCTCTCAAAACAAATACAATGTTAGTGGGTCCTACCTCACTACAAATTCCAATCCTCCCTCTAACTCTCCAAACAAACGGGTCCTATAATTATTTGTGTTTGTGTGTACAGCAAAGAAAACAAGACAAGAAAAACGAAAAGCAGGCGTGTTTGGTTTTTACTCTGTTTTTTCTACATATGTTTTTGAAAACAAAAACCAACCAGCATATATCATATTTTCTATTTATTATTTTTAGAGTTAGATTTAAAAACTAAAAAATATAGATGAATAATACGTTTATTTTTTTCAATTCAAAAAATATATTCAAGTTGAAAACTTTTTTTCAATAGAATATTTAAACTCTTTTTTAATTGAAAACATAAACATAATATTTAAACAAATTGAAAATACAAAGTCTTATAAATTACTAGGGGTGCTTGCAATTTGGCGGTTTGGCGGTTCGGTTGCGGCCAAAAAATCTCAAATCTGCCATCTGTCCGCTAAATTGGCGGATTGGAGAAAATCAATCCGCAACCGTCCACTCGTCATCACGCATCCGTCCAAAATGCGGCGGATCGGTTCGGTTCGGTCGGTTTTAGCGGATCGGTATATCCGCTGCTCACCCCTAGGGTATATAACAACCCTCTTTTTTATTTGTTTATTTAGACTTAATGAGTTAGATAGAATTAATATTCTTAATTTTTATTTCTATATTTAGAAATTAGGCGTAATGAGTTTGATAATTAGCAATAAATTTGTATTGTGTATGTGAATTTTTTCTTAATTTTTATTTCTTTGTTTAGAAATTAGACATAATGAGTTAGATAATTAGCAATAGATTTGTATTATGTATCTGGATTTTTTATTTTTTTTAATAAAAGAATAACTAATTCTGAATATAAATTTTAGATTTGAATAGTTTATATTTTGTGACTATAAGTAGGGATGTATGTAGTGCTGTTGAGTATGGTTTAAGGATAAAACTAAAATCAAATCGTGGATGTTGAATTGACTATGTATTAACTATAGCAGACGAGACGGTTTGTAAGGCGAATTATAAATTTCACATCATGAATCAAACGAACCCTAAAGGTGATAAACGAACTAAACAACTCAAGCTTAACTCGTATTTAGCTCTTTAAAAACTTATTCAAGTTCAGTTCATTAAGTAAATAAGTCAACTTTAAACACATTTTGAAATTCGTTAAAATTTTCAAATCAAGTTGAACAGTCAATTGTTCATTCGGCTTGGTTCAATCAGGCTAAAATTATATGAAATATCAAACTATCCGATCTCGACTCAACAAAAGTTTTTTTGAAATCGGCTCAAAAGTTTAACAAATTAAGCTTAAACAAATTTTGAAACTGTGGGAGCCAGATAATTGGAATAATCAGAAGCGTACTATAGAAGACAGATGTTACACGGCTCTATCCTACACGATAAGGATGTCGAATATAATAGATAGGCTGAATAGATACTGAACTATGGAGCCGAGTAAATAAAAGGATAATGAGTGACAAGTGGGCCTGGCCACGAGGCCCAGGAAACAAGTGTAAATAAAGGAACAACAAATTAAGAGATGTATGTGAGAATTGTTGTGCTTAACTTAGAATACAAGCATTCTTGAATGTGGATTCTAACTTGTCCGTCGGAGTGCTAATTTCGGCACCCCCGACTGGAGTGTTTATTCCTTGTCAGGTGACCAGAAGAGGATCACGAGCGTTCTCCAGGATCAGAAGAGTATTTCTAAACCACTTCTCCACAATTGGCGCCGTCTGTGGGAATACTCAAGCACATCCATGGCGAGCGTGACGGAAGATCCTCCGACAGTCACTGTCGACCCTATACCGCAAGACGAAACCACTCTAACAAACTTGCTTGGAACAGAGACTATTGCCGCAAGACGTGTCTTGAATTTCGCCTCACCCTCGACTTCGGAGCACGAGACAATGCAGGCGATCATGGAACAAGCAAAGCAAAATGAACAGAGGTTGGAGAACATGATCGCTGAAAACGAACGTCTTCGTGAAGATTTGGCCTTGGAAATGGCGAAGTCCAAGCAAGCTGCGCGCCTAAATCCGGAACGATCTCCGAAGGCAGGTGATCGACAACCTCGAGCACGACAAGACACTGATAGCGACTCTGACTCATTATCCCCGGAGCCCGGGAAGAAGGGACGACATGACACCACCAGTTCTTCAGAAGAAAGTCCCCGTACAATGCACAAGCAAAAAAGGAACAGTTCGGACGAAGACCAACACGATCCCTTCGTACGACGGATTGCAAAGGCTGCGCTACCCAAGAAATTCAAAGCACCGTCGTTCACCTTGTACGACGGCAAATCAGACCCCACCGACCACATCCGCCACTACAAGCAGGTCATGACATTGCATGTAGACGACGAGGCCCTCATGTGCCGAATATTTCCCAGCAGTTTGGGACCATTGGCGGTAGATGGTATTATAAACTGGAGCCGGCTTCGATCAGAACCTTCCACCAACTACCAGAATCCTTCAGGGCCAGATTCATCACCAACAAAGTCCAGCCGAAGCAAGCCGACTCTCTCTGGGCAATGCAAATCCTACCAGGAGAAGCACTAAGAGCATATTCGGCGTGATATTGGGAATGCTTTAATCTTGTTGATGACGCTTGCAACGACTCCATGGCCATCATCACCTTCAAAATAAGATTACACCCAAATAGTGCCCTCCGCAGTTCCTTGACTAGAAGACCCCCCAAAACAGTTTGGGGGTTGATGAAGAAAGTAGAGGAATACTGCAAAGTGGAAGATGACGCCTTGCGGGTTAAAGTCGGACACGTGGCCAACAAAACGGCCCCTCTCGAAATCGTTTAGCTGATAAGTTCCGCACCACCTCAGAGCCCTGAACCACGACAGCGGGCTAAACGAGACAAGAGACGGGATTCTCGCCGATCCAGCGATCAATGCTCACACCAAGCAAATGAGCAACTGTAGGTTGATAACAGGCACCCTGACATATCCCACATCATATTATATCCTTCATTTAGCTCGATTATGTCCAAAATCCAACATCTTCCGTTCTTCAAATGGCCGTCCAAGATGGTGGGACCTCCTGACACGAGAAGGCGGGACAGACGTTGTGAATATCACGAAGATCACGGTCATGATACGGACAGTTGCTATGCCTTGAAAGACCACCTTGAGGAATTGAGGCAAGATGATCGGCTCTAGCAACACGTCCGGAAGAGCACAATCAAAACTGTCGCCCTTAGGCAGGAGTCACCTCCCTTCGGCGTTATACATATGATATACAGCCTTCCAACACCACGTACCATACACGCAATTCATTTAAGCCCCCAGACGCAACGCACACAAACGAAACAACCCCACGAAGCTCCGAGCATTACCTTCGACGATTCCGATCTTATCGGCATAACGCTCCCCCATATTGATCCATTGGTCATTGAACTACACGTGAACCGATTTACCGTTGAGCTCGTCCTCATAGACCAGGGGAGCACTTTGGAGGTCATGTATTACGAGACCTTCATCAAACTCGGCTTCAACGAATCAGGCCTGTCTCCGGCTTCTCATCCATTATTCGGCTTCAACGCAAATCCAAAGTACCCGTTAGGAAAAATCACGTTACCCGTTCGGGCGGGCTCCCAAACAGTGGATGTGGAATTCTTGGTCGTCAAGCTCCCTTCGTCGTATAACCTCATCATGGGGCGAACTTGGTTGCATACTATTCAAGCCGTGCCAAGCACCTATCATTAGCTGCTACGCTTCCCGACCGAACACGGCGTTGAGCAAATTCGTGGTTCCTAGTAATCCGCATAAGCATGCTATCTCCTTTCTGGAAAGACACCAATGGAGACATAGGTCAACTCCACTGAAGTATCGAATCGAGATAGTCTCGACGATGTCGGACGGCTCCCTAACGAAAGGCCACGGAAGCTCTAGGCGATACCAGCAGTAGCTTCCCAAGACGTATGTTTAACGCGTCCAGCTGCGCCGCTACACGCCAGGAAAGTTGCTCCTGAAGGTATTTCCGGATGATAGGAGGTCGGTTGATGGAAAATTAGGCACGCGGCCTTGCTCCTAACGCACTTGCGCAAATTCTATCATTAAACCCGACCTGTAGGGAATGATTTTGGTTCTAAATGGCTCACCATGTACACTTTCCACTTCTGTAATGCAAAGATTCATGTTTACTCACTGTGCAATCCAATTCAAAAGTGTTCCAAATAAAGTCTCCGGATTCAGAGCCCCATCGGCACATGACGTCTTTGGGCCGATAAAGCCTCCGGATTCGAAGCGCCCTTCGTAGATGTCACAATTGGCCAAATAAAGTCTCCGGATTTGGAGCCCCATCGTTGCATGATGTCTTTGGGCCGATAAAGCCTCCGGATTCGGAACGTCCTTCGTGGATGTCACGATTGGCCAAATAAAGTCTCCGGATTCGGAGCTCCATCGACGCATGACGTCTTTGGGCCGATAAAGCCTCCAGATTCGGATTGCCCTTCGTGGATGTCACGATTAGCCAAATCAAGTCTCCGGATTCAGAACCCCATCAGCGCATGACGTCTTTGGGCCGATAAAGTCTTCGGATTCAGAGCACCCTTCGTGGATGTCACGATTAGCCAAATAAAGCCTCCGAATTCGGAGCCTCATCGGCGCATGACGTCTTTGGACCGATAAAGCCTCCAAATTCGGAGCGCCCTTCGTGGATGTCTCGATTGGCCAAATGAAGTCTCCGGATTCGGAGAGCCCTTTGTAGATGTCACGATTGGCCAAATAAAGTCTCCGAATTCGGAGCTCCATCGGCGCATGACGTCTTTGGGCCGATAAAGCCTCCGGATTCGGAGCGCCCTTTGTGGATGTCACGATTGGCCAAATAAAGCCTCCGAATTCAGAGCCCCATCGGCGCATGACGTTTTTGGGCCGATAAAGCCTCTGGATTCGGAGCGCCCTTCATGAATGTCACGATTGGCCAAATAAAGCCTCCGGATTCAGAGCCCCATCGGCACATGACGTCTTTGGCCAAATAAAGCCTCCGGATTCGGAGCCCCATCGGCGCATGGCGTCTTTGGGCCTAAAAAGACTCCGGATTCGGAGCCCCTTCGGCGCATGACGTCTTCAAGCCGATAAAGCCTCCAAATTCGGCTGACCAAATAGTGCCACCGAGCGACGCTCAAGGGCCGAGTAATATTTTCAATTCGGAACGCCCTCTAGAATAAAAACATTTACACATCGAAGCAGGGATATGTAGGTTGAATACAACCGCATGAACAAGACAAAACGTTCCAGCATTCAAAATAAGATGCTTAATTCAGCATACAAAAATTCAGAATGAGATAAACTTTTAGAATGAAACATTTTATTCGATCAAACAGTAATTACAAAAAACGCAATCTGCGTTCAAAGCATTACAATGTCTATTCTCATACGGCGTCGCGTTGGTACAAGCGGCAGCCCCGAATCAACGCCCGTTGATCAGAGAGCACCCGCAACTTGAAATGCTTTGATCTGACCGCGCTTGAATCCACTATTCACAACGACGATATAATCACCTTTGAGGCGGGAACCTTTGACGCCATAGACAACGTCAAGGCCAAGATCCAAGGCAAGAAAGGAATTCCCCACAAAAATATTAACGTTCAACGGTCGTGGCGCTACGTCGGCCTCATTTCTCGGTCGCGATTGCGGAGAACTCTGCCATTGCTATTTCTCCCTTCGAGGTGATCTGCTTTGACGACTTAGAGACTGACGTTTTTCTTATTTTTTGAACGTCCTACCTCCCGTGCGAGTGGGTTCTCTGCTGCGATTCATTGCAATGTTAAGCTCAGCCAGAGTCCGAGCTTCTCCTCTGCTGCTGAAGAAAAACTTCATTCGACATTCACACTTATCTAACCCCACGCAACAAAGTTGTTTTAAATCGAGTCTGAGCACAGTAAGCGAAGTCACTGGAGCGAAAAGTCCGAGGCGATTTATTTCTATAATCCTTGCAGTGGCCCCGAGGCGATTTCATTAACATTGAACTCCAAAAGACGGACGCCGAGCGATATTGGCCACAGCCACTCTATGTATCAATCTTTGGCTAAAATGGCCTAATTATATAAACAGCAATTATAGATGGGCTGACTGTGTTCGAATTCAGAGCCCCTGGTGCATGACACCTTTGGGTCGGTTAAGCCTCCGAATTCGGAGCCTCATCGGCGCAATTGACCTTGCGTGACACGCCAAAAATATATTTAGTGAAGAATGCTCATGACAAGCCGGCATATAACCGTTCAGAATTAAAACGCCTAATTGATTCGAGCCGGTCCATGTTTATACAATGAAACGCATGCAAACATGTGCGTGCCGAATGAAAATTACAATGAAACATTTAAAATAGAACATTTTATTCAATCAAGCAATAATTACATAATTATGAACGCGATCTGCGTTCGAATGTTATATTAAATATTTTTTATACAACGTCGCCCTCATCCTCACTCTGCTCGACTTCAAAGGCGAAAAACGGAAAATGGTTACGTTGGTACAGTGGCAATGCCGAATCGACCCCTGCTGCTCGGAGAGCTTCGTCAGCCTGAAGCGCCTTAATCCAACCATGCTTAAATCTACGATTTTCGCATCAGCAAACTTCCTCGGCGAGCTTTTCCTTGGTCTTCTGTATCCCTACTTTCCGGCCATCGTGGAAGCCTTTTTCATAGGCCCTCCCCTTCGCGGATTCCATCACGCACATACTCGCTGTATCGCGATCGGCGAACGCGACTGATAAGCCGCTGGGTGACCCTTTCTTCCACGATTGGGTTAGCCTGTCCGACGGGTTGTGCCCGAACAACCTCGATCTTCCTTAGCTCACGTTCAGCCGCTTCCGCGCGAGCCTCCAAACTTCAGATGCGTTCATCCCTCTTCTCTATTTCTCGGCGGGAAGCACGGAGACGCATGCCGATTTCGTAGGCGGTATAGAGGCCCTTCCCGCACCATAAATGCCTTCACGAAACACTTCGAAGTCCTGTCGACCTACCATCGACTGTTAGACCTCGGGAGGAAAAATCTGTCGAGCAAATTCGACTGCCACACTTGAATCTCGAATGATTGAGTCCGCATCTGTCATGGGCCTATTCCCCATGAAGACTGCAAAACTCAATGGGCGTGGGTTCTCACCGGGCTCCCTTCCAGAATGGGGTTGCGAGGATTTGCCTTGTGGCTTCTTGTCCCTCCTGGGCGACCTACTTCGATGACGAGGAGATTGACGTCTCTCCCGCTCCCTCGAAATCCTACCTCCCGAGCGCGAAGGTTCGCCACTTCAATTCATGTCTCCTCCCAGCTCAGCTAGCGTCCTCGCTTCCCCTTTGCTGTTAAAGAAGAGTCTATTCGACATTCGCGCTTGTTTATCCTTCGTCAAAGACCTGGACTGAGTTGCTCACTGAGCACTTAAATAGGACCTTCATTCATTGATTCCCTACGAGGGCAGCGCCTTCAAGGAAATCTCACTAATATCGAAACCTCAACAGCCCGAAGCTGACCGAGTCGTGCCCCTATCAAATAATGATTTAGGCAGTCTTAACTTCCGCAAGGGCAAATTCATGAAGTAACTGGAGAAAGGGCAGATTCATCAATCTATTCGGCCTAAGTGCCGCAACCGCTTCATGGATCGACTCATCAATATTGTGTGATTCGGCGTTTGAAATTCATGAACCAACTGGGGTAAGGGCAGATTCATCAATCTATTCGGCCTGAGTGCCGCAACCGTTTCATGAATCGACTCATCAATATTGTGTGATTCGGCGTTTTAAATTCATGAACCAGCTGGGGCAAGGGCAGATTCATCAATCTATTCGGCCTGAGTGCTGCAACCGCTTCATGAATTGACTCATCAATATCGTGTGATTCGGCGTTTGAAATTCATGAACCAGCTAGGGCAAAAGCAGATTCATCAATCTATTCGGCCTGAAAGCTGCTTCATGAATCGATTTACTTGTTCGGATAAATTGAAATTAAACTAATATAATGGCCAAGATTACACTGTTATCCAAAGTAGTGGAAGGCAAAACCCTTCATTAAATTCAAAAACTACGTACAAGTAACAGTGAAACGGGAAGGAAATTTTCATTAATAAATTGAGTGCAGATAGTAACCAATTTATACATGAAAATGACCTTGAATCCATTAAACAAAAACGTACATTGAAATTAAAGATACCTAATAAAACTAGAATGTCTCCCAGATCAATCCTCGGGATCAGACTCAAGTGGCTCAACGTCCACTTGCTTGTATGGAATTGGCAAGGCCAATGTAACTCTAGTGGTAGCAAGGGCTTTGAGCCACCCATGTTTGAATCCCCGATTCTCGAATTTGGGGACCTCATCTACGTATTCCTTCAAGACGGCGCTCTTCCCAGCTTCTAGCGCCGTAGAAGCTACAGATTCGGCTTTTTTCTTGGCCGCCTTCAATTCTTCTAACTTGGCCTCTGTCTTGGAAAGCGCCTCCTGGGCTAACTTGAACGACTCCTCGCTCGCGTTCGCCCTATCCTCAGCTTCGGATCTGAGCTGGTCAGCAGTCCGAGCCCTCTCCTTTTCAGCTTCGGCTCGAGCACTTTCCATTGTGGCCCTCATCGCCTCGAACTCGGCCCTGCTTCTTTCACCTTAAGCTTCAAACTTTAAACGGCTAATTCTTTCAATGGCATCACGCTGCCGACGGCCTAGTTCGGCTATCCTTCTAACCGTCTGCAAAACAAGTTTGGATCACCACATCAAGCAACATCGTATGCAAACCAAACCAAACGAGCAAAAAAGAAAAGTATCGTATACATACCAGAAGGGCCGACTGGGCAGCGAACGCTATAGCTACCAAATCCAGCTCTTCTCGAAAAGTGGTCTTGTCAGCCGGTAGCGAATCCAAGGCGGCCAAGCTCAACGCCACGGCTGGATTCTTCATGGCAGATACGTTAGAGGAGATTGGCATGTCTTTGATCTTTGGTTGAACAACGAAGGGGACAACCACGTCGAACTCCTTTAAGCAAGGCCGTTTGTCAGTAGGGCTATCCTCCGAGCCGGCCTGTCCCTCGGTGGAACGTTTTTCGCCCCGCTCTTCTGAAACCAGCCATTCTTCCGTAACCTGCTGTTCATCCCTCTCCGTCTTAGCCACAACAACTTGCGCCATTTCTTCTCCAATAACCGGTTGTAAAGATTCAACCGAGGCAGGCTCAGAACAAGCGGCCTCGGCTTTCTTTCGAGCGGCCATTCGCTCGGCATTTCTCTTTCTCGTCATCTGCGTGAGATTCTCCCCAGCCATGCCTTCTGAAAAAGTGTCGGGAAGGTCTCCCAAGTTTGTAAAAATATCTCCGAAGGAAAACTCCGCCCGACCCGAAGTGGACGGTGAGTTAGGCTGGTTAATACCGGCTGCCTCAAATGCTGATTTCAGAGCTTCGTCAATCTTTTCGGCCTCGGCGGCGAACGCCCTCGTTAATTCGGCATCTACCTCGACAACCAGCTCTAAGCCTTGCTCCGAATCAGAAGCTTCAAGACCAATTTGCCTAAGGATCTTGAAACTGGGGAAGACAAGAGCTGTAAGGTGTTGCTCGCCGGTTGGAATCGGGATGTCGTCCGCGGCCGAGAACGTAGTGTAGGTAGGCTCGTACCACAGGAGAATATGGGCAGCCCTCCCTTGCTTCTGTACGTTTGGACGGCCAAAGTACTTTAGTGCAATTTTAATTTCTGCAAGGACTGCATCGTCAGCCGAGGTCAAAATCCTCTTCAACTTATTGCCTGTAAGAACAAAGGGTAAGGTTTGGAGAAAAAGCCGCATAAAAGAAAGATCAACAAATAAGGAGTTATACGGCGACCTGGTTCACCCCTTCGTCTGGGAATAGGGTCTAGGCGATCTTCGCCTTCACCGAACTCCCAATTGCCTCGGACATTGACCATTACATCGTGAACTCGTTTGCCAGAGCTGGCAAGCATCGTTACCAAGTAATGGTCGGTGTCCTTGGCCCTGAGAAAGTAACGCCCGAGCCGATTGGAGGATTTGGCTAAAACATAGCAATGCCGAATCGCCGAAATGCTAAGGTTGATCCTGAGACGCCGGTTCAACTCTACGATTCCCATTACGATTCGGAAAAAATTCACATTGGGTTGCGAAGGAATCAGACTCCAATAGCGGAGGACGGCCCTGAGAAATGGGTGTAGGGGAAAGCGAACTCCGCCCTCTGCAATAGACAGGAGAGGGAAAACGATTGTGTTTTGGTCGTCCCTCTCCATATCAAGGGTATTGTCCGTTACCAGTGAAAGATGGACATCCTCGGGGATAGAAAAATGTCTTCGGAACCCAGAAATTCGACTCTCAGAAAGGAGGTCTTTCAAATGCTTAGACATTCTAGTACGGACTCAAGGATATTCTAAATCAAAAATAAAAGCGGAAAATAGGATTGCAAGGAGAAGAGAAGAAAACTTACGAAAGGCAAAGGAGACAAGGAGAGAACGGATAAGAGTTACAGAAAACGCGTCGAAGAAGAGATACCGACTGGCAGTCCAGGAGGTTCAAATATTTGGAAAAGTATGTTTTCAAAGGGACTTAAGTTTCAAATCGTAATAAATGCAAGAGAAGCATGAATGGGGCGGGAAAGCGTCACAGTGACCAAAAAACACGTACGCATTCTGACACGTATCGGAAAGAAGATTAACCGCCGAATTTTTGACTTCTAGCCAAACACGCCGACTAACTGATGCTAGCGAGGTGTTTGGGGGGCAATTATGAGAGCCGGATAATTGGAATAATCAGAAGCGTACTATAGAAGACAGATGTTAGACGGCTCTATCCTGCACGATAAGGATGTCGAATATAATAGATAAGCAGAATAGATACTGAACTATGGAGCCGAGTAAATAAGAGGATAATGAGTGACAAGTGGGCTGACCACGAGGCCCAGGAAACAAGTATAAATAAAGGAACAACAAATTAAGAGATGTATGTGAGAATTATTGTGCTTAACTTAGAATACAAGCATTCTTGAGTGTGGATTCTAACTTGTCCGTCGGAGTGTTAATTCCGACACCCCCGACCGGAGTGTTTATTCCTTTTCAGGTGACCAGAAGAGGATCACGAGCGTTCTCTAGGATCAGAAGAGTATTTCCAAACCACTTCCCCACAGAAACTCTTTAATATTCTCAAACCAAATTTAAACGGTTAACTGTTCAACTCGTTCAACTCGTTTATCACCCTTAATTATAAGGTATTTGAAATAATAAACTTAAACACTGTTTTACGAATAATCTACATATAAAGAGTGGCAACATTAATATTTTAAATTATGAAAAATTGGTGATAAGTCTACTTTTATGGATGTATATTGCATTAATTACTGATTGATCTCTTTTGATTTTATGGAAATAGTTAATGAAAAACTGGTTAGTAGTACAAATTATTATTTTAAAGAACAATTTTTTTCCCATTTTTACCCTTGTACATTTTTTATTTCTACTTTTTCTCTCTATTCTCACAAATTATTATCAATTACCACTCAGCGCTGACGACTAACTTTGGACAAACAAACAAGGAAAAATGTAAAAAGATAAATCAGAGTAATATAATCTTTGAAATATTTGTTGTCCTTCTAAATAAACAAACAAACCAAAAAAAAAAAAGTTTGAAACAATTACCTCAAAAAATTTAAATTTACACCATTGGCCTGTGTATCCTTTAAATTATTAAATAAAAATTATAATAAATTTAACAAAAAAAATTGCTCTTCTTATATTATTTTAGAGGGCATCATTTTAAATTATAAAATTTTGTTATTGTATTATATACGTGTAAAAAAAAATTAGTGAGATTTGTTAATTTATTAACAAAAAAATTCTTATCAAATATGGGGCCAACTAACAAAAATGAAATACACTTTTATCTTGTGGTTGACAGAATAATACGATGGTTGGATAAAATAATGTTACTATGTAAGAGCTCTAAAGACAAAAAGAAAATAAAGTGTTTTAACTTCAAAAAAGTTAATATAAGTATTTCTAAAAATATTTGTTAGTTACGCCATACACTACTAATTTCACTTAATGGTCAATTAATGGAGCAGGTCATTTATTATGCATTTTTTAAGTACTGTTTGCCCCTATTTTTCTCATAAATGAGTGTCAACAAGCTTATAGGAGGTAGCAAAATTCAAGTTCAACCGTTTTCATCCATGATCTGAATACAGTTTGAGTGTGTTTAAACTTTTACTTTGATTAACCAATTTTATGTTTAAATATCAAGTAACAACTCAATCTCATAATCTACACTACCCAATAATTTTATAAATAAAAATCTATCATTGATTAATTACATTAGTTAGACATATCTTTAAAGTACCATATAAATGCATGCACCGATTCACATATCATTCTCCATTCCCATACACACCAAAATGATGGTTCCTCATGCCTTGCTTATCAACACAATGATCTCCACCCAATCAATTTCAGCTATCAAAAACAATTCTATTTCTTGTCAAACAAACAAACAAACAAAGCTTCATGAATTCCTTTTTCAAAAAGTTGTAGCCTCAGAATCAGAGGGATGATGTTCATTCACAGTAATAAATCCCTAATAACAATTTTTTCAAGTAGAACACCAGAAACTTTGGTGGTATATAATTTTTCTATACAATTCTAATAAAATTCTTTTTGTATCCCAGAAATTTCTCCACCTGCTTATCCAAAGAGCTTGCCAAGATAAGAACTGCCCATTCTTGTCCAACATCCATATTACTTCACCCTCGGTCCCTAGCTTCAATGTAACTCCTTCCAGCAATTTAAACATGCCATTTAATCACTCTTTCTCCCACTAAATAATTATCTTGCAAACTCAAATTTCCAGAGAATTTTACCGCCCTCAAGCTCATACATCAGAATCCTTCACATTTGAGATTATTTATAGCATTGGATATTTTAAGTTCAGTGACCAATTCCCAATCCATTTTCCCTATAAACAGATTATTTCTTATGACATCCCTATCATTGAATTTCTCACATTCTAATTACACTATACTCTTCCAAACATCTGAATTTTAACCATTTTCAACCCTCCAAGGAAGCCATTCTACCATCACACCATTATATTTATGGCTTACTAACCCCTTCTACACAATGCATTTATTTCCTTACCAAATCTCTACCAACATTTTGAGAAAATGAGCAATATTCATAGCTATTTACAAACCCAACCCACCTGAATTCTTACTGGTGGTTACTTTCTTACAATTCACTAGATTTTTCAATTTCACAAGATTAATTTTACTGGCTTCTTGCACGGCTGTATATACTAGTAGACATAAGGAAAACATTGTTTTCGTTTCCCTGTTGGCCACACCAAAAATAAGCAATTTATTAGCTTATTTGGATCACATCACCGCTCTAATTTTCTACACTTCTACACGTCTTTTCAAAATAAGTAAAAGAAAAAAAATAAAAGATTAAGTCATACCCAAAACAAACCATGGGTTCACACATTTTCAGCACTTCTTAATACAATAGCTAACTTTAACAATAAAAAAAATTAACTTAAACACAAGGAAGCGAAACATCAATCATTCAAACTGAACCAACCAAAAAGTATTGTATAGGAATAGTGCATCGAAGTCGAAAGCATTTAACAAATTCAACATGACAAAACTCAAACAAGAAGGTGCTTGATTTAAATCTAACACTAAGCTCTCAAAATTCTTCCATTGAAACTAGTAATTGAAACAAAAGGCAGAGAAGCAGACTCAGTCACCCTTTCTCCGGAAAGAGCATCCCTCGGTGAGCCTTGCACGGCCTCCTGTTGGCTGGCACAAGACAGTCTGGCAGTTTCCACACACCACAACAGTTTGCGAGTGGCTAAAGACGGTGGTTCTGCAATTTTACCGATTGATCAATACATAAAAATGTACTAAAGCAGAAAAGAACATGACACATCATGTAAATCTCTGTTTGGTTTTGAAAAACAGGGTAAGTTTGGCAAGTAAAAAAAATACCCAAATAGTAAAAAAAATACCCCCAAAAAATCAAAGAACTATAAATAAATAAATAAAAAGTCAAAAATTCCCTTTCTACTTTTGGCACTTTTTTTTCATAAAAAACCAAAAAAAAATCATCCCAAAACATATATTTTCGGATCATATTTTAACCAAAAAGTTCAAAATTTACTTAAAATAGCCTATTCCAAAACAAACCTCAACACTTATATTTTAATTAAAAAATACTTCATTTCTACATCCAACTAACCTAGATGTAATTAAAATTTTAGAAAAACAGTACAAAAAACAGTTTTTAGAAACTAAATCAAACAGTGCATATAATTTTAAACCCAAAAAAAAATAACATGAGATCAATAATAATAATAAACAAAGTATTACAGAAACTCACATGTTGAAACAGCCCTGGCATTTGACATCCTTTGGCATAAAAAAAATGAAGAATCAGAGCAATATTTTATTAAAACCAAATCTTACAACAAATTGGGCAACAATTATGATTGACAAAGTAAAAATTGATGGGTTTGTGTTACCATGAAGAAGGAATTAGGGGACTGAACCAGACGTTTTAGCTTGTGCTTCCTCTTCTCGAGCTCCGCCGGTGGATTCAACAAATCGATATCGTTTGGAAGAACCTAAAATTTCACAAATAACATTACAACGAGATCAAAACTCACTCAATCATCATGAAGAACCAGATTCAATACCATAAAAACCTAACAAAGACAGTTACAGATCTGAAGAACGAAACACAAAAAAACAGGATTTTGATATGAAGATGAGGTGTGATCGAACTCACCATTTTGTGTCGGTGAGTTGGAGAAGGAGAGAGCTTTTTCGCAGCCAAGTTCGCAAAAACCCTAGATGAAGACTCCGAAGGATGTACTATTGAGAAGGCCGAACCCTAGACTTATCGTCGCATATATATAGGCGAAATTGAAATCCACTATAGACCGTTGGATAGATGAGTGTCTAATCTCAGCCATTGTTTTTTTTTTTTTTTTTAAATTACAACAAACTCCCTTAAACTATAATTATTTATACTTTGTCTCTCTAAATTTCAAAATTCAATAATAAACCACCTTAAAATATTATCTCATTACATTAATCTTTTTTGTTATGCTAGAGATTTAAACAGATATATGGTTTTTAAATAAAATTAATACTCTAATTTATTAATATTATTTGTACTTTATCTTCATTATCTTAATGAGAAAATATTATTTCATAAAATTCAATAAGTGGTATGTGTTTCATACATGACATGATTTTGTGTAAATCCTTAACATAATCATAACAAAAAGAGATTAATTGTAATAAGATAATATTTTGAGATAATTAATTGTTAAATTTTGAAATTTATGAGAGCAAAGTGTAAATAAATTATAATTTAAGAAGCTCCACTCTAATTTACTTCCTTTTTTTTTTAACAGTATATCATATTAGGGCAAAATATTGGATTATATGAACTAATGTTTTTTTATTTTTTTTATTTAAATGTAATGAATTAGATGGAATTAATAATATTCTTATTATTATTATTAATAACTAGTAATAAATTTTTATTATGTAGCTGAATTTTAAAATAAAATAAAATGTGAATATAAATTTTTAATTTAAATAGTTCATATTTTATATTGTTTTTAAGGGTTAAGCTTGAACAATCAATTATTCATTTAGCTAAGTTTGATAAACCTAAAACTATATCAAACTTACTCGAGCTCGGTTCGACAAAAGTTTGTTTGAGATTAGCTCGCAAGTTTAATAAACCAAACTTGAACTTTGTTAAAATTTTCAAACCAAACTTAAATGGTTATAACTGTTCAACTCATTTATCACATCTAACTATAAGTTATGTAAAATAATAAACTTAAACACTTTTTTAACTATGGAAATTACAATTAAGAATAATAATTAGACATTTTGTTTGATTGAATTAATCAAAATTTTGTTAAATTTTTTAAGAATAATTTATTTTCATTGACGTTAATCCAATTAAAAACTTAGACCAAGTCCAAGTTTGCACATTTATTCATGAAAATCAATCTTTATCAAAATGATTATACCATTCATTATATCAAACCTTCTAAGTAGTAGGAAATTATGTTAGAATTTGTAACCCAAAAAAATTATGTTAGAAATGTAGCCAAAAAAAAGAAAGAGAAAATGTTTTGCCAGAATAATATGAAGATGAAAATGTTGGGAGCAAGTAACATTTATTTGGTATAATTTTATGCTTATATTGTAAAATTCAAAATTTGAATTTGAATTTTATATAAATATTTTTTAAATACTTAAAAAATATTATTATCTATAGTTATTTAAAAAAATTTACAAGTCAATGAAATTTAGGCAACATACATATATATTTGATTAATTTATTGAGACAAAACATTTTAATCACTATGGCACCGTTTGGGAAGTGATTTTTTGGGGTTTTTTGGCTATTTTAATTACAAAAGACAAAATATGTTATTTTAGCCACAATAAACAAAACATCATATCTAACCCATAATCATTACACCTTTCTCTCACAAAAAAAGTTAAAAAAGTCAAAAAGTCCTTCCCAAACCAAGCTTTTTAGCCCAGGCTAAAATAGTCAAAAAAAACTAAAAAGCCAAAAAGTCAACTCACTTTCCAAACCAACCCTATGAATCTGCTTTTATTCTTAAAAACATTTAAATTATTTTTCATTGAAGATAAACAACAATATTACAAATATTTATTCTCACTATATTTTGTAATAAATTAATAAGGATTTTATTTTTAGGCTCACCATTATATGTCTTTTCTAGTGTAAGGATAGAAAAATAATACTTACTAGCATAAACGTTGATCTATATGATTTTGGCCTCGTTTGGGAAGTGACTATTTTAGTAGGCTATTTTAGTTTTTGGCTATTTTAGTAAGCTAAAATTTTTGTTTTTGGGAAGATGATTGGATTTTTTTGTAGTTGGATGTGATGTTTGTGAGAGAAAAAGTGAAATGATTATGGGTTTGTGGTTAACCAAGTCTACCACACAAGTGAAATAAAGATTCAAAACATCATATCTCACAAAATTTAAAGTTACGTTAAAAATAACTTTCAATTGATTATTAAAAAATAATAATCAACACCAAAGATTCCTCAATCTATTTTCAATTTCAATATAAAATGTAAAATACCACTTGTATAATTGCATTTTATATACAAGACAACATTATAAGTCTTCGTAGGCTTTTAATTCAAATAGAACATCACTATTCAAAAACTCAATGTCCATATATATAGGTTCAAAATAAACTATAAAAAACAAACAGTCTTCCCACAGTTTAATCTTCTCTAAAATGAAGGGCAAAATGAGCTAGTTACATATTCAAAGTTACAGTTTGTGCCCATAAGTCAAATATAAATGAAAGATTGTAACCAATCAACCAATGTCACGTCACCACCATATTCATCGGGATAGGTAGCTTTTGGCTTTGATCCTTCCCTAGTGAAAGCCTATCGGACTTACTAGCTAATCAGTGGACGTGATGCCTTGAACTGTTCAGCCGTTTGTGTAAGCCAAGACAATAGAATTCACACAGAATATCTTCAAACACAGCTTAGTTCTCACGGTTGTGCCCGTTTTGGCCTTGGGCAAGTCCTGGTGTTTCTTGAGTGCTTTAGAGAATTTAGCCTTATCAATTCTCATAGAAGCGGCCCCTTCACACTCATATAGGTGATCCTTATTTCGAGTCTCTTAAATACTCCTCTTGAAAGATACCCCTCTAGGAATTCCAAGATATAAGTAATCATTAAAAGCATAGCTTACCCTAAGTTCCCTGCATTCAACACATGTTGCAGATATCACTCTCATCATAGGAATGGATAGGAGTTAGACTTCCTTTAGTGAATCCTAGAGGGGTATCTTTCAAGAGGAGTATTTAAGAGACTCGAAATAAGGATCACCTATATGAGTGTGAAAGGGTGTGTCCTTTTAAAGGATCACAACCTTTTTGAAGAGTCACTTAGAAGTCTTTATATTCCATGTCCCTCACTTCATTTTGAATGGTGAATTGCCATTCTTCTTCACTTTGCATTTTTTCTTCATTTTTCCTGAGTCTAATTTTCTTATAAAGAGAGTTCATGCACAGCAAAGTTCGCTAGGCTTGCAATAGTAGTGCTGCTAGTGCAAGACATTGATCGTTGTATCTTGGGAGATAGACGTCCATTGAATCCTAAGCACTGGTGGGAGGACGAATCTGTCTTAAGGAAAGAGTGTCACACACTCGACTCGATCAGGTTTTATCTTTTTATGTACTGTAAGTTTAATTACGTTATTATGTTGATTTATTTCAGTTTTTGGTTTTGCCCAAAAAGCGTTAGCATAATTTTAAATTATATTTTCCATTTAGTTTGGTACTATTTTTCTAACAATCTTAAGACAGAGTCCTGAAACATAATTATTGGTTTTATTTTTGTACACTCTGTGTACGTTTGATAAAATTTTCTTACTTTTCTGAAACAGAATCGGTCTTGTTATTTATTGATCTCATTCTAGATTCAATAAAGGGTTAGATTCAACCTTGTATATCTATAAATATATGCAGTAGATTCTTGTTATTAGAGTTTTGTTTATACAAAGAAATATAAGAAATTATGTTTTAGAAGTTTCTACAACTGTTATGCCTGATCTTTTCATAACTGGAATTTGAAAAGAAAAATCTGAGAAATGTTTGTTATTATTTGAAAAAACTGAATCTTTTTTATGGTCTTGATTGTTGCTTATGATCGAGAATTTTTTACATACACATGTGTGTGTGTTTGGGACATTGAAGGTTTCCATCTTGGGATGATGGCTTTTTAGCCAAAATCTGTAGTGTGGGTGGTCAAAAAAGTGATATAACCCACAATGAAATAAATTGAATAATAAGAAGGGTAGGGTTCTTCCTTGATTAATTTTAATCGGTTACACATACCTCTCTTCTCTCTATTTATTTCTCCACTGAAACACCACACCACACCACACAACACAAAACAAAGCCGAAATCGAATAATTCGAACGTTGCAGAGCCGCCACAGAGGGAGAAAAGTCTTCTACCGTTGCAATCTCGAACTCACGGTTTCAACTTCGTCTTTATCTTCTTCTCTGCCGGCGCTGTTGAAGAGGAAGAGGCCTGTGAGGTTGGATAATTCCGAATTCGGGAATGGGTTTTGGTGGTGGTTGTGTGGCGACGCCGGTGGTGGGAGTGGAGAGGAGGGAGGTTGTGGAGGCTGAGAGTGGTGGGTATTCAGTGTTTTGTAAGTGGGGAAGAATGGAAGCCATGGAATATAGGTTGTCTGCCCTCCTCAATCTTCAAGGAGATCCCAAACAGTGATGTGTCAATGCCTTTGAATCCGTCGTTGGAAACGGAGAAACCAATCGGCATGTTGGTAATTCGTTCAAAGGTGCCATTTCATCTTTATCCCAAACTGTTTGAAATTTTAGTTGGGTCCTTAATCTTTGAATTTAGTTTGGGTATTCCTTTCATCCAAATATCAAATCTAATGGTTTATTTATTTATTAGGAAATTCTTTTGTGTTTATTAGTTGAACATAATGATCAACTTTTTGGATGGAAAGACAACCGGAAATGTTTTAACATTTTAGTACATGCACTTTGCAAGAAAGGACTTTTGGAGGCTGCTAGGAAGCTTCTTAAAGAAAAATTAGATGAAAATTGTGACAAGGGAAGATCAAATTTAATCCATAGCACTGTGCTTCTGCCACTTGTTGGTTGGTTTATTTGTTTATTTATTTATTTATTTTTTATAAACAATAATCTCATAAAAATGGCATTAGGGGGATGCCACCAGAATACAGCCACTTGATTGTTTTATATTTGCGTAGGGCCCTCATTATGGGATGGACCGCTAAATGTGATATTCTTTAGTATTTGTGCAACAATTTGGGAATGTGTGGTTTCATGACACTTTAAACATCATCTTTTGTAGTTTTTTAGCTTCCAAGTTTAGTATCTTGTTGCATTTGGTTGTTAAGGATGTCATCTGCTTGGAATTTCTACAGGAGCTAGTAGTTGTTTTTTTTTTGTGTAAGTTTTCGAGAATGTGTTTTTAAAAATCAAGATATGATTTAAATGACTAAAATCTGGTATGATTTTTGGTTTGTGAATTCTTGAAAATTGAGAAAATATAGAGTATATGTTATATACTTGGGAAATTTTATGAATGTAATTTGATGTCATTTACATGTGCATTTTAATTTGTACTAATTTTAATTAATTTGCAATGAGCCTTATGGTGTCATATGTTGCCATGAAATCTTTTATGGGAAAAGAAAAATGTGATGTCTTAGTTTTTTACTGACTTATTTCCAGTGCTTTGTCTGGTATTTAAATTAAATTTTATTTGAAAGTTTGTGAAATTTTTAATTAATTTGAGATTGTGATAATGACATACCAATGGATCTCTTGTGGGGTATTATTTCGAAAAGAATATTTCATGTGTAAATAATCCTTTTGTTTGATTGTGATAGCAGTATTAACAATCGTTAAACACCAGAAAAGTTTAAACATGATGATTGAAATAGTGGTGTCATTCCATTTAATTGGAAGTAGATTGAAGAATCTTTTATGTTGATTTTTAGTTTGTTAATAATCAAGTTGAAAGTTATTTTTAAAGTAACTTTGAGTTTGTGACATAAATTGTCATCAATCATTATTTTACTTGTATGGTAGAATTTGTTTAATCATGAACCATAATATTAATGAGGACGTTTATCTTTTGAATGAGAAAAGATAATTCAATTTTCTTTGTCCCAAATATTCATCAAAAATGAATTATTAGTTGTAGCAGTGACACTTGTCTGGGAATGAATCATGTTGTTTGTGCTAATTTATGTATTATCACAAACATGGGGGAAGAGAGATTCCTTGTCTACATATGTTGTAGAGTTGACAATCAATTTATGATGTCATTAATATCAATTTGGTATGCGAGATTCCTTGTCTACATATGTTGTAGAGTTGACAATCAATTTATGATGTCATTAATATCAATTTGGTATGCGGTGTATTATAAATGGATATCAATTATTTATCAAAGTATTGATAAAAATGTGAACTTATGTGTTTTGACATAAAGAGGAATTTTAATTATTCTTTGGAATAAAGACTAAAATTGGTGTGGTGACTGATAACTCTGTAATGAAATATTATAAGTTAAAATATTTCATGAGTGAAAGACACTTTGGTAATTGTCAACGTAGTCACCAATACTGGATAAGACAAATAAGATGTAAATGTATTTATACAGTGATATTTATATTCCATG